>JAOTOL010001435.1:520000-897500 GCA_034440575.1 Imbricaverruca yamaguchii
TTATAAATAGAGAAAAGAAAAATTCCGCTAGTGCGTTTGTTTCGTCCCTGAAGATAAGAAAACACTGAAAATTACATTCAAATATCTTTATCCGTTAAAGCGTGTCGGCTGCTTTAACTTTTCTGGATGTGACCTCACTTGACCTTGACCAGCTCGTTGATCCTAGATTACCTGACCTCAAAATATTGACACTACATGCCAAATTGATATGGAAAATGCATGCCAAATTCTGGCGCGTTGCCGCGCGCCGTCCTTTCACTATCCGCGGAAAACCTTAGGGGGGGAGCATATCAACACCCCCGTCGAAACGGCGCGGGTTAAAGAAATGTGGAGGAAAATTGTCTTCCATCGTTAGTGAGTGCCAATGGCAATGCATAGGCGATACAACATTGGGGCCTGGTCGCTCTTATTGTAAGAACAACGTATACTAGTAGTTGCATCACTTCCACACAACGCTCTCCCATTGCCTCCATGGGCCTAATTCGCTATGAAGTATTGACTTGATTACATGATGTTCCAAAAAACTTGACCTTGCACGAGGCAAGTACATACGTGGAAGGATCAACTTGGAAATGCGTTGGGCTTTCCAGACCACCGCCCTGATGGGCAAAGATATGGCGAGGATAAATATTAATGCATCAAGCAGCTTGTGTGGAAAGGGCCCTTGGAGCCTGAAGACGTCCACGCTGAGGGCTGGCAAGGCCCGTGCGAACAAGAGAGCAACAGAGCTGACATCTTGAGGGTTAACAGATTCCTGAGAGTTAAGGGAAGTCTCTAAGGCTAACGATGACTGTGAGGAATACTGAGGGCCAATGCCAAAGATAGGAAGCAATTCAAGCTAGAAAGACTGTCAAGGACTGGGGAGGGGGGGGGGGCTGACAGCCCGAAAACTGGAATGCCTGTCAGCTGGAATGGGCAGCTTCAGTTGGAATGGACCCCTAACATCTGATGAATAAACAGGGCGCCTGAGGCCCAGAAAAGGCTGGGATGCTCTTTGGATTTGAAAGAGTTCCTGAGGGATGAACACGACCCCTAAGTACTGAAGATGACTAATGAGGGTCCATCTCAGATCTGAAGTGCCCCCGAGATAAGAGCTAAACAGGACTATCGAGGACTGTGATGAGCTCCTAAAGGCAGGGGAGTGCCCTGTGAAATGAAATTGTTCTTGTGAAAGTCAGAGAGGACTGAACGGGAATTATTCTGAGGTTGAGAGCGGCCCCTAATGGATGAACAAGGTCCCGTGAGAGACAACAAAAAAATCATGTTGGCTGGCGATTGACGTGAGGAATATCGAGGGCCGGCCTCAGATCTAGAATGCTCTTGAACTCCCAAGAGCTGTCAATAACTAGGAAGGGCTCCTATCAGGTTGAAAGGGCCTTCAGGGCTAACAGAGTCCCCTGAGAGCTAAGGACAGTCCCCTTAGACTAACGATGATCGTGAGGAATACTGAGGGCTAATGTCAGAGCTAGAGGGGCCTCTGACAGCTGGATAGTCCTGGAGGGGCCTAGGACTGGGAGGGACCCATGACGGCTGAATAAAACCACTGACGATTGCAAATAATCACTACGCGCGAGAATGGACTGTACTGGGGTGGCCAGGAAACTTACAATGGGTCCCTAGGGCCCTTCTGATATACATATAAAGGGGATACCTAAGGGCTAGCGATGGATGTGAGAAATGCTGAGAGCCAGTTGCAGAGCAAGAATGTCTTTGCCAGCCCGGAAGACTGGAGGACTGGAGAGGTCCCTGAGACATAAAGCGGAGCGGGAATGTGATTCTCCTGGGACTTGGGAGGAATACTGAGGGATGAACAGAGCCATCTAAGAGCTAATTAGAGTTCCGAGAGCCGGCGATGTTTGCTGGAAATTGCGGGGCCTGTCTTGGAGCTACAGGATTTCCGGAAAGCTAGACAGGTTTGTCGAGGACCGGGTTGCAGCTTGCAATTTGAAGCGGACTCCTGACGGATGAATGGGTCATCTTGGAGCCAGAGAGGACTGGACTGGGATGTTCCTCAGCTTTCTGATGGGCACCTGAGGGATCGAGGCCCCTGAATGCTCAGCGAGTCTTTGAGAACTGGTGATGGGTGAAAGGAATACTGAGGGCCATCCTCAGGGATAAGCTATCCTTGAGCCATAACTACTGCCAAGGGCTGGGGGCTGAGACGGTCACTAACCGCCACCTCAGTGGCGGCGGCCTCCCCTGTCGCCACGATCACCCGACGACCACAGCGACTCCAGCAGCTGCGATTGCTCTGGCGATGGCGAAACAAACAGCCCATTGATAGTTGCGATGATGGCCGCTCCAGTAGCGCTCGCTGCTTAGCCTTGAACCCAGGTGACACAGGCTAAGCAATGTTATATAAAGCACTAATTTGCAGGATGTTATGTGCGAAGCATGGCTGTTCAGACATGTTGCTAGCGCTCCCGGTTCATAAATCTTGCACTTACGAGTAGCTTCCCACTGGTATTCAAGCTTCATTTTGAGAAAGCACGACGATGTTGAAAAGGCGCAACAATGTGGCCTCCATTCCTATCATGCACACCCTCCATATAAAGAAGCTCCATGCAAAGTCTAAGCGTAGCAGATGATAGAAAGAAGCAATTGTCTCAAAGGAAAAGAGCACACACAAGTGAGGGCCTCGGCAGGTAGAGCGGGGGGGGGGTGCTCTTTAGATGTTCGCCCCCTAGATCAAGTCCTGCTGTCAGCCGGCAACAGCGCGGGAGTTCGCCATGTGTCGAAATATTCGCTGCTAAGCGGCCACACTTCCATTGCACAGCTGCCTCGCCCCAAAACGCACCCTGTAGCATCGACCTGCGGTCTTCCGCGTCCTGTTGTGCTGTTTCCATGGATGACTCATACTTGAAACCAATCGTTAAGATTGGTCAATACTATGAGAGCCTCGCTTCTTCTGGGTGGCTCTCCAGCGCCGGCTCGGCGTTATTCAATGACACGAGAGTTCCACTGATGCTGGAGGGCACCGTCCCTCACAAATCAGATGTTTATATTTCTGCAGACAAGTTCCTGCGCTCGAATATTGCGTCGGTGCAATCGGCAGTCCGGTTGGAGGGGGAGGGGCGGGCGGAGGGAGGTTGGTTCCATGGTGGCACCAGTCGGATACAGTCGGCGCTCCGTGATCAGCATGAGCGGCCACGACAGCCCACGGCGGGACCTCGTGCCCAAGACAACCACGGAGGACGGCTGCGTGGCCAGCGTGAGTGACCGCGGCAGCCCTCGGCGGGACCTCGTCCTCGAGAAAACCACGGAGGACGGCTGCGTGGCCAGCGTGAGTGACCGCTGCAGCCCTCGGCGGGACCTCGTCCTCGAGAAAACCACGGAGGACGGCTGCGTGGCCAGCGTGAGTGACCGCTGCAGCCCTCGGCGGGACCTCGTCCTCGAGAAAACCACGGAGGACGGCTGCGTGACCGACAGTTCCAGCTCACACGCGATATGGAAACAGGTTAGTCGACGTCGGTTTCGAGACGAGGGACCAGAATTTCATACCGACGAGTTGTATGTGTGGGAAAATGATTTTGTATGTTTCCAGGTTCATACAACACACAATCAAAACGTGCTTTCGGGAGCATATGTTCCGAAAGCTAAGTTCAGAGGGGCTTGCATGTCTTTATGCTTTAACATTAGATAGTCACAGCGTCATGAAACCTCAATTTGAATCAACTAGGCCAAATATTGGCATTGCCTTTGCCCGGTATTTATTTTTATTGGCAAATGGAAGTAACTTGCTTCATCTACAGCTGGTGAACTTGGGGACAAACACTACATATATACTATTGCTGTTGCTTTTTGTCCTGATGGGGAGATGTACGGACTGCATGAACCACACAGTTCAGGTTCGTCTGCATCCATTTGTGGATTTACGCATCATTTTAGAAAGACCCGAGTTCCTCCAATGTCCAGTTCAGCCTATCCAATAATTACAGATGTCAACACTGAACTATGAATGAGACTTTCCAATGCGTTTTAAATACACCAGCCGTGGCATTACTGGCCTCAGATGGATCCTTCATGTGATTATTTTAATCAGTGCGCCAATGGGGTCGTCAGCTGAACGAGCCCCATTAGAAGGGGAGAGGGCAGATTCTGCCACATGCTTAACTTGAAAGGATCCGATTTCGTTGCGTTTGACGTATTTTGACCTAATTATTGGATGCTGATGAAACAATTAGGGACCTAATAGCTGCATGTTTCATAGGCCAGTCCATCCCTTGTCCTCTGAAGTCACCTCCTTTGTAAAGTTTCAATCTTATCCCAGCATCATAATATTGAGTAGATCGGAGCAGAATTGGAGTGAAGTCATGCGCCTTCCATACTATGATAGCCAAAGACATCCAGGAGTAAAAATCAGAACCAGGCCATTGTAGGGCACGTGGTATTCTGTGGCCAAATTTCAATCTGATCTTATACCCATGCTTCTGCGATGAAAAACTTGTTAGGAACCTTACAGGAGTGCAAAAATTGCCAGAATACATGGGAATATATGCACCCCTTTTAACACAGTGAAAAGGACTACAATATTTTAAACAACGTCAAACGATAGTTCGGCGGATGCTGGGCTCCATATTGATCGCAAGCGATACGGCGACGACGTGCTACACCCAATTTTTTGCAACACTGAGACGATCACTGGACATTTGCTGTGCCATAGGTGGGCAGTAGCTGATCGGCAGCATGGTGATGGTGCTCTGAGGTAAACAGCAGCTGCTCGGCAGCCTTATGGTGGAGTGTCCTGTACCCCTCTGTGGTAAACACCAGGTGACTGACAGCCTGATGATGGTGCCGGCACCCCTCTGGTACGGACGGCAGGTGCTCGACAGCCTTGTGGTGGAGTGTCCTGTACCCCTCTGTGGTGAACACCAGCTGACTGACAGCCTGGTGTGACAGCCTGGTGTGACAGCCTGGTGACGGCAGCGCCAACCCTCTGATGCCGACGGCAGGTGATCGGCAGCCTGGCAGCGGCGACAGCGACGCTCTCCTTCAGCTTCCTGCTGGGCTTCGGCTCGATCCTGCTGGGACAGCTGGACTCGCCTGGATCGTCTGTCGTGATCACCTCTCGGCAGCGCTCCTGGCTAAGTGAGTACACAACAGGGCGTGGAACTGCCAACACTTCAAGCAATATCCGTCCAATGTTCCTGGGGAGGAGAGGTGAAGGCCGGTATGGAGTAGTTTGCGTACAAGCAGCCCTTTATGGTGAATGCAGTTTGTGAAGCTTAGAGGGACAGTTCATCACCCCGTTTTGTTCTGTCTCTGTGAACGATTGCCTCCAATGCAGCAAAATATCGTTAATTTCGTTGTCGCAGAATACCACCTTCTGAAGCGAATACTGCTTAAAGAGTTTGCGAATAATACGAACTCTGCTATGAAAATCCCAACATTGAAAGCTATGCACTCATTTTGGTGCGGTAAAGAGCATGAACTGGCAAAAAGTTTGTTTCAAAGCCGATGTGACTGGTAATAGTTCACTGGCCCAGTCAAGAAGCAGCTCTGCCTTCTCCTGAGTCGTTTCAGTCGTCGGCGCTACGCCGTGCGCATCATAGACCCTCGTGAGGCATACATCAGAATCAACGCATCCACCTTGACCATAGACAGACTTATGCCTCACCCTCGTGAGGCCTACATCAGAATCCATGCGCGTACCACCGGCGCGAGGAGGCGCTTTCCATTCATGCACTTTTTATTTGCTTCAGTCTTTTCTTTCTGTTGCTTGGCATGACAGTCCTGGGCATTTAATGACTTCGAGAAAATATTTGTAAAATATACTTTTTTGAGCTTCTATGTATCATCCGTGTTTCTCGACACTTTTTGTCGCCTCATCCCACCCCTAAGAAAATCCTGGCTGCACCACTGCAGCATGGGGTAAATGGCCACAGAGTAGCAGGACAGGGGCTAAGTGACAGCAGGGTATAGCACAGGACAACTGAGATCAGAGAACATCACTGGGGCATTGAAATTGTGTTGCCGTCACCGAAATACGGTAAAGGGCCATTGACATTATATTGCAGTAATGCAACTCTGAGGCTAATTTGAAGTAAAGGGTCAGTAAAATCCAAGCTGCAAGTTTTATGAAAGGGAGCATCCAATCTTTTTAACCCGGTCTCTCCGGTCAGATCCTCACACCCCGTTTCTCGTGTGTGTGTGTGTGTGGGGGGGGGATAGTAACCCCTCTAAAATCCAAACTAAACGTCGCACGAAAACGAAAGAGGTGTCATCAGAAAGCGCTCGACGAGGAAGGCCCGGATCCACCCCCAAAACAATTTCCCCCAAAAGTGACGTCACTAGGGGGCTAGATTTCCATGACTTTTCACGACTTGCATTCTGTTTCTAGCTCTGGGAAGTTCATTTTGGAGGATATTTGAAAACGAAAAATTATGTGGAAGCCGAAAATGGCAGCGGGATCGACCAGGGCGATATATTTTTTGCCCCACCCTCCATTTATTTTTCATTTCACAATTTTAAGTTTTCATGTTTTCTTTAATTTTCCTTTTCTAATGGGTAGAGCAGACCGAGAAACGTTGTTGGAAGTCAACTTGCTTCAATAAATACAAAATGCTTACATTGGCCAGAATCTTCGACTTTAACTCTTATAGGCAAATATGCAAAACTATTTAGTAATGAAAAACTGAAGAAAAAATTAAAAGTTCTCTCGTACGCTTTGTTGCATCCCTAAAGATAAGCAAACGCTGAAAGTTTCCTTAAAATATCTGCATCCGCTAAAGCGTGACAATTGGTTGAACATTTTTGGAGGTGACCTCACTTGACCTTGACTAACTCGTTGACCCTAGATGACCTGACTTCGAAGTTTTGAAACAGCATGCGAAATTGATGTGGAAAAAGGTATGCCAAATTTTGGCGTGCTGCCGCGCGCCGTTCGTTCACCATCCGCGAAAAACCTGAGGGGCGGGGGGCGGTTGAAGACCCCAGTAAGTCGTTTTGGCACTAAGTGAATTCTCCATATTCAGTAATATATTTTGGTCCATATCACAAGCACCCAAGCTGACAAGCACCCACAAGTACCAAGCACAAGTTCACAAGTACCAAAATAGTTCTGAATTATACCGCTAGATGACACTGGAAACGCCCAACGGCACCACGGCTTACGTAGGTGCCGAGAAATGCCAGGAGCATGCGCTGGCGGTATTGCTACAAAAATGCTACGAAATTCTTCCCCATATGGGTTCATGTGGCTCTTATTAAGCCTCAACACCTCATGACTTCATTTCATGGTTTTTCCTGATGATCCCCATCGAATTTAGAATACCGCGAGGTCACACGGATGCCTAATTTGCTCTAGTATCGTCTACACATATTTCAGGGGCGTTTCCACCACAACCATATATTCAGCGGCACACCCGGCTGAGCGACCGTGCCACTGCTGGGACATCCATGTGTCTATTCGTTCGTTTTTCTGCGTATGTTTGATGCTGCCCTGAAGGCAAGGGATTTTCAAGAATCTATGCCATGACTAGGGGTGTCACTTTACATAGATTAAGGGGGCACTGCCCCCAATCATTAATTTACTTCGCCTTAATCATCTATTTCCCCTCTCCCCCAATCAATCCGATATTTTAGCAATGGGGCCTATAGAGCCAACCACTCAAAAAGCACCAATGCACACCTTCCCCGCTTAACGAGATTTTCAGCCGATCCGGAGACAAATGCCATCAGAAGGGTCATTTGCCCTGCAGCCAATGTCACAAAGTGACACCCATACCCCATCCGAAAGATTATATCCTGTTAGCCGTTCGGAGCTGTCCGGACGACCAAGAATCTATTGCACACCCTATATATTTATTATCCCACGCAGAATATGTTTAGGTTCATGGTTGGTCGTTGCGATCATTGCCCTTTTTCGTTTACATTAGGGACATGCTTCAGGGAAGCGTCGCATGCTATTCGATCATCATGGAGGCTGCAAGGATATTGTGGCCAAAAGCGAAGGTAGAAAATCTTCTTTTTTCAGCGTTGTAGTCCCATAGCCTATATATATATATATATATATATATATATATATATATATATATATATATATATATATATCTGCTGCGAATTTGACGCTCCAACACCTAAGCTGACGCACCGGCAAAACATGGTTGACGATCTCCAGACGCGTGAATAATGATTCTATCGGATGTCTGGTAGATTCTATTTTCGAACGACAGGCCTGGTACGCACGCCTTATCTCGGATTCGGGACGGGGAATCGACCAGAATTGTTGTTCAGGAGTGCGGAGGGTATCCATAAAAGCAACAGGATGCCCTTGGATGTTGCCACGACTGTGGTTTATTGTAGCGCGGCTTATTTATGGTGCGTGGTGAGGTTTTCATCGCCTACCCGTTTGCCAGTTTTTATGATGAGGCACGCGCAAGAATCGAATATCAATATAAATTCACCAGTGGCTGGTCTAGGATTTAGCCAGGTGGACGGGGGGGGGGATCAATAATTTTAGTGCCTCTCTGGACTTCCTTCTTTAGGTAGGAGTGCCCCTATAATGAAAATATGTCCTTGTGCGGGGGTTGGGTGCGCTGTGAAAGTTGTGTGCTGTATTATTTCGATTGGCATAGTGTCATAGCTGGTATCATTCTTCATGGTTTCTGTCAAGGTAGTTTGTAGAACATACGTTCGAAACATTAAAGCGCCTGAGGATAGTTCATCTTGTTTCTTTTCACGATAACGATCCATAAATTCGTCACATGCATCGCCATGTGGGAATGGTTTGTGACCCTACATGTCGGCCCAGGGTTTCTCATGTTGGTCCAAAGCCTCCCACGTCGGGCTAGGAGCCACTCATGTCGGTCCAGAGACCTCTTATGTCTGCCCAATGTACCTTCATATCGGCCTAGGGGCCATCCATATCGGCCCGCGGCTCCTTCACGACGGCGCTGGGCATTCACCGGTCGACCGGAGTTCCCGTGTCGCAGCCCGTGTCGCAGCACGCGCTCAATGGCGCGCTTGAGCCCTTTAGCGGTCCAAGGGGACGGGTATGCCACCATCTGGTCCGCCACTGAACTTGACGTGCGGATTGATATTCGTCTTCATGGCTGTGCATTGTTTCTATACCGGACACAATGCACAGCGATGTCTATTCTGGGAAGGTATGACGAGGTTCTGACTCAAATAATTTGACGTACGTCCCCCGAGATGCTTTGGCCATGCCAATGTTTCCTTAAGCCCTTTTATTCTTATTTTTGCAATTTTTGTCTTCCGCAGGTACGTCATTTACTTATGAACATCAAACGATTAAACGAACATAGAATGATCGAACGATAATCTGTTCTTTGTATTTTCTACATTGCTTTAGCTGCCACAACTAATTTTCCTTCCTCCACGCGCAGGTAGGTACGTGAATCCACAAATAAGTATGCCTATATAACACTCTTAACCATTTTATTGCCCGATAACATTACCATGGAACAATCCCATACTAATACAGCCATAATGGGCGTAGTGTACCAAAGGGTAGGAGATTGAAATTTGAAGATAAAATCATGTTTTTCTTCCTCATCCTCCGATTAAAAAAATAGGGATGCGAGTCGGAATCCCAGTGCTTACGCTTGTTCCACCTTCACTCCTACCACGCAACTCTTGAGGAAATCTTTGCTACGCCCACAGGTCAGACTCTGGGCCCGACAGATCGACTTCGTAAAACGACACCCTAAAGTAGAGGAAGCCCTAAGTTGAAGCGGAGCTGTAATGTGTCGGAGGAGGTGAAGGGTCTGAAGTCGAAAAGCGAACGTCTAAGTCTCTAAGTCTCTAAGTCGAAAAACACGTCTGAGCCTGTTCCTCGATTGTGGGGAACAATCCCCACAGGAGAATGACCACGGGACTCGCCTCCCATATCCTTCACGATGGCCCTGTCGTTGGAATTAGCGATGAATGGTGTAGCAGGATGTAAACCGACAAGTCACGCGTACCGTGTGTGCTATCAAGAGACCTGGTGAGAAGTGCGAAATAAAGAACATATGTTTTCGTAGTACTAGCCTTTTTATATCGCAATGACATTCATTATATGACTTTCGATATATGCTACTGTCAAGTAGTGTGCCTTGTAATCAACGCCGTGTTTATGTTTGTTTGATTGGTTACTTGGGTTTAAGGGCGCACCGACTATAAGATCATTTGGCGCCCATCCGTGTTTATTGCTCAGTGGGTTTGTCAAGATATCTTTATCGATACCTTTCGATATCTTTTTCAGGATTATCCATACCTTCGAACACTTGAGCCATCCCAATCATTTTCATAAAATGACACTCCTGGGTTGCAGCTAAAATATGTTTAATTTGTGTAGATGTGCAGCTTATTATCCGGGCGCAAACACTTTAGCGTGTATGATAGCAACCCGAAGCATAACAGTTTGGTGTCAATAGCAGGGTATTGTGACGTGCAATACACTGCTGTTTGTTGCATGGCCCCTTGGTTTTCAAGCGACGCGAAGTTGTTGCAACTCAATCTACCCGCCCGAATATGGGGACATGCCCTGGAAGCATAAGGGTTACAACCAATGCGAGTTTTGCGCTAATGTGTTGCAAATCCACGTATTGGCTTCGGCCAGTTTAACGTCGATAATTATTATATGGATACTTGTGCTACTTTTCCAGTAATATATTACGACCTAAATATTTGACGGTAACGACAGCTCACATGGTCGACATTGGCGCATGGATATTTCCGGTAAACACTTCTACGTATCGGCGTTATCATTCACAATTTGTTCGGCAGGTTTAGGCTTCTTTATGGACAATTGTGTGGGATCGCTTTTTTGTTTCACACGAGTGAAAGCAATGGAAGTAAATCGTTTAACAGAAGAAAAAGATTGCACACGCTCCAGTCGCCACAAGGCCTGATGAGACTGACACTTTTTTTCGAAAACGTTTATATTGTTCAGTTGCAAAAGTCTACATTCTTCCTTTTATGTGCATTGTAAGGAAGTTTTGCTCCCGAGAGCTCATCAGACATTTTTTTTCGCAACATGTCTAGGCAATTACTTCTTTTTGGCACGTCATAATCCATGTACCTCGACGTCTGCGATATCTAAAACCACGGGTATCAATTCAATAGCTCTGATTCAATCATCTCCTTATAGGTGCCTCAAATATTCAGCGCCCATATATGTGTATTTAATTAGCAATCAAACCGATAGACATTCAGGTTCCAATAGTACAGCATGAAGTCAGAATAGTACGTCATACTTGACTGGCACAGATAGCTTCAACTGCTTCACATCGATTCCCCAGTAGGCCACCACACATACATGCATCCATGTCTCCATGCATCATCTCAGCCTGACACATCCTATTAGTTTCTTGCCAACGTCACTCACCTCATGACACATCGATTCTATTTCATGTCTTGAGTCCATATTCAGATATTTAAAAAGGTCACAGCGTTCACATACGATATCAAACTCGCATACAGACCCAAGCACGTTGTCTTCAAGACCCAATCCCTGGATCTCATAGTCCTGTAAGTTATCTCCAAAATATCCTTCACTGACCCATGCCTCCGTAATGCAAACAAAATCCGGTTCCTCCTCAGCAACATAACACTTGAACTCATCAAATTTGGAACGGATACTCTGAGCATTAAACATCATACACTTAACAAATGCTCCATAACCACCTTTGGCTTTTTCATATTGAGGAGTTCTTTTATCACTAGATGAACTATAACTCTGTCCCCTTGAGTTGCTGCTGTCCTTATTTGCAGACTTTGAGGTTCTATTGCCTTGGCTGACACTATTGGAATATTCCTGAGTTGGCAATGCAATTTCATCCCTCCCCACCCCATTTCCTAGTTTCCCTGAAGGACATGCTCATATACTTTGCCTAACACATGGACCCCCTTCTCAGAAAAGTGCAGGTCATCCCTCTGATAGAGGTCCCACGATGCATAAAACCTGCTCCACTCGTCTACAAATGTAAAACCTAGCTCCTGGCAGAGCTTTCCTACCCTGGTTTTAGCTGCCAGTGCCCTAGAGCTCCACTCAGGGGAGGCTCTAGCCCTAGGCAAAATTCCTGTTACAAGCACTGTATTGGTACCCTTCAGGGTGGCCAGAAGGGCCCTGTTCTCCCGCAGAAGCTCCTCGCTCCTAGTATGACCTATGTTATTTACCCCTACATGCACTATGACTGTGTTAAACTGGTGATCACTGGTGACCTGTGCCACCGCAGGTACCAGGTCCTTCACCTTGGCACCAGGCCTGGTGATGCACCTCCTGTCCCTCCTACCTTTACAAAATACCCGCTCTAAATGACGCACACGAGAGTCTCCTATGACCAGCACTGACTCCTTACTACTGCTACCCTGGGGGCAGTCATCCAATGCCTGGAACATATTTGTTGTTACTATGCCTGCCCGCTGGGCCGGTCGGCTACACTTCCTCCCGCTCCTACCACCTGCCACCTGCCACTCACTGACCCTTTCCTTAGGTTCGCGTCTCCAAATCCTCCACCCCCTGACCTCATGCCACTTCCCCTCCTGTGACCTACCAGAACTACCCCTCCTCTGTTCACTATTAACACTATTAACACTCCCCTCTTGAGAGATCCCAGCCACCTCCACAGTAGGGGAAACTTCAGCTACCTGGTGCCCTGCGACCACCTGGGCATATGATGTCCCTGCTACGGATTGACCCCTTGTTGCTTTATCTTGCCTACCCTGTGCAACAAGGGCAGCCTTGAGGTTGGAAACCTCTGCCTTAAGGGTCCTAATTTCTTCCTCTAGTGCCTGCATCCTGGTCGAAACCATCCTAAACGCTGCAGCTTATGCCTAGATTTAGATTCAAATTAACTTGCTAAATTAACTTGCTAAACAACCGACAAAAAAGCTAACTATCATTCACTATAAATCGCTACCTCCTATACTGTCAGTTAAATATCTGAGTGCCTCAAGAAAAGCAGAAACTATTAAACAATTGTTTGTTTTTTTGTTTTGTTTTCTTTTTAAATAAATTAAATAACTAAACAAGATGTCTAATCTAATTGTCTTCCAGACAAGTAGACAACTATATAAATATCCCTTTGATATCACTTATGGCTAGACAGAAAAATGAACAGTCACACAGCACTTATGAATACCCCCAATTTACTACTAATTAAACTATCTTAAACTTCAACACCAAACACACTTGCTAAACAACCGACAAAAAAGCTAACTATCATTCATTATAAATCGCTACCTCCTATACTGTCAGTTAAATATCTGAGTGCCTCAAGAAAAGCAGAAACTATTAAACAATTGTTTGTTTGTTTGTTTGTTTGTTTTAAAAATAAATAAATTAAATAACTAAACAAGATGTCTAATCTAATTGTCTTCCACACAAGTAGACAACTATATAAATATCCCTTTGATATCACTTATGGCTAGACAGAAAAATGAACAGTCACACAGCACTTATGAATACCCCCAACTTACTACTAATTAAACTATCTTAAACTTCAACACCAAACACACCAAAAAATAAATAAAGTATGTTAGGATAGTATGAATGTTGTCTAATGTACTTATCAAATCTACACACTTGTAATATCTCCTACTACATAAATCGAAGAGTCGAGAACACGCCGAAGCCACGAGGCCTCCCTTTGGCGCATACAAGATGGCGTCCTGCGGCGTCGCTAGGTTAATATAGTATAGTTTGCGTGCTACGAAAATGCTTATAAGATAAAACCTAATGAAATATAATAAGAGAAGTGATTGCTAAGCACCTATCCACAGCTTAGACTAGAGTACTGCCCTGTTCTGCAGCGACTTATCTGGAAACCTGGAGCTCGGGCGCGCGTCCTTCCACCTTGAGAGCTGGCGGCAAACTTGAGAACTGAATAGCTTATTCAGTTCTCAAAAAGTAGCAGGTGGGGATAAAAATGTGTCTGTGGAGTCCATTTCGCTTGATGTCACTGTGGGAAAAGGCAACAGCAATACTCTTAGGATAGGAGCTTTCTACCGATCAGGAACCCTGCCACATTCTCAGCAACTGGAGCTTGACAAGGTGATTTGTGAGGAAATCAGTAGAAACTTTAAGAGGAAGTGCCTTATTCTCGGTGACTTTAATCTAAAATGTTATGAAAATGCTGGTGTTGGCTCCCCATCATGCAAAATGTTAAGGAAATGCCTTGAAGAGGACCTGTTCTTACACCAGTTTGTATCGGAACCTACCAGGCATGGTTCATTCTTGGACCTTGTATTCTCGGATTTAAGTGACTTGGTTCAAGACTTGACTGTAGGCGAAACTCTGGGAAAAAGTGACCATAACATAGTTAGATTCAAGGCACATGTAGGGGAAATTATCCAGGATAATTTGGTAAAGGTTCCAAATTTCAACAGAGCAGACTTTAACGGCATGAGAGCGGCTTTAAGTGCCATCAGATGGGAAGAAGAATTCTCCAATTTAAATGCCTGTGAAATGTGGGAAAAGTTCAAATCTTACTTAAAGGAAACTCAGATTAGACATGTCCCCCAAAAGCAAAGACGCAAAAGAAGAGTAGGAAAGCCAGCATGGCTTACACCAGACGTGATAAAAGCAATTAGGGCTAAGAAAACTGCATTTAGAGTTTTTAAAGAAGCCTCAAATGTCATTAATCTAAAGGCGTATCGAAAAGCTAGAGACACTGTGAAGCAAAAAACCAGAGCAGCAAAGCGAGCAAAGGAACTGGATTTAGCTAGAAACTGTAATGGGGACAGTAAAAAGTTCTTTAGTTTCTACAAGCTGAGTAAAGTTTCTAGCACAATTGGTCCACTGGAAGTAAACGGGACTACATTGGGTGAGGATAGTGAGATGGTTGAGGAGCTGAGGAAGCAGTTCAAATCAGTGTTTACATTGGAAGATATGACAAATCTGCCGACCGTACACCATAGTTCAGTTACATGGGATCTGACAAATGATGTTGATTTCATTGGTAGTGATGTTGTTTACAATCATTTCAGGAAAATAAAGCCAAATAAGGCAGCAGGACCTGATGATATTTATGCTAGGGTGTTGCGGGAAACTGAAAAGGAACTGGCATTTCCACTTAGTATAATATTTTGTAGATCAGTTTCACATATTGAAATTCCAACCGATTGGAAAAGGGCAAATGTAGTTCCTATTTTCAAGAAAGGAGAAAGAGGGGAAGTTGAAAACTATAGGCCAATAAGTCTCACATCCCTAGTCTGCAAGGTACTCGAATCAATTATCAAGGATAGAATAGTTAGTTATCTGGAAGGTAGCAGATTGATTCAAGATACTCAACATGGATTTAGATAAGGACGATCGTGTCTCACAAACCTCTTGGACTTTTTGAACTTCGCCACAGAACAATTTGATCAGGGAAATCAGGTTGATGTAGCATATCTTGACTTTAGTAAGGCCTTTGACAAGGTACCCCATAAACGGTTAATGATACAGCTTCAGTCCCATGGTATTGCAGGTAGCATCTTAAAATGGATAGAGTTGTGGCTTTCAGATAGACAGCAAAGAGTGATGCTAAATGGTACAAAGTCATCATGGCAAAATGTTCTTAGTGGAGTCCCCCAGGGGTCAGTACTAGGGCCATTACTGTTCATTATATTTGTAAATAACATTGAAAGTGGCCTAAGCAGTAAAGTTTTGAAATTTGCAGATGATTTGAAGGTCTTTAGGGCAATAACAGGTCAGGATGAGCATATCTCGCTGCAAAAAGACTTAGACGAACTTGTGAAGTGGTCCGAAGAATGGCAAATGAAATTTAACTTTGATAAGTGCAAAATCATGCATGTAGGTAAGCAGCATATGAAGGCTCCATACTTGATGGGTGGCCAAGTGCTATCAGTGACTCAACAGGAGAAGGATTTAGGTGTTATTGTAAACACAAAATTGGGGGCATCAGAACAGACCAAGGAAGCCAGGAAGAAGGCACTGAGAATGCTCGGGGCAATAAATAGGAATGTATCATACAGAAGTGAGGAAGTGATCAGGAAGCTTTACTGTGCATACGTCAGGCCACATTTGGAATACTGCATCCAAGCTTGGTCTCCTAGCTATGAAAAAGATTGTTGGCTTTTAGAGAGAGTACAAAAGAGGGCTACAAAAATGGTTAATGGCATAAGCAACCTGGCATATGAGGAAAGATTGAAGAAATTGAATATGTTTTCACTTAGATATAGAAGGCTGAGAGGAGATCTCATCGAGGTCTTTAAATTTGTCAATGGTCTGGAGAGGGGATACCTTGGGAAAATGTTTGAATTTAACAGAAATGATGCAATTAGAGGTCATAAATTCAAAATTAAAATTAACCACAGCAGAACAAGGTTAAGGCAAACTTTCTTCACCAACAGGGTAGTGGAACACTGGAACCAGCTGCCTGAAAACATCGTCAGTAGCAGCACATTGAACATCTTTAAAAACAGCATAGACAATCATTATAAGAATAGAGGGCTTGCTTTTCAGTATTACAGGGAGGGCTGATTGGCAGATTTGGTGGGCAACTGGTTCAGTGTACAGAGTGCAGCCAAGAAGGGCCCTTGTGGCTCAGAGTTGCACTAATCTTTTATGTCTTTATGTCTTTATGTCTTTATGTCTTTCAAATATTCCAACAGTTACATCTCTAACAGTCACACAGCGATTTCAGACAGATTCCCAGACGTACCTCAAGTGGTGAGCCCGGGCTCCTGGCCAGCGTCGACCAGCCGTCGGGAACAACGCCCGTTCCCGATGCACTCTACACCAGTGGGTCCAGTGTTTCAGGGACATTCCGTCAGCTCAGAGTCGCATACCTCAGCGCACACGCAGGTGGATGGCAATCGGGGCGCTACAACCCTAGCCGCGTCCTTTCCGTCTGACACGGCAGAGGCATTGTATTGCCTCTGTCTGACCTCAGAGGAAGCTCCGGTCGGCCGACTCTACTGCTAGCGACAAGCAGTCGGCAGTTTTGGGGCAGACAGCCCAGCTAACACCTGTCATCCCAGACCTATTAACATTCATCTAGCAGCCACCCAATTACCAATTCATTCATAATCATAGATATATAAACTATATACACCTAACATCACACATACCTATCCTACACCGGACAACACACAGACATTGACCACGGGGTATGGCATCTGTCATACCTCTGTTATCCCACACACACACATACTGCGTTCGAGATGTACCTGCTATTACATCTTCACACTTCATATAGCTGACACACCTAATATTGCCACAGATAGGGCCTGTCACATCACAATCATACTACTGTCATCTCATTGTCATTACATCTCAGCTATTCTCACGCACGTTTTCTGGAAAACAACTGACATGCTACTCATCTACTCACACACCTGTAGTCATGCACACGCACACACCCACACACACACACACACACACACACACACACACACACACACACACACACACACACACACACACACACACACACACACACACACACATATGCCCATATGGTTCCCATAATAGGCTGTCACATACTGTCACCTGTGACGGTCATATCCAACGTCAGACACTGGCATTTCAACATTAGTCAAACAGCGGCGGCCGACGGCGGCAGCCGCTGACCTCGATAAAATATGTATGTTGGGCCACTGGCCTCGACCGGCCCGGCTGGAGTACAGCAGACTAAGCAGAGACAGCTCGGTCGACGGCGGCTCGAACTGGTATGATTTGCTGTCGCGGTACCTGCCGCTACATGACTGGGGTAGGGTAGAGGTTAAATGTATGAGTTCAAAGCGTCCCCCACAGGAAGCTTTTCTACAACACTACAACACCACAGGAAGCTTTCTACAGATTTACACTTACATGCAACATTTCGCTCTCTCTCTCTCTCTCTCTTTTTTTTTTCTCTCTCCTCTCTCTCTCTCTCTCTCTATATATATATATATATATATATATATATATATATATTGCAAATCACCCACACAAATCAAACGAAATACATTGACAGGGTAACCGTTTCCTTTTGCAATAGGCGTGATCTGTGGTGGACAAAACCACCATCACATTTCACGCCATATGTAATTCTGGCTCAGCGTGCGCGATCACATTCACCGTGTTTATTCTCATATGATGGGTCAAACGCCATCAGCCACGTGGTGATGTTCCACAATGCTGGTACCTTATCACGCGCACGTCCGAGGGCAGATATCTGCCCCCTTGCGGTTTTCCTAATTTGCCGCCATATTAATCGGGTTAGCAAGGTCAAACCTCGCATGGCTGCTCCTTAGTCTTTTCCGCATATTCTCATGCATTTTTAATCCTGGGTCGTCTTAGATCAGGTCACCAGGTCATGCGAAGTGACCCAACTACACTCGGAGTTCTAGGTGGCATAACTTCCACAATAATTGGGCGATTGATTTCAAACTTATGGCACGCCATGATCTCATCATGGACCATCATATAGATCGTTTTTTTAGTAGCATTGACCTGAGATGAGGTCACGCCCATGGCTTCCCCATTTATAGGGCTATGGTAAAATATACAAATGTTTCCTGGTTGCATATTTGCTCTCGGAATGATCTCACAACGGTTGTGGCGTGTAGTTAGTTGGACGCTATGCTCAATGTTACCGCTGACATTTTTGCTCAGTGACCTCACGAAGGTCATCTGAGGTCACCTGATATCACTAGCATATTTCTGCGCATTATATCGCACTGCATTGAGTTAGAAAGCTGAAATTACCGTCATTGTACTTGTATCGCCAACAGGTGTCGATTGATACATCACATGTCCTCTCTAGGCTACTTCATGACCTTGACCTATTGTCGATAGCACATTTCAAGGACTGCCGAATAGCTTTCGCCGTTTGTTTCTATCTGTTACAGGTCCTGAGATATGTGTCAATATATGACAGTCCCACCCGATCTGGTCGAATCTATACTATGATGACCCAGTGACCTGAATATCGACCTGAGCGAAAAATGGCCGAAACACTTTCGATAGAGCCTGTCACCAGCTATCCAACGCCCTTTTCCGTTTGTCGCTAGCTAGCATAGTTCCAGAGATCTTAGAGGGGCAGACATCTGCCATTCCGGACATGCGAAGTTGGCGCGGACCGCCGGACGTGCGAGTGTTGTAGCGTGTCTCCCTCATGCTACTACGATCATGCGGCTTGCTTTCGATGACGCCTCGACTGCTTGGCGATTGATTCTGACGATACGGTTTAGACATCCGCTGACGCTGCTTGTCATGACATCCGCTGACATGACGTTCGTTCCGTTGCAACATGCCACCGACAGCGCACGTTGCAACCGCATGTTGGTGGCCCCTGTCACTGGCCCCGTGGTGGTGACCCACAACGCTCCCGTCAAGTGACCCGCGATCACGGAGACATTGGCCGTGCGACGTGTGCTCCCAACTGATTCGGCCTTGCACTCATTAATGTTGTAGCCACGGTGGCTCCGGTCACTGGCACTGCGATGGTGTTTCACATCGCTCCCGTCAGGTGTCTCTGATCACGGAGATATTGGCCGTGCGACGTGCTCCCGAAATCGATTCGGTCATCGGACCAAATTTTAATCACTAACGCCGCAGTCGGAAGATGCTCCTTGGCACTGCCGGCCGTTTGACATGCCCTCAGTGACGATGCTCCTGCATCGTGTCGGCTAGCTGACGGTACGGACGTCAGGCGTACGCCCCGTGGTATGAGTGGCCTGTGGGATGTCAGGGCACTGCTGGTGCAGCCGTGTGACTTACGCTCGCTGCCAATATGGCTGCATGGCATGCGTCCACTGAAGCGGGCATTATATGACCAAATAATCTTGCAGCCGCATGCCGCGTGACGGCAGACGCGAACACCGCATAGCTCACACGGCCTATACACAGGCCCAGCACGGTTCAGCTGTATAAGTTAGGACAGAGAGTCAAGAGACAGACAAAACGCGGTATTATTCAGTTTGTCACGCAGGATGGTAGAAATAAATATACAGTGGAATATCGGATTTGGACACAATACAAACATTACTTCATGTCAAGCACATCCTGCTCTAGATAGCACAGCATGGATGCTGATTGCGTCGCTGCCAAAACTCGGATGAGAAACATTCTCTGGAAGGCGAGCTGAACGTCGGAAACATTATAACTGTCCTGTCCATAGATATGAAGTAGACAGCTGACCTTAGTTGTATCATACGGCATTTGGGATTATGTTAAGGCACACATGGACGAAACACAGGAACACTGTGTTCTCTTTGAGGAAGGTCTTAGCGAAGGAGAATAATTCTTGGTATATAATATGCATGAGAATAAATAAATAAACAGTAAATTACATACTCACATACATACATGAATGTGTGTGCGCGCGCGCACACACACACACACACACACACACACACACACACACACACACACACACACACACACACACACACACACACACACACACACACACACACACACACATATATATATATATATATATATATATATATATATACCTAAGGTTTAACACGCGCCCTGGAGGGCCTCTGAAAATAACGCGCACTGGAGGGGGGGGGGGGGAGCGAATACCGCCTCCTTAAGATCTCAGCTCCTATGAAGGCTAGAGCAACAAAATTCACAGGGTGGATGGGCACGATAGTGAACTCTATTGTGTGCAAAGTTCATGACCTTAGGTCAATATATTCAAGGTCAAATTATGTCAAAATAGCAAATTTTCTGGTTTTGCGTGGCTTGGCTTGTCATTGTTATGGATCGCTGCGGTTGTGTTTAAATGCTCCACAATTGGCATTAATGATGTTTTGGATATTACTAATAATGCAATACAGATGTCAGATCCGCCATTTGACCTCAGGTCACCTATACAGGAGCACTTCATTAGGTCATTGCCTGCTCCAGTTACCGGAGCCGGGCTCCCAACCCGACTGCTCCGTTGGGCGGCTCGGCACAATCGGCTTCGCAAAGAAAGGAGTGAAATACATGAATAAAGTATGGAAACGCTTAGGCACAGAATGACAAATAGATTTCGGGATGTACAGGGAGTAACGTGTAAAGTGACATCAATCGCATGACAGTCATTTGCATTTATGACACATTCCAGTTGACCAAGTTTGGTTCCATTAGCCTATCATGAACATGACCTGACTTGACCTTGGCGACCTGACATGACTTAAATTATATAGCATAACAATATGCATCAAACAGGTCGCTAGTGTTGTCAAGAACAGTTCCATTTTGCCAATATACGGTAAGCGCATCAGCGCCGATTTTTATGGTCTGGCTCTCCGAATTGTTTTTAATTTAAACTGCCTCTAACTTGAAAACTTCTCGGCCGATTGTCATTTTTTCTGGCTTTAAACAATGCGCCGGTGATTTCTAAGCAGGTACGCGAAACATTTGGTGTATATCGGCCGGTACAATATGGAATCATGTACGAAAAATCGGAACGATTGGCGGATTTCGCCATACCCCCTCTAGGGCGTGTGTTAACCTGTTATGAACTTGACCTGACTTGACCTTGGTGACTTGACAAGAATCTGGAACAATGTAGCATGACAATGTACATCAAACTTGTCGCTAGTTTTGCCAAGGACACTTCCTTTTTGCTAATATACGGGAAGCGCATCAGCGCCGATATTTGTGATCTGGCGCTGATAAAATGTTTTGAATTTAGCTACCTCTAATTCGAAAAATGTTAGGTCGATTTTCATTTTCCTCATTTCAAACAACGCGCCGGTCATTTATTGGCAGGTACACAAACAATGGCGTATATCGGCCGGTAAAATGTGCAGTTATCTACGAAAAACCGAAGGGGTGGGCGGATTTCGCCCCCCCTCCAGTGCGCGTGTTAACACTACTTGTGCCAGTTCGGCTGGAACTGGCACAAGTAGTGGGGTGGGGTGGGGGTTTGTCGACTCCTGGCCATTGCGCATATGTTATTCTTTCATCAAACACCAACCACGGAAGACGAAGTCAATTTATCACCGTCACTTCACACTCACACTTCACGCGCAAACACTCGCCCATCATAACACAAGCACTATCAGTGAATGTAAACGTTGTCAAGACGTTCAATCGTATGAGGTACCCCACTAGCCCATGTATGGGTCCTATAGCTCTGCTACACGTCTACATCACTAGACTACGTACTGATGCAATTCTCAGTAACCGCATGGCAACGGGGACCAGAATATTTTGGTTTAGCAGCTTAACATGTGCCGATGCATCGTTTGAAATATGATAAGCAATCGCATGCTACCGTTGTTCCCACTTTTTTAGTACACCGTTTGTACACTGTAAAATAAATTATGTGATACATTAATCATGGACAGATCACATAGCAAATGAAAAGTATGTTTCTGCAACAACTGGAAGAAATTTAAGCATAACTGAAAGAACAAAACATTTTATCACAAGTCGTGAGAGGAAGTGTGCTATGAGGAAATGCGTGAGAGGAAATGCTATGATTTTTATATTTATGCTAATGCGCATATAGGGAGACCGGGTCTGGTTGGTACAATTTCGGCAAAGCTCAAAATACCTCATCACTTTCCAAGGGTAGCGAGGAGATAGCTACACCTACGCCAAACCTAAACCTTCTAGTATCATCCGCAGGAATTACATGTTTCGTGGCGTCCACTGTGCTCTGCACGAAAGAGCAAAACATCACGCAACTACCGGTTCATCATTTTACCCCGCTATAGGGGTAATGGGGTAGGCTAATTGTTTTTGCTATAGGGGTAATGGGGTAATATGTTTTCCGTCGGATGAGAAATGCCGATAGAAAAATTGAACACAATCATCATGGAGCAGCTTTAGCAAATGCCTCAATGAAAATAGGCACTGTTGTAGTTATTTTGATAATGATGGCCCCTGGCCGAAACGTTGAGTAATATACCATGATCCCTAACGATACTTTTGATGTTGAGTAAACCCAGCACCTCCTGGTATATTGAGGGTCGTACATTTCGTCTCATGCAATGTCTAAAACCCAGGAGCACCTAAGAGCCATTCTTCGTTGTATTAAACAATGTTGTAGTTATTTTACTTCATTTCCAGTCCGCACAACTTTGTAATTAGGTTGAATAAGTTGATGCCGGGTGTGTAAATTTACCCCGCATGTTTTCTAGTGTAGGCTGCACATTAGGGTGTGTCACGAAGGACCTTTTTTTGGAAATTGCACGTTGCTTAGTGAAATTATCGTGCAGATCACCTAAAAAAAACCTGTGGTCGAAACCAAATCGAAATCAAACAATAAACAAAATATGCGACAGGCCGATAAAGAAAAAAATTTGCCGGGCGCCCGGCATTGAAGTCTCCAGTGATGGCGCTCCGTTGCGATTGGCATCTAACACCACGCGTCCGGCCACCGTCGGAGCGCCGCCGCGGCGCTGTGGCGAAAAAGGCGGCAGTGTGTGCTGTGGATGACTAATGAATGGATTCTGGTGATGAAGCTCATTAATAAAACTCAATGAAAGTGTTTAGTGGGGTAAAAGGCTTTTGATAAGCACCAGTCGCTTAATACGTTGCCTGGATATCTGACGCATGAAAGAAAGGTTCACTTTACGTCGCTTGTTCGTTCCATTTTCAATCAGTAGATCTATCGGCGTGTAATGCTAATCTTTTCACTTTTGAAAGCTTGAACATCTTCAAAATTCCACGTCTGTTTACGTCGAAGACCAATTAAATCATTCTGAGACACTTGAGGTCTTCTTGTTATGACAAATAGACCAGGCGAAATCGGCATCATGCTCCGTTCCACTACAACCGAAGGAGACGGGCATACAGCGACGTCACCTTTTGTACGAGCGGCCACATTTTTTGTACGGACTATCATTTTATAACTGTACTACTTGTCTACATGCTCGACAGAAAACCCGACATGAAATCCTTTTTGCTGCTGAGCACTGGCATTGCTGACCTGTGTTTCAACTTCGCCACAATGTACCCGTGGCGGGCCTCTTCACCAATTACCTTCAAAGACGCCTCGGTCACCACTTTCACCATCCGTTCCACCGTCTGACTGCACGGGGTATGGCGGTACTTCGAGAGGACTCGCGATGATATCTAGTAAGTCATCATCGGACAGTTGTTGCGTCAAGGCCGGCTCGGTTATCGCCTCATTACACCAATCAATCAGCTCCATGATGCTGTTTGCTCCCATATTCACTTTTGGAAGCTTGAACTTCCGCACTTCGTCAGTATCACTATCGACTTGAGTTCTGCGACACTGCTGGATTTGAGTGACCGCCCTTTCCCGTGTGGTTTGATCTTGGCCCGCTGCCATTGCTAGCAGTACTGCCTCAGGGTGACACCAGTAGCTGTTGCGCTGTATTACCGGCTGCACCATGGCCGCTATCTCAGGTCGCAAACTTTTGAGAAGTTGCACGCTGTGCAGCGCATTGCCAGGACCGTCAGAACATTTCCAGTTCTTCTTGATGCAAAACCACATGGGAGTATAGTGGCACACGATGAACTCCGCTAGCATTCTCAGACTGTCTGATGGCTGTTCGGTTGATATGTAGAGCCGGAGAATTCGCGCCGCCAGAGTCAGCCACCTGGAGTGGTTTAGTGGACCGATCTTCATTTTCGCAGTTCTATCTGAGACACAGCCCGTCTGGACACTACGCGCCAGACTGTACAGAATAGCCTGATCTGAACTTAGGTCACTGAGAATCTCCTGTGTCATTTCTGAAACATTTCCGCCATCGATTGGCTCAAAATCGACCACTGGCAAGGTTTCTACTGCGCCTGCAGCAGCCCGGCCAATCAGCCCACTAAACGACTTAGGTCCTGTTGTGACTCCATCTAACTGGCTAAATACTGCACGAAGATTAAGTTCATTTGCATGAAGTTGGCACACAAACCAGTGGACGGGGCGTTTTTGTCCGAGCTCAAACAAACGGATAACACCACCTTTTTGGCCAGTATTAACTCTCGTGCCGTCACAGCCAAGCACAGAAACATCCGCACCAAACTCATATGCCACGGCGTTCAGGTCCTGAAAAATGTCCTCCGCTTTCCCAGTCTGTGGGGTAAAATGTCCTAAATATGCACTGTCTGGCTCGGATACAACCACAATGTGTTCTTCCGTCTTCTTTGAACCGGCTGTCATAAGCGTGTCGTCTTTTCTACCGTCGAAGTAGAGACCAGATACACGACCTGCATGATCCTCATGGCTCTGGGCACCTCAGATACACCTCTCTTCTAATCCGATCCCTTGCTCGCCATACTTTTTTGCTATCCACTATGCAGTCCATATCGTCAGAAGTGATCCGACCAATGTCCACTTGGAAACCGTTTATGATCGCAGCACACGCACGATTAGACACTCCGTACCGATCTGCTGCTAGAGCCGTATTTAGCAGTTCGTCTGTGTTACTGTTCACCATATACTCTGACTCATTGACTACGGATGTGAGCGATGATGAATCTGTGGCGGAATCTTGGTCTGAATTAGAATCTAGCTGGGCCATTCCAGAAGGTCCCGGTTGTGGTGATGTGACTCTCTCGGCGATCGGACGCCTCCTTTTGTCCATGCGCGTCGACGAGTGGTTTCACTGATATCCGGGGATGACGATTTGCATTTGGCGAGGTCCTCGCTGGTCTTGGACAAAGGGAAACTCCATTCGTGGCACTTTGTCGGCCATCGCACATTTGCAGCTATCGATATCAGCACATTTGCAGCGGGCTATATCAAACAATGTTCCTAACCACTCATCACCGGACGGACGTACACCTGGTGATGCCGACTTCTTTCTAGCTGTTTTCATGTATCGCAAGTAGCGATCGCGGCATTCTCGAACCATATGTTCGACTCCGGTCCTCCCAACAATTGGTATTCCTTCGCAGCACCACATTTTCATCACACTTTCCGTGACAAACTTTATATGGGGTGCTAGCCTCTCTTTCAACCTTTTGTTCGCAACGCGTGAGTCTCTATTCACTTTACTCAAGTAATTCAGAACGTCAATTCTCGTGGGCAGTCGGTTTGTTTTTAGTTCAGAAGGAACCAAAAGCCCTTTGGTGGAGGCGCAGGTCTTCATGTTCGAACTCTTACCCCGATCACACCGACGCAGGTAATATCACACTTCACAGGCAGTGGGCACAACTTGCAGACACCAAACCACTCTTTTTCGGGCCGTCCAGCCGGGTCTCCGCCGGCGACTGCCTTGTCTCAGCGGCCCTCCCATCCCCTGCCCTGCCTCGCTCTTTGTGTTCTCTACCCTCACCGCGCGCCGGCCGTCTCCCGCCCCATCCCAGCCACTCCCCCGCGCCATGCGACGATCGCCGCCGGTTCGTGTCGCCCTCGTTAATAGGTTAATATTAACGCCCTCGTTAATAGGTTGTCCCTACTGCTGATAATCCCAGTTTCCCTTTAAACTTGAGTAACGAAAAGGAACAGGAGACTTGGATTGACTAATAAAACAGGGATGTATGGCATGCGAAGCTATTTTGTGTCGTTAGTGCGTACGCAATTTATTCGAATGATGATTCATAGCACTGTGAAAGGTGGAGCACAAAGGAAAGTGGAGCGATCAGTCCTTCAGTGAAGTTTAATCTTTACAATCAGATATATCCCGGCTCCCCTGATCTGTTTTTTTTTAATTACCAGAATCCATTCACAAGTCATCCACAGCACCGACTGCCGCCTTTTTCGTCACAGCGCCGCGGCGGCGCTCCGACGGCGGCCGACGCGTGGTGTTAGATGCCAATCACAACGGAGCGCCATCACTGGAGACTTCAACGCCGAGCGCCCGGCAAATTTGTTTCTTTATTGGCCTGTCGCATATTTTGTTTATCGTTTGATTTCGATTTGGTTTCGACCACAGGGTTTTTTTAGGTGATCTGCACGATAATTTCACTAAGCATAAGAAAAACCGTTCAGGCGACAAACCCTACTGCACATGCTATACAAAATTGCGGACACAGTGTAGCGACAAACAATGAAAGCATTTCACCGTTGCAAAGCTAAGAGAACGTTGTAAAGATAACACACCAAAAAGTTAGCAAGTGGGCGACAAATGAAAAATTATGAACATCGAAATGAGCAATGAAAAAGCACAGACTTCGAAATTTTACTTTCGCCCAAAAAATGTAGCACATCGTCACCATTCCGCAGCCGCTGGTCGAAAGGATTTGCGCTTGTTTTTGCCGCGAGAATAGGGTGCCAGAAGAAACAATAACAACCGGTTGCCATTGGCAGCAATGACAACCGACTTTATACTTCTGGAGATATTGCTGTTGTTTGAATCATCCCTGCTATCAACTAGGCCCGATCTCCCCTAATATTTTGAGGAATTTATCTAACACCCTTACTCAAGGTTATTCAAACACAAAAAGGCTATTAAGAATGATGAATAGTGAGCACTGTGTGCATCTTGGAGTGAAGTTTGGTTCCCCAGAGCTTTTTCAGACATTTCCCCACTTTGTCCGAGGTAAACTTCTATAGGCACGTGATAGACTATGGACCTCAGCGTTACGATAACCCCGGGATAATTATTTCACCAGCTCGCAGCTTCCCATTTCATAGCTCTGATCTCACATCTCTGAGCTCTGAGCCATCTCACACATATCTGCATCCAGGTCTTCATATAAACTCAGTCTGATATCATCTCAATCTCTTGTAAGCAACGTTCACACACAATCTCCAACTTGTACACAGATCGATCTTCAAACATACTACTCCCGTCTTACAAGCTTACATCTCGCCAATTATACAGCGTTTACAAACAGTTAGTACCAGACATACCTGCAGTAGTCAGCCCGGGGCGGCTGACCACAGCCAGCCGCCCTGCGGCGTCCGCGCAGAGTGAGCGACAGAGACAGGGTCAGGTGAGGTCCAAACAGAGGGCGATCCGTCTCGCTCGGCGGCTATATAGCTTCTCAGGGCAACCGCCCTTGGCCACACGCCAGGAGACACGTCATCGTCACGCGGCTCTGAACTAACCAGAGCAATGCCCGGACTCGATGCACTACAGCAGTGTGTCAGACTGTATCAGACATTCCGTCAGCTCAGACACCTCTGAGCCTCGGCCCCGGTCGGCCGACTCTACGACTGGCGACAGACACATTAACCCCAAAACATGTTTACGTAAACTGAAACCACGCTGCCGCAGGCAGCCGGTAGTTCGTGGCGCTCCGGCCCAGAACAAGCTGTCACATCATCATACACCCATGACTGCCACATCTGACCGTCAGACACTGACACGTCAACTTCCGTCAGACATTAGAGACAGCGGCGTCCGCGGCGGTCGACGGCGGTCGACGGCGCCGGGGTTACTTGATCAGAGGGGAGGGGTCACAATAGACGCTGGCCTCGACAGCCCGGCTGGCGGTGATTGCCGAGTTAGCAGCGACGACGACTTCCGTCGCGGTACCTGCCGCTACATGAACGGGGGGGGGGGGTATTTCTATGTTCCGAGTGTCCCCCAGAGGAAGCTTTGCTACAATCTTACAAATGAACTATTTGTGAATTATAACACTTTGAAGTTCCTGATATTGTTCAGGAATAGAGCTGATACATATGCAGCTTTTGCATCCACAGATATTACTTGAATAAACATTACCAAGCGCCATAATGAATATGTTCCAATATTCATCACAAGTCATTTCAGTTATGTTCAACAATTCCGTGCACCGTTTTCATCAAGTTCCAATAGACTCATTCCATACCACTCACGGCATCAAGAACATGGAAGAGCGTTATTTGTCCCAACTGTCGTTTCCTTAATAAAGTACTATCAAGCATGAAGACAAAATGAAGTGTAGAAGTGTAGTGTACAAGCGGGCAAGTGTACAAGTGTGCAAGTGTGTGTGTGTGTGTGTGTGTGTGTGTGTGTGTGTGTGTGTGTGTGTGTGTGTGTGTGTGTGTGTGTATGTGTGCATACGTGCGTGCGTGCGTGCGTGCGTGCGTGCGTGCGTGTGTGTGTGTGTGTGTTAATATGCATTGGCATGTGTGTTTATGATGCATGCACCTGTGTAGGTATGTGCTCTATTACATGAATGCATCTTCTCCCCGTTCTCCCCCACAACACATTTCACTATGTGGCCCATTTCATCTCATGCCCAAGGTAGCTTCCTATCATGCTGCCCTAGCTGTCTGCGGCAACCATTGAAGACATAGTCTTCAACAGTTCACGGACGTGTGAGGCAACTCCTGTACCCAGTTCGGAGTGCATCTGCAGGAGCAGCTGGAACGTCTTATGATCTCCGAGTTGCTGCCGGGGAAATAGGTCTTCCATTCCAGGAGGGCCGCTCGCGATTGGACCAACCTACGCCTCAATAAGGGCCACGAACGTGGGCGACTGGGCCGCGATAATATCCGCGCCTTCGTGGTGATCGATACCGAAAGGCATTGCCACCAGCAGGTCGAACCTCGTGCTGTCTTCTTGGATTCCAGCCACCCAAAACGCACAGTCCGTCTGCCTCGGCTAGAGGTCTGTCTTCTCCGGAGGAAGAAGAATACTGATAGGCTGAAACCGGCCGGCTGCTGGCTTGCAGATGCAGGAGTCAGCGGCAGATGCAGCGACATATATATATATATATATATATATATATATATATATATATATATATATATATAGGTATATATATATGTATGTTTATATTTATATATATATATATATATATATATATATATATGTATATTTATTTATATGTGCATATGCATATATTTAGTCAGAAGCGGCCCTCAGAGAGAAAAAAGAAATATCTTCAGTGTGCTCGAATGGGCTCACCTCAAATTTCTTCTTCTGCCAGAGGCTCCCCTTGAAAGCAAAAGACACTCCTCCAGGCAAGAGTGGGTTAAAAAATTGACATGAGGGGAACTTGGTCTCTGGAGGAACGCCTCTAGCTCATAAAAATGAGTGGTAGGGAGGGGCGCACATTCTAAGATACGCTGCAGCCTGAAAATTTTGAAGGGGATCACTCAAACACACTGAATATGAGCCTTTTCCTTCCAAGGAGTGCCTCTGGCTGAATAATACCAGGGAATGTACTCAAGCACAGTGAAAAGGCGCCTGTTACCCTGAGAGAAGCGCCGCTGTCGAAAAAAAATAATTACATGACGATGAGCACGAGCTTTCCCGGAGCGGAGCCTTTTCCCGGTCGAAGGGGCGTGAAATTCCATGGAGGCGTATGCTTTCAGTGCCACCCCTGTATCCACCCCTGCCTCCGAATACTTTCGCAGTGGCGCTCCTGCGAAAGAATGGCGACCCTTCAGAGGTATTCCCCATGACAATTCCTGAATCCACCTTGGCAGAAGTCCCCGGCGCTGGTGGCGCCGCCGCGCTGCAGACGTCGAAACGTTGAGTTTAGAAAAATATCATATTTGGTCATCCTCGTCCTTTTCTCGAGGCTACAACACGGTGTATGACACATCACCCGGTGCCCAATCTTGATAATGTGGTAAAATAATTTTTCCGTTATAATTTTGGCTACGTATGTGAAAAATACCTTCTTATATATTATGTATTAGTGACTTGCAATATAACGACTATTTTGCATTTCGCATGCGCATACCTACTTAGGAAGTGACGACGCATACGTATGTGGCCATAAAGACACAAAGGACGTATACAAATGAGCGGCATGAGTCATAGACGCTCAATGACAGCTACAGGCAACCACAAAATAGTATAGAAAGAACAAAATATTGCTAATTGCTCTTAGTCATAAATTATTGGCGAAATACGGTGAAATACCACTTACTGAAAGCTAAATCGACGTTCATCCCGAATAAATATCGGCATCGTCCTTCTTGGTGCGTGTTTATGAAGTATTCATTCCTCGCTTCTAAATGTATCCCGTTAACAAGTGTCATGCTTATGCCCACCATGACGGATTCGGGATCGTGAAAACGAGTATCCCGTAGCGCAATTCCAGGCAAATGTTTCAACTATGGTGTGCTATGCTATGCAGTACCAGTTCATAGCATAGTTCATGTCGTTATCGTTGATATCGTTGCTGTTCTAGGACAGTCCGCTCCGCCCGTCAGTCACAGGCATTGTCTCAGTCTGTGCAATGCTTGCTGGTATGATCTGAGCTCTGATTCCCAGCCTGGGTGTGCTTCGGCGTGTCTTCCCCACACACATCAATATTAATAATATATTTATATTTCGTCATCACGCACGTGTGTGGGTGTGCTCGTAGCTTGCAAGGTAGCTTTGTTCGTATGAGCAACGGAGGAAACGTGGCTGGTGACCTCTTGCGCATAAATAGAACAGAACATTTCGAAAATTGCGTTCGCTGTTCTTTTGTCAGGCTATCAATTGAGTCAGACAATTTCCTAACCCTTAAATTATAACCTGGTGTTCTAGACGTATGGTTGTGTTTTTATCTTTACCTTGAGGATAACATCAATTGGAAATTGTTCCTATCAGTAGATTAACTGGTATGAATCTAACATACACACATAATTGAGGACAGAGTCGAACAGCACGCGCGCCGGAGGGTATCTCACATGCAGCGAATAGGAGGGGGCAGAGAGGGGAGATGACTTCGCCCCTGACCATCAAATTTTGGAAATTACTGAAGCTATACGCAGAAAATGTGGGGGGTAAATTACGGATGCTACGAGCTCACACCAGTACAGTTTTCATGGTCATATATTAATGTCTTCAGGATTAAATGAGACCAAGATCGGCCATCACACCAAGCCGTAACTACTGCAACAAAGAAGCGTTGTACGTTGTACAATGACACAATGTAAGGATGTACGCGAAATCATGCATCCAATGCACCATTTGTTTTGTATTATGTTTTATGTGTTTGTCTTACGTCTTATGCTTATCTCTTGTATCTTATGTAAGCAAAAACGGTTCAACGAAAGCCAGGAAAATTACTGTCCATGTCCACACACCCAAATACTCCCCCCTATTTGACCCACCGTTGCCCTACCTGACCCACAGTTTGGCCGTTTCAGTGAGCGGTGCCTACTTGGGCTCAGTGGTCGGCTGTATCCTGGCAACTTTCCTGGTCAAGATGGTTGGTCCTAGTCGCATCATTTTCTGGCACACTCTGCTCTGCATCCTTGGTTGGGGACTGCAGGTGAGACTTGAAAGCATGTTGAATGGCCCAAAATTGGTAAGCTTTATTTACTCAGGCAGCTGTGCTGGCAAACATCAACACTACAACCGCGCAGCAACTGTACGCTATATGTGTGTGCAGCGTATCCATGCTATTTTGATAATTCATAAGTAGAATGACTTGCCTGTGGCCGCGAGAACGGTGCTTCATCCATGTCATCACTATCGCTGTCCTAAATTCGGTACGAGATCCCCTACATCAGAGGGATAGCCGAGGGGGGACTTCGGGCCCAGGCCACCCTCCTGACAAACTAAACAATTATACTAGATCAAAGACCAACTATACTAGATCAAATAAGAAAATTAGAGATCACGCTGAGTGTTCTTTTTCATCATATTTTTCGTTAGTACACCTTAAGAAAATTCCGGTTGTGCCACTGGACCACACCGTGATCAGTGATATCTCGCATATGCTGCAATGTTTGATTGAATTTTCAGCATCGCATTGCATGAATCCAGAAATTGCTCTTGAATTATGATAGTACATAGTATATGCAAATATTTACTCAATTGCATCGGTTCGTGTGCAGCATGGCTAGTAAATAGCTTTTGTACCGAAGTTAGTTTCGGCCTCCTCTTTTGAATGCATTTTGCTCCCATGTGTACAGATTAAAAGGCCAACGCTAAAACGCTGCCCCGTGGTTTACTTGCATACGTGAGCGAGTGCATGCATGCTTGAATGTGTATTATTGGATGAGCAGTTATCAGCTGACAATTCGAAATGACAAGAAGAACAATAATGCCTGACTGAGGATGAGTAATAGAGGTAAATTTACATACTTCTTGTTGTTTCTCCGCAAATCCAACTCCTTGCTCTTCTATGAAGTTGATCGGTGGAGTTCTTGAAAGAAAATCTTATAAATTTATTTTAGCTTTTGTTTGAGCAATGTGAGATACATGACGTTAATTTTGTTTTATTGACAACCTTGCTGGTAATGCTTCGAGGGAAATTATCAGTTGGCAAAATCTCGTATGAGGACAAAGCTTACTATCGATTGCGAGTATGTCTAAGCCTTGATGGCCTTGATCCATTAGTTTGCCTGGTATCGAAGAAAGGTTACGCACCTAAATTAAAAGTACGTACACACACAAATCTACCATCCTAAATTAAAAGCAAACAACACGAGTAGTTATTTTTTCTACATTCAAATTATGTATCTGAAATGAGGTGCATCGTGGATCGCATAGTCTCAACTGTTTTTCTTTGTTCGGCAGGCCTTGACAGCTGCCTTCTGGCCCATGGTCACCGGCCGCTTCATCTGTGGCCTCGCCTGCGGCGCATGCGTCTCTTCCGTGCAGATCTACATCGGCGAGACAACATGCCCACGCGTGCGTGGCATCCTCCTCATCCTTCCCGAGACATTGGCCACTACTGGTCTCCTCATGTGCTACACACTCGGTCTATTGCTGCACTGGAAGCTGGTGGCCATCGTCTGTGGCCTGCTGCCCAACCTTATCATCTTCTTCGCCTTCCTGTGGCTGCCTGAGTCGCCCACGTGGCTCGTGCAGAAGCACCGGTTGAACGAGGCGGTGCAGTCGCTGCTCTTCTTCAACGGCGCGAGATACGAGGCCGATAATCACGTGCAACAGATTATAAATGGACTAAAGCAGACTGGGATGGGCGTGTGGGAGACACTGCGAATGATGAGGCACTCCATCTATCGCCGGCCTGTGCTCATCGTCGCAGCCCAGATGACCATACTCAACTTCTCTGGCATCAACGCCATGTTCGGCTATGCCGTCATCATATTCCGCTTGGCCAGGACGGGTATCAACGAGTACCACTGCGCCATGCTGCTGGCTGGGGTGCGGCTGGCTTGCAACCTCGCCACCGGCGTATTCATCGACAGAGTTGGACGTCGCCTGCTACTGTCAATCTCCGGAGCGTTCTGTGCCACCTCCCTCGGCATAATAGGCGGGTACTTTTACGTGCGATCCCACGATGCTGAACTGGTGACCGACCTGCACTGGATCCCGCTAGCCGGCATGCTCTGTGTCATCTGCAGTTACTCTATTGGCATCGGTCCCATCAGCTGGGTCATCTTCGGCGAGGTGCTGCCGTCATCGGTGAGACAGGTGTGCGGCGGCATCATCATCGTTCTATGGTGCTTTACGCTTTTCGTCATTCTGCAGGTGTTCCCCGGCATGATGGCCATGCTTGACACGCACGGCACGTTTTGGATGTTCTCCGCCGTATGTGCTGTGCAGGTGCTGTTCGCCTGTTTCGTCATTCCCGAGACGAGGCTGCGCACACTGGAGGCCATCCACCAGGAGCACTTCGCAAGCAAGGTCGTGGCGCAGAACAGTGACACGCAGTGTGGGGATGGGGAGCGGACTGACGCATTGTGAGACGTTCGGCGACATCGCTGAGCACTGGCGACAGGGCTCAGCGACTCAGCTGCTCAGAGCTCAGCGGCACAGGTGACATGCAGTGGCAAGCAGTGCCCGACTGTGGCAGTTGTCAATTTCGCCAGACTATTATACCGCGCCATTCCAGCGGGTCTCGGGGCTGCGTGAGACTGCCGCGCTGGGTGAAACCGCAATTCAAATCGGTGGCACCAATCCGCATCAATGATGGAGGTCCAAATGAGCCGCCGATCGTGTGACACGCCTTTTCACAATCTGGATGAAAGATCTTGTGACATTAAACGGTGCTGACACATGAATGTCTGGTAAAAAGTTGTACGTCAAGCCTTGCACTATCCTCATCTGAGAAGGCCGCCGCAAGCAAGTAACTATGGTAACGGCCATCTGCATCTACGCGTGCAATTGCCTGCATTTAAAACGAGCACAAGAATATAAAGTAATAAAAATACAATTTGCATTCGGCTATAAATTTGGTGGCTGTATTTTCGGAACGGTTTGGTGCGCTATATTCCACATTCGTGGTGTTGCATATGCCTTGAAGTAAATTACATATTTTGCATCGCTGCCATGTCCACATACATGTGGACATCCACCCCTAACATGTTAGGGGCGGATCCAGGAATACCAAGGCACCGCCAGTGGCGAGCCACAACTCATGGGCGATCTAAGGCGCCCAGATGAGGTGAAGCAGAAAAAAAATCGCCACTGCATGGCCCTCCCCCCCCCACCCCGCCCAGAAACAAAATGTACTCGGGTTTTCTCTACTACATATCTTTGGTGTCGATAATTAGCAGCTGTTCCTCTCAGGGGATGCCTCTGGCTGAAACTTTTGAGGTAGGATGCAATTCAGCCTTCCCGGAGCGGAACACTTTCTCGGACAAAATATATTGCATGGACTGCCAACAATTTTCACAATATAGGCATGATAACTTTTGTTCATTTTACGCAAGCATGGCACACAAAAAAGAGGCATTTAAGGAAAATAAAATCAGGTTTACTGGCCATTTTTTGCATTGAGTGGCCATTTGAAGTAAGTTAAAAGAATGAAACAAGACTGGACTTGTTCAAGCTTACCCAACAACTTCTTTAGTTGCCAGTTCTTTGGGAAATAACATATAAGCAAGAATTTATTTCCTTGAAATCATGTCGCCTAGCATTGATACCGCATATAATACCTTGATGCATTTTTATGCATGCTTATAAATGTGACTAAGATGATGGGACCACTAATTTGCCATGCAAATGCTTGCTTTTCAGGTTGTGAGCAAAATAACACCAAAAAATGTGACCTCGAGTCAGGTAACATAGCTTAAATCTGTAATTTATAGGGGGAGCGAAATCCGCCCACCCCTCAGGTTTTTCATACATAACTCCACATGTTGCCGGTTGATATACGCCATTTCTTGTATAGCTGCTTCGAAATGACCGGCGCGTTGTTTAAAGCAAAACAAAAAGAAAATCGGCCGCGAATTTTTCGAGTTAGGGGCCGCTAAAGTAAAAAAAATCCCAGCGCCGGACCACAAAAATCGGTGCTGATTCGCTTCCCGTATATTGGCAAAATAGAAGTGTGTGTATGGGCAAAAGGGAAGCAACACTAGCGAATTGTTTGATGTACGGTGTTATGCTATATAGTTTCAAAGTCATGTTAGATCACCGAGGTCAAGTCAAGTCAAGTTCATGACAGGCTAAATGGAGCATAACTTGGCCAACTGTAATGTAGACATACATGCAAATGACTCATGCGATTGATGTTATTTTCCATGTTACTCCATAAACATCGTGTACACTACTGCTTGCCATTGTTTACCTAAGCCTTTCCATACTTTATTCAACTTTATTCATATACTCCTTTCTTTGCGAAGCCGATTGCGCCAAGCCGCCCAACGGAGGAGTCGGGCGGGCGGCCCGGTTCCGGTACCTGCAGCTGGTAATGATCTATGTGACGACCCTAGCATGCAGCGGCTGCCAGCGAGGAATTAGTCAGCGGGACTTAGTCACTCCACTGCAGCCTGCCAACAACCGGTGTCGGTCGCCATACTGTCGACAGGGGCGCACTCAGGACACTGAGAATGCGGTACAGCTTAGCCACTCCCCTGCAGCCTGCCAGTAACCGGTGTCGGTCGTCATACTGTCGACAGGGGCGCATTCAGGACACTGAGAATGCGGTACAGCTTAGTCACTCCACTGCAGCATGCCAGCGACCGGTGTCGGCCGTCCTGCTGTCGACAGGGGCGCACTCAGGACACTGAACCTACCACGGAGTCGGGCCCAGACACTAACCTTGTAGCGGGAGAAACTAAGACACGACCTGCATCAGAGGCGGGCCCAGGACACTGAATCCGCAGCGAGGGCGGTCCCAGGACACTGACCCTGCAGTGTGGGTGGGACTAGGATACTGACCCTGCAGTGTGGACGGGACTAGGATACTGACCCTGTAGTGGGGACGAGCCCAGGATACTGACCCTGCAGTGGGGACGAGCCCAGGGCTTGACCCTGCGGCTGGAAGCAACCAAGAGCCCGGTGTCAGAGACCAGCAGCGAGGTCAGCGAGCCCGGGGCAGTATCTCTCCAACAAAGGCGCACCTGGGGTCACCAATGGTCTGCAGGGGCAGTCCGTGGCACCCAAATGAGGTGAGGCAGAACAAATCGCCGGATTTCCACCAGTATTTCGGTATTTTATATAATAAGTACCCATTATCATTTTATGGTAAGACGAGTATCAACCACTTAATTTGGCGCTGCAAAGTGCCAAACCTATCACCATAGTTCCGAATTCAGTGGATTTAAACCCTATCCCTCCTGTTCAAATGCTTCCGAAATTGCCGGGAAGTTTTCATATATAAAATGGCGGGAAATGAACTCATATATTCACATATCATTGAGGTTTTCATATATGTCCATTTCTTAACCCGAAATGGCGGGCATACAAATACACACACATATTGTATGTATTATCATTATATATATACATAATTATTATTGTTGTTGCTACCATTATTATTGATTATTTGTGTGCAAGATGCATGAAGTTAATGGGAAGCCCCACACCGATCGAGTGCATGCTCAATGCACTCCATGATAAAGGTCTAAATTATTAATGGACAGGGCCAGCATTGAGGGGGCACTTTCCCTTAACAAAAATATATAAAAGAACACCCATGGTCTAGAAGTGTATGAATGAAAAAGGGAAAACAATCCTGAAAACCAGCTGCGGGCTCCGTATCTGCACATGGGTGATAAGGGCGGGGTGCTATTCCAACCAGTATAGGTACATCCACCGGTAGTCTAAATATAATGTTGGCGCCTTTTCCTGGCCGGATGGGTTCCACCTTCCCATGGGGGCACATATCCCAAGTAACGCACCCTTGTTTACACCCCTGCACCGAGTGGGGAGAAATTATGTTGCAACAGTTATCTCTTACTTGCTCCCACCCCTTATTCCCGGCCGTGATCTTCAGTTGGCCCGTCTCATCATATTACGTTTTTCGCTAGGAACACTCCATAAAATTAAATTAAATGATAAGAGTTCTCACCTTCCCACATTTACTGGGGGTTAAGGAACCCGGATGCTCTCTGAGCTTTGGTGCACCCCATCTTTTGTTTATATGCTTCGCGATTGGCTACCGAACCCAGGCCCTGGCTCGATATTCTTTTTTGGACACTGCATATGTTTTCGTTTGTCGATGTATCTTAGGGCTCCAGCACATCTTGTTAGGGGCCCCATCACATTTTGATACCCCGGCTCTATTTAAAGTTTGTGGATTTTCTTTTGTAATCCGACGATGTTTTAAGCACGCGTTATCGAAGACCCTTATGTGTATATTTAGTGCCGGTCATTTTATTCTGCTTGGTTCTATGTTGCTTTTTACGAGATCCAGTCTGTTTTACGCCTTTTGTTGTCCCATGGCCCGGTGCGCTCTCAGGTCCTCCGGTGTATTTTTAAGAGCTCCTGGTGTGCATATTTAGAGCGGCGACGCATGCTTTAAGGCCCTGCTGTTTTTTGCGAGACTCGAGGTGGATCGGAGGGCTGGGTGCATTTCATGCCTCTCGCGATGCTCTTGGGAGCCCGCAGTGTTAATTTTTGGGGCTGATGCGCATTTGTGTGGCCCCCAGCACGATTTTAGCGGCTCCAGTGCGATTTCTCGTGGTTCCGGCGCGACGTTTCGCGCCCAAGCGCGTCGCTCCGGGATTCAACGTCAGTTCTCTAGGCTCAACGCGATTTGTATACTTTAGCGGTTCTTCTGATTTTTTAGAAGTCCGAATCCCGCCCTGATCTTTTTGGCCCTCGGCAGCCATGTTTTTGTGTGCTGCCTCGATTTGTCGAGCTCCGTTTTTTCGGAGCTGTGCGCGATTGTTGACGGCATCCGCTGCTATATTTGGGGCTCTGGAGCGATTTTCCGTGCTTGAACATTTACTTTTCGGAATCCCTCCTTATTTTGGGAGGCTTTGGGGTTACTTTCATCGGGTTCGGATGCGATTTTTGCGGTCACACTGCACTTACGTGGGCCTGGCGTCGCTAATTTCTGGGAACCCCGACGGAAATTTGTGATGCGCCGACCCAGCATTTTCCGACTACCGACAGGAATTGTGGGTCTTGAGCGTGATTATTTTTTAGGGGGGGGGTGGCTTGCGGGGGAGCGATTTAGCTTGCATTGCACTTAATTGGGGCCCGATTTTTGCGGAATTTGGTGCACATTTTATGGTCCTGGCACGAGTTTTCAGGGCCCACTTTATTTGGAGCCCCCTACGCGATTGCAGTTGCACAAACTCGAATTTTTTATGTCTGCAGCCCTACTGGCCGTCTTCCAGTACGGGCAGTACGGCTGCACTACCACCCTACCGGCCGTCCTCCAGTACGGGCAGTGTGGCTGTACTACCACCCTACCGGCCGTCCTCCAGTACGGGCAGTACGGCTGCACTACCACCCTACCGGCCGTCCTCCAGTACGGGCAGTGTGGCTGTACTGCTACTCTACCGGTCATCATCCAGTACGGGCAGTGTGGCTGTACTGCTACTCTACCGGTCGTCCTCCAGTACGGGCAGTGTGGCTGTACTGCTACTCTACCGGTCATCATCCAGCACGAGCAGTGTGGCTGTACTGTTACTCTACCGGTCGTCCTCCAGTACGGGCAGTGTGGCTGTACTGCTACTCTACCGGTCATCATCCAGTACGGGCAGTGTGGCTGTACCGCTACTCTACCGGCCGTCCTCCAGTACGGGCAGTGTGGCTGCACTACCACCCTACCGGTCGTCCTCCAGTATGGGCAGTGTGGCTGTACTGCTACTCTACCGGTCATCCTCCAGTACGGGCAGTGTGGCTGTACTGCTACTCTACCGGTCGTCCTCCAGCACGGGCAGTGTGGAGTTGCAGGTCAAGGTCGACGAGCTGCAGACAGAGGAGCCTGATGATCGTGAGAGGCCGATGGAAGCGACTTTTTCCATTCGGAGAAATGCGACCGTGGTGGAGGAGGCGACGTTGAAGGACACGACACACCTCTCTTCAGAGAGGTCGACGGGGAAGGCATCGGCCGCGATTATCCACCTCTCTTCGGAGGTGGCGACGGTGAAGGACATCAGTCACGACTACCTTTCTCTCTTCGTAGGGGAGACGATGAAGGACATCAGCAGCGACTTTCCACCTTTCCTCGTTCTACAAACTTTAAGAGACGAGCCTATTGGTGTAGTGTGTTCTGGCAACTGACGTGACGTATCCATCATCCGACGAAATCTTGAAAAACGTGGAAATAGAGATATGGCTGAATTGGCTCGCCACGTGGTCTTATTCGTGTAGCATGCAATAAGGTCGTCTCAGGGCATAGCCTGTCCTCACGTCACCTGGCAATAATTTACCTAATTCAGCCATCATAATAGCTTTCATTTCGTAAGGATGCATACTGAAACGACAGATGATGTAACCTTTTTGCCATCTGCTATATTGACACAAGGTAGCCTATCCCCTATCCGAAATGACAGAACCTGGACAGCTTTTAAAAAATCAGTAGCGTTTCAGTCAGTTTTCAGGTGATGTGTTCTACTTCAGAGGTAACTTGAGGTATTCAAGCCTGCGCATGCTTGACCTGATGACGCGTGACTTGCATGACTTCACTACTTAACATGATCTACGCTGTCTTCACATATGAGGCCATGCTTTTATGTTGCTTTACGAATAATTTGTATACAATTTGTATTTAATATAATAATTTGTTTTTATTTGTATTAACACGCGCACTGGAGGAGGGTGGGGGGGGGGAGCGAAATCCGCCCACCCCTACGGTTTTTCGTAGATAACTCACATTTAACCGGTCGATATACACCATTGTTTGTGTACCTGCCAATAAATGACCGGCGCGTTGTCTGAAGTAAGAAAAATAACAATCGACCGAACAATTTTCGAGTTAGGGGCCGCTAAAGTAAACAAATGTTATCAGCGCCAGATCATAAATATTGGCGCTGATGCGCTTCCCGTATATTTGTAAAAAGGAAGTGTTCTTGGCAAAACTAGCGACTTGCTTGATGTACATTGTCATGCTACATTGTTCCAGAGTCATGTCAAGTCACCGAGGTCAAGTCAGGTCGAGTTCATAACAGGTTAACACACGCCCCAGAGGGGGTATGGCGAAATCCGCCAATCCTTCCGATTTTTCGTACATAACTCCATATTGTACCAGCCGATATACGCCAAATGTTTCGCGTACCTGCTTAGAAATGACCGGCGCATTGTTTAAAGCAAGAAAAATGGAAATCGGCTGAGAGGTTTTCAAGTTAGGGGCCGTTAAAGTCAAAACAATTCTCAGCGACAGACCACAAAAATCGGCGCTGATGCGCTTCCCGTATATTGGCAATAGGGAAGTGTTCTTGACAACACTAGCTACTTGTTTGATGCAAATTGTTATGCTATATAATATAAAAGTAATGTTAGGTCGCCGAGGTCAAGTCAGGTCAAGTTCATGATAGGCTAATGGAACCAAACTTGGTCAACTGGAATGTGTCATAAATGCAAATGACTGTCATGCGATTAATGTCACTTTACATGTTACTCCCTATACATCCCGAAATCTACTGTTTGTCATTGTGTGCCTAAGCGTTTCCATACTTTATTCATGCATTTCACTCCTTTCTTTGCGAAGCCGATCGTGCCGAGCCGCCCAACGGAGCAGTCGGGATGGGAGACCGGTTCCGGTAACTGGAGCAGGTAATGACCTAATAAAGTGCTCCTATATAGGTGACTTGAGGTCAAATGGCGGATCTGACATCTGTATTGCATCACCAGTAATGTCCAAAGCATCATTAATGCCAATTTTGGAGCATTTAAACACAACCACAGCGATCCATAAAAATGACAAGCCAAGCCACGCAAAACCAGAAAATTTTGTTATTTTGACTTCATTTTACCTTGAAGATATTGACCTAAGGTCACGGACTTTGCACAAAATAGAGTTCCTATCGTGCCCATCCACCCTGTGAATTTCGTTGCTCTAGCCTTCATAGGAGCTGAGATCTTATGGGGGGACGGAATCCGCCCCCCTCCAGTGCGCGTTATTTTCAGAGGCCCTCCAGGGCGCGTGTTAAAGAACCCATTGTCTAAGTCATTCCCAGAGCAAACAACCTTTCACTTAGTTGATCTATGGTGGGGATCAATGATCTTGGCATGGCCAAAAATGAACAGAACCGAGCTGTGGTATGACTTCTGGGCTACAATGGTCTTCCAACGATGTTCCCCATGCTTCTAGCATGCATGGTTTGATAATTGATTTTCGTGCCAGATGTGGCCCGACTTGACCTGGCTTGACTGTTAATTTTTGCATCCTTAAAAATCGAAATATAGTTATATAGTCATATTTTTTTAATAGTGCGGAAAAACACAACAAAGTATGTCGGGAAGATATATATTACGAGATATATCTCTTGGTAAAGAAATATATCTGCGTCTTCAACCGCCCCCTCAATTTTTTTTCGCAGATAGGCGCGCGACAGCGCGCCCAAATTTGGCATACTTTTCCCACATCAATTTGGCATACTGTTACAAAATTTTGAAATCAGGTCATCTAGTGTCAACGAGTTAGTCAAGGTCAATTGAGGTCACCTCCAAAAATGTTCAACCAGTCGTCACGCTTTAACGGCTATAGATATTTTAATGAAACTTTCAGCGTTTGCTTATCTTTAGGGATGCAACGAAACATACAAGTGGAAATTTTCTTTTTTTTTCTCGTTTTGGACTACATAAAAAATTTTGCGTACTTGCCAATTGCAGTTCAAATAGAAGATTCCGGCTAAAGTAAGTATTATTTATTAGGTAAAATTGACTTCCAACAACGTTTTTCGGTGCGCTCTACCTATTGGCAAATTAAAATGAAAGTAAACTTGAAAACTCAAAATTTTGAAGAAAAAAACACATTTTAATTTTTTTTTTTTTTGGGGGGGGGAATGTATTGCCCTGGTCGATTCCGCTATCCTTTTCTCATTCCAAATAAATTTTGTTTTTCCATTTATCCCTCAAAATGAACTCTCCAGAGCCAAAAACATGTAAGCTGTGAAAGGTCCTGAAACTCTAAACCCCTGGTCACGTCAGTTTTGGGGGAAAATTGTTTCTGGGGTGGATTCGTACCCTACACATCGAGGGTTTTCCGATGACACCTCTTTCGTTTTCGTGCGACGCTTAGTTTGAATTTTAGAGGGGGTTTCTAACCGCCCCCGCCCCCACGGGACTGTGAAGATCTGACCGGAGAGACGGCGCGGGTTAATACATATAATGATTCGCGTAATAGTTGTGTGCAAATGCATGTCAAGAAATATACGTAACTGTATACTCAGTCGGTGTGGCCAGGGTGCTCGAATGCCGCTACCACGCGAAATTTTCAACAAAGGTTGAATCGCCCGCCACGCGTCACAGGGCTTGGACAGGCGTGCCTGACTTATAGTACACCATGTCGTTCTTGTTTTTTTTTGGGTGGGGGAGAGGGGGGGGGCGCTCGCCGCATGGCCTAACGAGCTTTGTCTCCGTAGCCTATCGCGGCGGGACATTAGGCTTGAGCTTTGTTGCGTTAGGCACTACAGCCACACGGGACATTTCATTGTATTATGGTAAGCAATAATATATTGGGTAAGCAATAATATAATTAATAGTGTTTAATTGGGTGGTTCACGACGCACATCATGCAATCTGGTAATCGGCGCCGCCCACACTGTTTCGCCAATAGGCGGCGGGATTGGGAAATGTCCGTGTTGAAGTTACCTCTGAAGAGTGTTGAACTCGAAACCTTTCAATCCAGAGTTCAACTCTCTAACCACTAGCCATCCCCGCCCTGCAATGTTACCGTCAGGGTCGCTACTGACGCGCTGGAGAAGAGCGACACCTATTGAGTTTGTAAAGCACTAGTAGTTGGCGGCTTCCGTGACGCTAGCCTCAGCGCTCCGCATGGTCGCCAGCAGCATGCCAGTGGTGGCGATGTGCCGGCAGTCATCCTCAGCCAGTGGGACGATGTGGTCGCACCTGCTGGTGACGTTGTTGGCGGCCGTGGCCGGCGCGGCAACCGGCTACAGTGGTGAGGACTTCTTCTCGTCCACCTCCCGCCTGGAGCAGCTGATCAGCCGGGAAGAGGTGGTAGTCGAACACCTGGAGCGGTACCTGGAGGAGGCCTATCATGGGCTGGAAGGCCTTCGCAGGTCAGTTCTGAGGTCACTGTCAGCCTGAGTAGATGTAGAAGTTACCCCTTATCCATTGTCCCGGATGTTTCTGGGGCCCAGGGCCCTTGTAGGTCCCGAGTTCTGGGAAGTTCCGCGGCCTTTAAGGTCCAGGGATCTCTGAGGTCCGAAGGTGCGCAATATGGATGCAGGTCGGCAACGTCGTAACAAAACGTTATTGGCCAGTCGTGATGGTAACTCGCTAATATTACCCCGTGAACAGAATACATAGCTGACGTAAGAGCAGCACAAGGCTCTCAGGGAGAGAAACGTTCTCTGACACTGCCGACTTACCATACGTTAATAAATGGCCGGGCTGTTATCTTATGCCCATTCAAAATAAAGAATTCGGCTCATAATCGTATGAGAGTTGAATGACATCCATTGGGACAGGCTAACCATCTATGCCTTCCAGTTACGCATGCCTATGCACTCCATGCATACTATTATACATATATATATATATATATATATATATATATATATATATATATATATATATATATATATATGTTCATCAGGTGTCGGAGCCGAATGATTCAATACGCCCACCGTACCATTCCGTCTTCAACAGCAAACATTGGGTCAATGAAAATGAGACACAATCTATGCAAATGTGTTTTCTGATGCCAAGGAATTGGTCTACCAAGTTAAGTATTGATAACCAGCAGCAGTTTATGACGGAAATGGCGACAGTACGTAACGTGGGCTGCTCGGCGATGCGAATACACAACAGCCAATTGTGACCTCCAATGATTTCCATAGCATCTAAAGAAGGACACACCGTTCAGAAGGCAAGCGTCAGAGTCCGAAGAGCACGGCACACATCGGACACTTAATGCCATGGCAGCGGGTTAAATCCGCCAGTGAACCAGTAGCATAGCTTACCACTTGTCCACAGCTTTCCGATCGGACCCGTGTTGTCTGACACTACTGAGAGGACATCGATCACCACGCCGACTCGTCTTGTCGAGACTATCGCGACTATCGCGCACTGCCGCTGGCAGTCGATCGATACGCAGCTCGCAACACGTCTGCGCTGTCCAGCCGGGTGTGTGTCACTCTCTCAGGAGAGGGCTGCGGTTCCCATGTGCCAACAATATTTCGCAAACATACACGTCCCAATATCCCGAGGGATTGTCATCTTTTGCAATGTTTGTCTCCCTATATATACGAAGGACGAACCATTCAAATGTATATGCATATGCATGCAAGACTTGCCTTCAATTAAAAAAAACAAGAGCACAATGCGCTCCTGCACGTATCAGCATGGGTCATACTCCGGTGCCAAAATACAGTTGAAAGACATTTTAACACGATGGGTGTCTAAGTGATGTATATTTTCATTAGGAATTAAAGTATGAGCATATTTGGTTTTGGATAGTATGCATCTAACCTACAACAATTATGTAGTTCGCAGTCGCAAATTTCATCCTTTCGAGCTCCTTTATCAGATATTGAAAGACATTAGGGAAATCATGTACATTGATAAAGTCATAAAGACATAAAGACATAAAGACATAAAAGATTAGTGCAACTATGAGCCACAAGGGTTGCACTCTGTACACTGGTTGCACTCTGTACACTGAACCAGTTGCCCACCAAATCTGTCAATCAGCCCTCCCTGTAATACTGAAAAGCAAGCCCTCTATTCTTATAATGATTGTCTATGCTGTTTTGAAAGATGTTCAATGTGCTGCTACTGACAATGTTTTCTGGCAGCTGGTTCCAGTGTTCTACTACCCTGTTGGTGAAGAAAGTCTGCCTTAACCTTGTTCTGCTATGGTTAACTTTAATTGTGAATTTATGACCTCTATTTGCATCATTTCTGTTCAATTCAAACATTTCCCCAAGATATCCCCTCTCCAGACCATGGACAAATTTAAAGACCTGGATGAGATCTCCTCTCAGCCTTCTGTATCTAAGTGAAAACATATTCAATTTCTTCAATCTTTCCTCATATGCCAGGTTGCTTATGCCATTAACCATTTTTGTAGCCCTCTTTTGTACTCTCTCTAAAGCCAACAATCTTTTTCATAGCTAGGAGACCAAGCTTGGATGCAGTATTCCAAATGTGGCCTGACGTATGCACCGTAAAGCTTCCTGATCACTTCCTCACTTCTGTATGATACATTCCTATTTATTGCCCCGAACATTCTCAGTGCCTTCTTCCTGGCTTCCTTGGTCTGTTCTGATGCCCCCAGTTTTGTGTTTAGAATAACACCTAAATCCTTCTGTTGAGTCACTGATAGCACTTGGCCACCCATCAAGTATGGAGCCTTCATATTCTGCTTACCTACATGCATGATTTTGCACTTATCAAAATTAAATTTCATTTGCCATTCTTCGAACCACTTCACAAGTTCGTCTAAGTCATCTTGACCTGTTATTATCCTAAAGACCTTCAAAATCAAAGTCAAATCAACTGCATCTGTATTAACCAGTAAACTGCATGCATATCACTGGGTACAGTTACAAGGTGAACAACTCGTGAGTTCCTGAACTCTACCAGGTTGCACAAATCCTACTTTGACTCATTCTTGGATATCAGTCTACTGCTAGTCTCATGAGCTCCAATCCCTACATACCACTGTTCCTGTGCGAAGTTCTTAGCAGAAGCATCAGTCACCATTTTAACAACTCTCAATAAGTGGTGTGTGGCAAGGCCAGCTGAGCACCTCAATGGGGGTGTTGGTGAAGTTCTTCATCTCTGAGGTGCTTAAGAAGCAGATGAAAGGTGGCTTTGATATAACATCTGACCAGCTAATCAAGTCGACAATGCTGAAAGCATCACGATTGATGTCAGGTGCCCTTCTGGCTCTGACATAGAGGTTACTCAGCTGAATGTCTGAGCCCTCCTCTTCCCTGATGGCGACTTTTTCCACCCCTCAATCCTCTCCTTTTGATCCTCAGAACACATAAAAATATAAAGCCACAAGAGATCAACGCAACTATGAGCCACAATACAACTTCAATGCAACTTCATTGGTTGCACTCTGAACTGAACCAGTTGCCCACCAAATCCGTCGATCCTTACTAAAGTCAAGATATGCTACATCAACCTGATTTCCCTGATCAAATTGTTCGGTAGCGAAAATTAAAAAGTCCAAGAGATTTGTGAGACACGACAGTCCTTTTCTAAACCAATGTTGAGTATTTTGAATAAATATGTTCCCTTCCAGAAAACTAACTATTCTATCCTTGACAATCGATTCGAGTACCTTTCAGACTAGGAATGTGAGGCTTACTGGCCTAACAACTACATTTGCCCCTTTCCAATCTGTTGGACACAAGTTGTTCCAACACAGCAGTGTTTGGATGTTGGCTTCACTGCTGGCATGCCAAGCAGATACTCTCACAGTCGGCAGCATAAGGTTCAGCACCTACCTTTAGGACTTGAGGCGGTCCAGCTGAAATAGGATGTGTCTAGGCCCTTGGATCCAGGAGTGTTGGACTTTCACAGTGAACCAGCATGAATAGTCCAATGATGAATCGCGCATTGAATTACAGATTCTTTACGTTCTTTCCTTTAAACTCGTGTTTTTACACCCAGAGACCGAGAAGTCTGCTCTTTGTAATGAACCAACGGCTGTGGTTCACTGGCTTAACTTAATTACAGACTTCTTTTTGGCATCAAGTTTGCCCTCCCAAGAGAACACTGTACTGTCGAATTCCAGACCTCAATGAGCTTGAACATGATGATCACACTTTCATTGACAACAGGTGGCACGAATACAGCATTAGCTTTGCCCCGCTGACAAATCATACCAGGAAGAAGTCACTCACAACCTGGTCCACTGGGTAGTTCTCCTGTCATTTTCACACTCAAGTATCTCCCTCAAGTGGGTGTCATACCCCAGGATATCCCTCCCAGTTGGCGGTTCAGACACGAGCAGCTTCGACCTATTGCCAAAAGATTACTCAGATTAGAACTTGATGTCTTCCTTCTTCTGACTTGAAACACTTCTTTAACTAATTGATAATTCAGCACAATGTATCATGAAATGTTATTGCAATTCGTACTTATTCCATCCTTTTCCTTGTGCAACAAAATGTTTAACTGGACCTTCCCTCAAAACCACAAACCACACCTAGCGACCAGTAGTGACTTCACTTGCATATTGCACCACAAATATCACCGCATCACTTCATAGTATTTGAGCCAACGTCATAGTATTTAAGTCAACGTCATAGTATTTAAGGAAGGGAGAGTGTCACAGCGTCTCTATGGGTTTGTCGCTCATGCCTATGCACGCATGCTGCTTGTGCTAAACACTGATCGAATATCAAGAATGCCGCCGTACAATCCTAACGGCATACCAAGTATACCACCGTACAATCCTGACGGGATACCAAGAACATATATGGGTGCATGTGTGAGCGCGCAAGACATCGCGGCATTATCGACTTTCTCGGTGACGTCACAGCCTGCAAGCTCCGCTCTGCATTAGTCGGCAAGCTCCGAGAACGACGAACGGAACTATCCGCATGTCTTTGTGCTGCCGTCGTGAACCCATCCACATGGTCACTGACCCGATACACCTGGCCAACATTGCCTGGTGTGTCTCTGGGTCAGCGGAGGGTGTGGTCGGCACAGTGCGTCGGCTGGTGGCTTGGTGGTCAGCAAAGGCCACCGGCCAGAGAGAGGTCAACAGAGGTTGCCAACCGGGGCACAGCAGCTCAGGCAGGATTTAGGCCAGGGGAGGGGAGGATCATCTGAATAGGGCCCCTTCACTACTCAGGGCCTTCTCACTTTCCAAAAATTCCAGAGATTTCTGGCACTGTTTTACAAGTGCATACACACACACACACACACACACACACACACACACACACACACACACGCACACACACACACACACGCACAAACACACACACACACACACACACACACACACACACACACACACGCACACACACGCACACACACACACACACACACACACACACACACACACACACACACACACACACACACACATATATATATATATATATATACACACATTTGTTTCAACAACGTTCTATCTGTTCAGGGCCCTGCTTATGTCTAAACTGTTCGAGGCTCTTTCCAGTCATGACGGCATTTTCCGCTGGCAAGAACATTCTCAGGATCATTGTCCACATCATCTCTCAGAAGCATTTGAGTTTCCCTCGGTTATATCTCTGCACGCCTTGAAGGCCCTGTCGGATCCACCAGGGGTGAGATCGGCTGTCCCCTTCGCCCCCCCTTGGCTATGCTACTGCCAGCGATCAGTTAGTCGCTCAGTTGTGATCAGCAATACCCGGCAGTAATTCATCGTGGTAAGCAGAAAACGGTGGGAAGCGGTAATCAGTTGCTGCCAGTATGGGTTAGCTGTGGTCAGAAAAGAGGTCAACAGTCGTACGAGTGGGCAACGGTCAGCAGTGGTCGACAGTGGTCAGTAGTGGTCAGCAGTGATCAGAAGTAGTCAGTCGTTGCCAGTTGTGGCCAGTAAGAGCCCAGTATTAGTTGGCAGGGGTCAATAGTGATGAGCAGTAGTAGTCAGCACCAATTATCAGTAGTCAACAATGGCCAGCAGTAGTGAGCAGTAGTGGACAGCGTTCAGCAGTAGAGAGCGGTGGTCAGCACCAATTATCAGTAGTCAACAATGGCCAGCAGTAGTGAGCAATAGTGGACAGCGGTCAGCAGTAGAGAGCGGTGGTCAGCAATGATTAACACTAGTCAGCAGTAGTCCGAAGAGTCAGCAGTGTTCAGTGTTGTTCAGTAGGGGGCCGGCAGTGATCAGTAACGGGTCAGTAATTGTCAGTGGGGGATCAACAGTGGTCAGTAGAGGTCAGCAGTGGCCGTATTTCCTTAGCAGTTGTTTGCAGAGACCAGCAGTAGCCAACAGTGGCTAGCAGTAGCTGACAGCGGTGGCCGTTAGTGGCTGACAGCGGTGGCCGGCAGTAGCTGACAGCGGTGGCCAGCAGTAGCTGACAGCGGTGGCCGGCAGTAGCTGACAGCGGTGGCCGGCAGTGGCTGACAGCGGTGGCCGGCAGTAGCTGACAGCGGTGGCCGTTAGTGGCTGACAGCGGTGGCCGGTGGTAGCGACAGCGGTGGCCGGCAGTGGCTGACAGCGGTGGCCGGCAGTAGCTGACAGCGGTGGCCGTTAGTGGCTGACAGCGGTGGCCGGTGGTAGCGACAGCGGTGGCTGTCAGTAGCTGACAGCGGTGGCCGTTAGTGGCTGACAGCGGTGGCCGGTAGTAGCGACAGCGGTGGCCGGCAGTAGCTGACAGCAGTGGCCATCAGTGGCTGACAGCGGTGGCCTTTAGTGGCTGACAGCGGTGTCCGGCAGTAGCTGACAGCGGTGGCTGGCAGTAGCTGACAGCGGTGGCCGTCAGTGGCTGACCGTGGTGGCCGGCGGTGGCCGACAGCGGTGGTCGGCAGTGGCTGACAGCGGTGGCCGGCAGTGGCTGATAGCGGTGGCCGGCAGTGGCTGACAGCGGTGGCCGTCAGTGGCTGACAGCGGTGACAGCGGCCGTAGCGCCGGCCAGGGACCGGTCAGCGACACGTGCCACGCGGGACGTGCGTGCGGCCAGCGTCCTGACACGGCGGAGCCGCTCCGCCTGTCCCCGATCGGAGATGGTCGCACACGGGTCCTGCACGGGTCCGCACCGACTGGCCCACTTCCCTGTGGGCGGCGGCGGCGGTGGCGGCGGCGGCGGCGGCGGCGGCGGCGGCGGCGGCGGCGGCGGCGGCGGCGGCGGCGGCGGCGGCGGCGGCGGCGGCGGCGGCGGCGGCGGCGGCGGCGGCGGCGGCGGCGGCGGCGGCGGTGGCGGCTCCGCCCGTCTGTCGGCACCCTCACTGCAGCCGAATTCCTGCGCCGCGAACTCCTCCGGCGACGCGTTCCAGGCGAGCCGCCAATCCGGCGGGGTGTGCCGGCAGGCAGGCGCGCCCGATGACCCGTGACGCCGACATGAATGGGCTGGACGGACACGCCGGCGTCGTGGAGGATTGGCCTGGCTGGCTTCGTGGCTGGGGCCGTCACGTCACGTGCAGGCCAGACGTCGGTGCAGCTAATCATGCCTCTGGCAGTGCCGCTGATGACGTCACAGATCCTGATCGTTGTGACTGTGGCCATGCTACATTGCTTTTCATTCAGCTTGCAATCCCGTGTCTTGTCTTTCATTCTCGCCAGTGAATGCCAATGCACCAATGACACCCAGAATGTAAAGTCATTCCACAAAACCAGACCCTAGGCCACCATGCACTGCCTTCTTAGTTGGTATTGGTATGCAGCCCACGAATTGCATCCAATTACAATGAATAAACATGCCGTGAAGTGGAGTCTTGTTCACATGTCACATGTTAAACTTGCATTTGTCCTCGGGGAAAAAGCGTTGTATTGAATAGGTGAAGTGCTATGCACATAAGCTTAGATTATAAATTCATTCAGAAACCAGCAACAATCGGACATAAATGAACGCATAGTATGTTTTTCCAATTCATGAACAACTGTTCATTGTGCTAGCTGACCTGTGCACGACTTGACTGCATGCAATGACATGTGCTTATTTCGAAGCGTCCACAGACATTATATGCTTTTCATGCTCCCAAAATTGATAGTATGTCTGTTTTACGGTCAGGCTAAATAAATTACCGACACTGCTCCACGAACGACCGGGAAGTTTGACGTTCACCTTCCAATACAAATTTGAATTGCACAGAATAGTTTGACATTGCATACTACTGAGCCTTAGACGCACCCAAACCATACCAATTGGCTCCCACCAGGACATTTCTACGCCGATCCCAATCACCAGATACTTCCCCTGTGCCTGTGACCCTGCCACAGACTCGACGCCCCCTGGTACGGCTGTCATAGAGTCAATGACGGCATTACCCCCAGCGTCGGTATCCCGACATAATTCCCAGGGTCAATGCCACGTTAAGACTGGGTCACTCATTGTCTGACACAATGGTTGTTTCCGATTGTCGCCGAAGTTTGTGGTGGTGACTGCCGTTGATTAGAGTACTCGGCCACGAGTGCCCAGGACACCCCAGCGGCGACTCCAGGGCTGCTCGCCGGCCCACAGCCATGCCAGACGATGCCAGATAGCAGATGGCGCTGTAGTCGCAGGCGGCGCGCCGACCGCCAGACGCCGCCGCTGGGAAATAGGTCGCCGCGCGCAGCTGACCTTGACCGGGCAGGTCACGTGTCCGGCGCCAGCAGCTGCCGAGTTGGTGTTGCGCTGGCGTGGTTCGGCCCGTGCAGGGCAGAATTGGTGGCATCGCATAATGGTCGGTCGCAAGTGGGACGGGTTGAATTGAGATCGATGGAGAACATCGATGAAGTCCTTTGTTGAGTCGATCGATCGATGGAGTCCTTTGGCTGAGAAATGCCACGATAAGCGCCTCCTCTTCGTCAGTAGTCACCTGTCGTCGATACTCGTTGCTGGCACATTCTATTTGGTTCACGCTGACACCTATGTGATTCTACACGTTTTAGCTACGCATTCCCATGTGGCCTTCACAAATAAGGATTTCATGATTGATCAATTTCATGGTCAATAAGGATGATTTACAGCTCATTTGCGATGGCTTATGTACTTCGAAGTTTCTTTCAAAACAAGGCGGCGTGATCAGGCTAAATAACTGACAGAACCAACGAGTGAAACGAAAAAACAACAAAACAAAAAACAGAACTCCCTAGTGCTATACATGCAAACCTAGTGGTTGCATGACATACATGGCATGTTCCTTGTACATACATGGAATGTTCCAAACCATGTAGATGGAACAGCACAACATGGGGTTTTCGACACGCTGCATCAGAATCTCATCCCTGCTTCCAAGTATTTCCCAACGAGCCGCATGAGTTGTTTACCGAGCATCTGTTTACGGTGGCGATCATTTGCCTTGGCTCACCATGGAGCTGCTGCAATTGCCTGCCCGCACACGTAGCACACGTTTCCGACTGCCATGCATTGCTGGTCATACAAACACCGAACACTTAATAAAACCACTAAACTCACGCTGTGGCTCATCATCTAGTTCGTCATCCAATTCATTATCTGGTCCGATTTCCGGTGTACTTTCTGGCTCGCTACATGACTTTGCTTCCGGCCAGTCGTTTGATCCGTCCTCTGATTCCACCTCCATCCAGTTCTTCGGTCTGATCTGGTCAACTCTCTGGTCTGTCCTCCAGTCAGTTCTCCCGTCAAGTTCTACATTAGTTATCTGGTCCGTTCTCTGGTCAGTCTGCTGATCCGGTTATCTGATTTTGTCCTTGATCGGTTCTCTGACCAGTCCTCTGGCCAATCCTCTGGTCAGCTCTCTGCAAGGTCGTCAACATTATCAATTTCCAAGTCCAACCCAAGAGACTTAGGAACGATTTCCAAGCAAGATGGATAGGATCATGGCCGCCTATTTGCGACCTGTCTCCTCCCATCTAACAAATACTCAGAACACACTTGATTGACATAATGCGCTGGCATGTCTACAAAAAAAGCGAACCAAGACCCAAATATAGGTGTGGTCAAGTCCCCAGGGACCCCAACGGTGGCGATGCCCATGGTACTCTGGTTAGTCGTATGGCTAGTCCTCTGATCAGTCCTCAGGTTCGATCCCTGGTCACCCTCTACTCGATCCTCTGATCGGGTCCTTGGTTGGCCCCCTAGTGCGTCTGTCCTCTGATTCGTCATCTGATCAGTCCCCAGATCCGTGCTCTGACAAATTCTCTGGTCAGCCCTCTGGTCCGTCCTCTGATCCATCCTCTGGCCAGTCCTATGGTCCGCCCTCTGCTCAGTCCTCTGGTGCGCCCTCTGATCCGTCCACTAGCCAATTCTCTGGTCAGCCCTCTGGTCCGATCTCCAGTCGGCTCTCTGGTCCGGTCTCCAGTCGGCTCTCTGGTCCGGTCTCCAGTCGGCTCTCTGGTACTGCACCACGTACGCGCCGCGCATGCAGTCCTGAAGAGCGCACGTGTGTCCTCGCGGCCGTCCTGCCGGCCGTACAGTGTCTGACACCGTTACCTGGCGCAGTGCGCGGCCCACTCTCACTATATGGGTCGGCTGCGCGAGACGACCCAATTCTTTGGTGAGACGCCAGCGTGGGCTGCTGGCGCTGGCTGGCTCTGGTGCTCGGTGGGCAGAGGCACAGAGACTGACGTCGGCGCCCACCTTCCACGCGCGCCGATGGCACTCACCGCCAAAACCGCTAAAGACACTCATAGGCACTCGCCGCCGCATACTGTAATCGGCGACAGCCACCACTCCAAACTTTGACGACAATGGGCCACAATCATTGTTGATGTTACAGCCGATCGTTTTGAACCCGACCCCCTCCGATTTTTATGAAAATTGATACACCTGTAGTGCCAAGTGAACCAACCTCACACGCCAACTTTCAGCCCTGGGTGACCTCTGGGGTCAGATTTAGAGGTCATCCTAGGTCGCCTATTTTTACCGACTTGACAACAATCAAATGTATATATATTAGATGTTAATTAACTTAGCGGAACGACATTGGTGTTAAAGTGCGCAGAAACCCTTGGCCATTCAGAAATATGGCAAAGGTTGCACGTGACCTCTCCGTGACCCTTGACCTAACGAGGTCAAAGTATAAAAATGCATTTTTCTATATGTTTGCCTGCCCCTAATTCGACTAAACGTGGCTGAATTAATGGTCCTGATATTATCTAAGAACGTGCAAAAAAGAAAGGCGGAGACTCTAAAACTTTTTGAGATTTCGGCCTTTGAGTAGGTATTGTCATAGGACCAAATCGAAGCATGCCCCGATGCTATTTACCATATCATCGATGATAACTCTGGTTTCCTTGGTCCGATTATCGTCAAATTTGGTGGGCAAATCATCGATGGCAAGATGAACTATTTTCCAGATTTTCAAGTTGACCTGACCTCACATGACCTGGCAGTGACCTCTCCATTACAAGCCAACAGGGAAACAAAAATATTTTCATGAACAAAAAACGCTGAATTTGGCTCGTACAGGCTATATTATCTAGTTTTAGGTTAGGCTACTCCAAAAGAGCCAAGTTTTATTTTGAACAAGTGTCCTCTGCAAGGTCACGTGAGGTCACTATGAGGTCATGTCACACTTTCGTCAATAACTTTATATAGAATCAAGATAGATAAATAATTTTAATGCCATCGAGATCCTCTGGTTAATCATGATGTATAATATGATCAAGCTAGGTCATCACTTGATCTCGGTTTAGGGTGACCTGGAGGTCAACTGGGGTCAGGATCAAATGTTCAGCTAGCTAAGTCATGTGATACATCAATCAACGCGGCCTGACGAGGAAAATAGGATTGTAACAAAATTATATTTCTATCTTTATTTTGGCAAAAGTTATTCGCAAAAAAATATGTTTCCTCGGTTTTTATAGCCTGAATATATTGTTTCAGCTCGCGTGCGTTTCGTACTAACATTTTATCGGGAGGGCCAGTAAATGTTTCTGATATGCAAATAGCCGCGACCATAAAACAAGTTGAACAGCAGTACCGTATATTCACGAAGAACTACCAACCTTTTTCGCCACACGTACCTCACGGCCCGTCTCGCTGCCGGAAAACCATCTCACAACCACCATACCATTACGTGGAGACGGAGTAACACGATGGACATTCCTTGTTCCCGGTATTGTGCGAGCAGCTGCGAATCTGTCATTCAACGCTTTGGTTTCTTTGACCCACTCGGTTTTGGGAAAATACTCCACGCACGTGCCGGTGGCATGGTTTTTTACAAACTGATAAAACTGGTCCGGGATCTCAATCAGAGTTCCTTGCAGACTTCCCTTTTTAGCTAACCTTTTCAACGTCCCACCAATGCCATCACACGGTCCCTTTCCGTGAGCGGTTGCGAAGAAATGCCACTCGGCGTCTATTCCAAAGTCGACGGAATGCTCTGCCAAATTTAGGAAATTCTTACAATTTTTGTATTGCGAGGCAGCCCCATCTGAAAAATAAAATATCTTCTTAGGGCGCTGGCCTAATTCTGCTTCCAGGCGCTCAATGAGTTTCCCTTGAAACAGGTGGACAGCCACAGTATCATGCGTCAGGCAGTCGGAAATGGCAGAGTAAGAAAAATGTTTGAGGTCCCCTGCGTTGTTTCGCCAATAAGCCACAAACGGATGGATTGTCACCTGCAGTTTGTTCCAGTGATGGGACTGTACCTCATCCTGTGTAACCATAGCGTAGTTTTCGGAAAAATATCCAATAACAATTACCTCTGCAGGAGCCAGTGTTTCCTTTAGGCCTTTCAGATAATTGCCTTGGGCACGGGCGACAAAATCATGCTTTACATGTATTTCCAGCTGCTCGCAAAATGATCGCACAAAATCTTCAGAAGTTTGCGTAACCACCTCTAAGGTGGACCTATCAGTATTAGTCCACTTTCGGTACTCAATGTTATCGATTTCTCGGTTATCATGAATCATATCATGGCCATGAATATTCACGTAAGTTGCAATATTGCATGTATTTAGGCAATACAAACTTCCCAAGGTCATGTTAGTTCATGTGAGGTCATGTCAACCTGAAAATCTGGAAAATAGTTCAGTTTGCCACCGATGACTTGCGCAACAAATTTGACGATAATCGGACGAAGGTAACCAGAGTTATCATCGATAATATGGTAAATAGCCTCGGGGCATGCATCCATTTGGTCCTATTACAATACTCAAAGGCCGATATCTCAAAACGTTTTCAAGTCTCCGCCTTTCTTTTTTGCAAGTTCTTAGATAATATCACGACCATTAATATAACACCGTTTCGTCGAATTAGGGGCAGGCAAACATATATAAAAATATATTTGTATACTTTGACCTGGTTAGGTCAAAGGTCACGGGGAGGTCACGTGCAACTTTTGCCATATTTCTGAATGGCCCAGGGCTTCTGCGCACTTTGACACCAATTTTATTCCGCTAAGTTAAATAACACATGAGATATTTGCAATTTATTGATGTCAAGTCGGTAAAAAATCGTGACCTAGGATGACCTCTAGATCTGACCCCAGAGGACACTCTGGGCTAAAAGTTGGCGTGATGTGTTCTTTTACTTGGTACTACAGGTGTACCAATTTTCATCAAAATCGGAGGGGGTCGGGGAATTTCTTGTGCGATTTGACGTGGAATGACCCATATAGCACATACAAAATGGGCACTTTTCATCATTTGGAGGGCGCACACTTTGCCATATTTTTGCCATATTTGAAGTGTTTCGAGGATTGAGCTACTAACTCGGCCCTCCACCGTTCTATATCGAGATGCAGTTTGATAACACACACCAACACGTTATCTGGCATTGAGTGCATGACGGACGGCTTTAAAAAGTGATAATGCACAAAGCTGTATAATTTTCATAAATATAACAAACGATAATGGGAAAATCTAGGACAAATCGACCAAGCAAAGTGGTGATTATCCTCTCTCATGTCTCAGATTTTGAGCAAATTATTGATGTATTGTGTTATCCTATGCCCTGAAACCTGCTAAAATTGTACTTTCGAGAAACAAATTAAGACGTTAGTCCAAAATGAGCTGACCGTAAATCCAAAGTGATCACTTTCCATCTAAATCCTCATGCAAGTGCAAATAACTGTTAGCCTGAATTTCCTATTTCACATTCAATACAGCCAACTTTTGTGTGCCGAAGGGAAACTAGACGAAGACATTGAGTGGATGGTTTGTTATGCGTAGCTATGGTTCACATGGAATCCCTGTGGTGCGAGACTTCTTTCTATGATGGTATGGAGAGCGATCACCGAAGCAATTGCGTCGTTCATCTTGTGTTTGGCTAAGTGACACAATCACTATGGGATATCGACAGAAGTTCATTAGGTTCAGACGGATGAGAAAAAACCTGTCACGTTGAAAAACGAACTGCTGTCGGGGCCCTGCAGTCTGATGAATTGGGTGACACATTGCCTCCATGGCAGAAGTGTAGTGTAGTGTATGCCTGTGTAATGCAATCTAGTGTTGGTTGCCTGATCTCAGGTCAGACGGCGACTTGCCCGACAGGGCACGCTTGTGCCATCTGGCGCCGTTGTTGTGTCACGTGACTAAGCGGCGTCGCTGTAGACTGACGACAAGCTGACGCTGTGGGCTGACGGCACGCCTGTGCCATCTGGCGCCGTTGTTGTGTCACGTGACTAAGCGGCGTCGCTGTAGACTAACGACAAGCTGAAGCTGTGGGCTGACGGTAGACTGACGCTGTGAGCTGACGCTAGGCTGACGGTAGGCTGACGCTGTGGGCTGACAGCACGCCTGTGCCATATGGCCACCGTTGTTGTGCTACGTGACTAAGCGGCGTCGCTGTGAGCCAGTGTTAAATTATTCGTAAAATAGGGTGGAATTTACCACTTTCTGAACACTCAATCGACATCCTACTCCAAGAAATATCGACATCCTCCTTCTTGATGCGTGCTTCGTGTCTCCTTTCTAACACTAACTCGTTTGTTAAATAGCATGATCATGATCGGTGTGTGTGTGTGATCAGGGTTTTAGGACGCATCGAATGATCATGATCTCGATAGGGATGGTGGTACACGAATATTCCGCAATGCAATTTCAGGTAAATGGATTATTCATTATGCGATATAGCATATAGCATACATCACCAGTGGGTATTTTTTAAATCACTATCCCGAATATAGTTCTTCCTAACATTTGAATATCAAAACAACCGAGGAAAGCACAAACAATGGTTCAAATTTAAGTCTGAAAGACATCAAAGGCACGTCAATGACACTAATTCTAGGACAAATTTCGACATCCTAGTGCGCACGTTTCAACATCTCACACCCAACGAAAAACCAATATTTTAACACTGCTGTGGGCTGACGGTAAGCTGTCTGCAGGTACGTGACGTCGTTTCGGGAGCTGCGCGACTCGTCTTCGATCCACCATCCGGTGGACGCGTACCTGATGATGCGCCGGCTCACGGTCGACTGGGACGAGGTCGAGAGCGACCTCAGTCGACACGTCAACAACACACAAGGTGCGGTCACGCCGGGTAACAACATTGGCCTCCAGCTGGTGCGGCGGAGCCGACATGGGCCCGCACGGGTGAACTGCGAGGTGGATGTTGAGTGACATTTTTTCAGCTCGACGACATCCATGCTGAGCTATGCGAGTGTTTTTGAAGGTAGGCTGATGGGAGCTAAATAGAATTGCCGATAGTTTTCGTCGCTGTAGTTTATTTCGCAATATGATTAAATAACACCGAAGCACTTGCAGTGGCGTACCTAGGATTTGCGCTTGGAGGGGCAAACGGATTCGTACCCCTATCTTCTAAATTAGAAGGGCAGCTCCGTTTATTCGATGAAGTAACCTTTTGGGGGTCGATTTCTTTTTTTAGCTTCTGCATCATATTTTCGGACCCCGGTATGATTATCCGGGCTCCAGGTGCCCTTTTTTGGTGCCCCAGCACGTTTCGTTTCCGGGACCCGACGATTTTTTTTTGTCTTGAACGCAATGTTTGTGATCGTAGAGTGACATTCCGGCTAGGAATCGAATTTCGAGAAGCCAGCTGCGACCTGTAGAGCTCTGTTACGACGTATTGGACCCCCAGTGTGATTTTGCAGAGCAGCGGCGCGACTTTTCTAGGCTTAAGATATATTTTTTTATGAACGAAGTCGCCATTTATTGAGATCCCTGGCGCAAGATTTGGTGGTCTCGATACGTTTTGGTGGGCCCAATATGTTTTGGAGGCTTTTGAAGGGTCCGGACGGTGCTTTTTCGTACCACAAGCCTCAGCGTGCTTTTCAAGGGCCCGACCCGACCTTTTAGAGCCCCGGTCGTGATTTTTATGAACCCCAGCACAACTTTTTTGGGCCACCAGCATGATTTTCAGGCGCCCAGGTGCGAACTTTTGAGGACTGAACGTGATTTTGAGGGACCCCGGCCGAATTTCTTATAGCTCCAACGTGATTTTAAAGGCATCAGCCGGACCTTTTGGGCACCCGGCGTGATTTTCTGAGGACAAACACTCCTTTTTCACCACCATTGTGATTTCCAAGGACACAGGCACGACTTTTTTTGGCTCCCAGCGTGACGTTCAGGGGGTCCTGTGCTACTTTTCTAGGCCCTCAATGTGTTTTTAGGGACGGGGGGGGGGGATGTAGCGGGATTGCAAATGTATCCATTCAGAATGAATGTTGCTCCAAAGTTGTCCGACTGCTTGTGTAAATCAGCGATTTTCATGGATTAGGAAAGTTTTTACGTCAAAATTATTCCATAAAATGAGTTGGAAATGTTTACAAGTTCACAAGTTCATACAACAGTCTACAAATATTTGCGCAATGCATACACAATCACAACATTTGCCTTTCGTCCCTGACAATAGCAGCATTTCGGCTTATATCTACAGTTGCCAAGTTTGAAGCCTGGTATGAATAAATGTTCGGCCGTAGTTTTAGTCTTAGTTGAATTTTGTGAACCGTTTTTCCAGTGGGTGAGAGGATTCGCTTGCTCTTTTCTTTGTGCATAAGTGCTTAAATCACGAATTTCGTGATATTTCTCCAAATTTCGGTTTTCATCAGGAATATGTACCTTCGTAAGTTACTTATCATGTCCCTTGTGGTATCTTAGCGGCCTGCAGAATAATTTTCTGGATACGTGCTTGCACTTCAGCGACGCATAGCCACGCCTCGACACTGTCCAGACTCGTCGAGCAGCCGCAGACAGTACCGGCGCCCACCATACGTGTGTGCCATAACTTCCACCGAGCAGTGTTGTCGCCGTCGGCCGGAGCGGCATGGCTGAGACAGTGCCGACAGTGTGCGAACGGGCGCGCGCGTACTGGGGCAGCGACGCCGGACGCCGCACCTGAGCAGTCGTCTGGCCGTTATACAGGCCATTTGTGTCTAGTCACCCAGTTCTTCCTGCCGGCGCGGGCCCACGGAAGCTCACCCGGCACCAGTTCGAACGGCACGCGCCGGCCCATGTACGCCGCAAATGGCCGTCTTCACCACGGTGGAAACTCGCACCATGGATTTCGATCATGAAAAAATTGCTTCGTTTTTAATAGACATAGCCTGAATCTTTTCTGGAGTGGTTTTGTGGGCCAGGGTACATATAAACAGGACTTGTTCAGTGACCCCCGATCCTATCACCCTATGAATGAATTCCAGTTCAATGATATAATTTTAGCTGGAATTTAACGTGCCGTTAAGGCACCGACACGGCTGCTCCCGTGTGCGTCCCGAGTTTATCGAGCCAGCTGTCAAATGATCCTCCCAGCCGAGACGAAATGCGAACGCGTGAAGCGACTCGAACCCCGACTTCCCAGGACAGGGGAAATAAACGCGGACCAGGGCTCTAACCAGCTGCGCTACCGTCATCCCGGCATCGCACACGAACTTGACACCGAGCTGGTTCCGCGTCCGTTTACATTCAACGTCGATTCGCTCTCAGAGTTGATTCGATTAATTTTAAGATCTGCGGAGGTGCAGGTCCCTCGGTGCATTCAGGGATATTATGCCTCGCTTCTAGACAATCTTTGACACAGGCGTTCCTCGCATGCAAACACACTGCACACAGATATGTGCCTTCCCGTCTCTCCAGACTACCACCAATCGGCAATAGCTTTGCAGTGGATAAATCCACTCACTTGAACCATGCGAGGTATAAACCCACCGACTTGAACCATGCGGGAGATATACATACCAACTTGAACTATGCGGGGTATACATCCACCTCCTGACAACGTGGACGCAGGCACATGCAGATGTTGCAGGCACGCGAGGTCGCAAAAACTAGTCGAAACCCAACCGACTGCACAGCAACACGGACAAGATCAAAGGTGACCAGGTCGGCGGCGATCGGCCGCGCCACCTAGCCGCCGTACCGGGCCGGCGGCCACCGTCCAGCCAGCTGCGGGCCGGCGGCCACTGTCCAACCAGCTGCGGGCCGGCGGCCACCGTCCAGCCAGCTGCAGGCCGGCGGCCACCGTCCAGCCAGCTGCGGGCCGGCGGCCACCGTCCAGCCAGCTGCGGGCCGGCGGCCACCGTCCAGCCAGCTGCGGGCCGGCGGCCACCGTCCAGTCAGCTGCGGGCCGGCGGCCACCGTCCAGTCAGCTGCTGGCCGGCGGCTACCGTCCAGTCAGCTGCGGGCCGGCGGCCACCGTCCAGCCAGCTGCGGGCCGGCGGCCACCGTACAGCCAGCTGCGGGCCGGCGGCTACCGTCCAGCCAGCTGCGGGCCGGCGGCCACCGTCCAGTCAGCTGCGGGCCGGCGGCCACCGTCCAGCCAGCTGGGGGCCGGCGGCCACCGTCCAGCCAGCTGCGGGCCGGCGGCCACCGTCCAGCCAGCTGCGGACCGGCGGCCACCGTCCAGCCAGCTGCGGACCGGCGGCCACCGTCCAGTCAGCTGCGGGCCGGTGGCCACCGTCCAGCCAGCTGCGGGCCGGCGGCCACCGTCCAGCCAGCTGCGGACCGGCGGCCACCGTCCAGCCAGCTGCGGACCGGCGGCCACCGTCCAGTCAGCTGCGGGCCGGTGGCCACCGTCCAGCCAGCTGCGGGCCGGCGGCCACCGTCCAGCCAGCTGGGGGCCGGCGGCCACCGTCCAGTCAGCTGCGGGCCGGCGGCTACCGTCCAGCCAGCTGCGGACCGGCGGCCACCGTACAGCCAGCTGCAGGCCGGCGGCCACCGTCCAGTCAGCTGCGGGCCGGCGGCCACCGTCCAGCCAGCTGCGGGCCGGCGGCTACCGTCCAGCCAGCTGCGGGCCGGCGGCCACCGTCCAGCCAGCTGCGGGCCGGCGGCCACCGTCCAGTCAACTACAGGCCGGCGGCCACTGTCCAGCCAGCTGCGGGCCGGCGACTACCGTCCAGTCAGCTGCGGGCCGGCGGCCACCGTTCAGCCAGCTGCGGGCCGGCGGCCACCGTCCAGTTGCTGCAGCCAGCCAGCCAGCTGCGGGCCGGCCCAGCTCACGCTCCCGGTCGTCCCGGCTGCGGTCGGCGTCGGCCGCGCCGCTCACACCAAGCTAGGCGTGACGTGGGAGGAGTCCGGCCAGCCGTGCCGACACCGAAGTGAACCATGACAGACCGCCGACCATTGTGTCATCCGGCGGACACGCCGCCAGCCGGACTGATGCTCGATAACAAAGCGCCAGACACGGATCGGAGCTCTTGAGCGGTGCGGTTCGGAGTGCGCTCGGATGAATGGCGCCTCCGATGACATCATGGAATGACGTCACTGGCGAGTTCCGCCGCCGGCCTGACCCAGACGGCTGTTCAGGCGAAGCCGGCCAGGCGGCTGGCTTGACACTCGGTGGTAACAGCCGTCCCGATACGCGCCAGTCGCCGGGAACAGGTCGCCGCAAATTGGTCACGGGAACGCCGTCCGGTCTGCGGGGCGGTCAAGTACCGCTTCCGATGTCGGGTGTGGATCGGACTGAATTGCCACCGACTTCACACGGCCCGACCCAGACTCCAAGGCATGGCGAACTCTTCCCGGCAGATTACAGCGGCACGTCAGGGAAGCAGCTGCGGGATCAGGTGGAATCTTTTCAGCTGCAGCCAGGTTGCTTTTCCCCGTTATTGTAACTTGGAGAGCAATTACGATCAAGTGATAATACTTGGCCCGCCACCAATTTTGTGCTCATTTCAAATTACGGATAAAATAATGAGGCATTCATGGCTCTTTCCAGAGAGGCATTCATAGGTTCCCCGGCTCATATGTACCCTGTTTCATGAGTACTAAAATATACCAGATTTGGTTTCATAAGCATGGATGATGTAAGGCGTACATGATCCATGTCATAGTGCTAAAAGTTGCCAGACCAGAGACAGAGTGAACTCGTACCCGTTTTGTAGGTGCTAAAATAGTTCTGAATTATGCTGCTATATGACACCGTCAACATCCAACGGCACCCGAGCTTACCCGAGCTTACTTATGTTAGGTTGGATTAGGCATTCAGTTTTTTTAATAGAAATGTAGATACCGCATGCTCCCGCCATCTGTTGGCATATGGGTAAGCCCTGGTACCGTGGGCCGTTCATAGTGTCATCTAGCGATGCACTTCATAACTATTTTAAGACTTATGAGCCGGCGAACATGTAAAGTTGGGTACTTGTGAGCCCACCCTGTCCCTGGACATTTTAGAAGTTATCTGGCAGCTTTAGCACTTATGAGCGTGGGAACTTGTGAGCTGGGGTAATTGTGATATGGACCCAACCTGTACGCATGTAACCCATTTCTGCTATCACAAGCGGTAAAAATTGAACAACAACTGTGCTAGTAAAAGGTAGATAAAACATCACAGTAACACGCAAACTTTCTCTGACAGGACCAATTAGCGTATAATTAATCGTTTTACCTGTTGGTGGAAGCCAACGTCAAATTGAATCATTTGTTTGCATTGCTACCATTCATAAATTACGTCATACTGACCTTCACAATGTTACCTATCAGCAGCATCTACGTTCACCATTGAACTGTACACATCACAACCAACTCTGCACTTCATAACCAACCGAACGCCTTGCAACCAACCATAAACTTAACAACCAATAAGCACTTCATAACCAACCGTACACACCACAGCCAACCGTAAGCTCAATAGCAAACCGTATGCTGAATAACCAACCGTTCACTCAACAACCAACCGAATTCCGAATAACGAAGAGCACACTTCACAACCAACCGTACACTCAACTACGAACCGAATGATGAATAACCAATCGCACACTTCACAACCAACCGTGCGTCCAGGCGCGCACCCAGGATTTTTCCATGGGCGGGGGGGGGCTCGGACCGAAAAGGCTACTTGGGCGGCTCCAGAAGGGCACTTGACCGGTTCCAGAAGGACACTTTGCGGCCCGGGGCACACTGAAAGGTTTGTTGACCGGAGGGGAGGGGGAGGGCGTGAATATTCTATACCGCATGGGACAGGAAAGGGCACAGGGGAATGTCATGTTAGGCCAAGAGAGCAGTTTTGGGCCCAAAGGGCGCCTTTGACACAGGCGGGGCACGTAAGGCAGGTGATTTTTGGGCTAAATTTGGGACATTCCGGCCAAGAGGGCACTTTTCTGTCAAAAGGGCACTTTGGTCTCATAGGGGGAGGGGGCGGGCCTCCTGCCCCCCCCCCCCTCCGGTGCGCCACTGCGTGCGCCGAATAACCCACCGTACACGGAACAACCAACCACATGCCGAACGACCAGCCGTGCAAAAGCACGCGGGTGTGTGCCGGAACGGTGCAGAAATTCGCCGGCGGTCGGCGCCCAGTGAGACCGTCGTGCAGGTGGTGCGGCGGCGATATGGGGCGGCGGCCCACTGCCCGACGGCCGGGTCAGCGCACGGTGGTCCAGTTGGAACAACAGCCGCGGCCCGCACTAGTCTGGTGCACCACCTCTGTCGGCTGGCACACATCGGGCTAATAACCCGCCGTTGTGCTGCTAACCCGCACACGGGCTGGCCGTGCTTCCAGGTCAGCCAGGAAATGCCAGCCCACGTGGCCGCGTCCCCGGCAGCCTCGCGCGGGCGGCGGCATGCGGCCTGCTTGCGGGCAAGTCTGCGTGGCGCGAGCCTCTCGCAGTGGGGTCCTTCGGAGCTCATCCCGGCTAGCTTGGCGTGGCTCGTGCAGTATCACGAGCGGCTGACTCGCGACTCAAGAGCTGGCTGATGCTAGATTCAGGAGCCGACTGGCATGAAGATTCAGGATCAGGCTGATAAGGGGGATTTAGAAGCGGGCTCATATCGGGCTCACAGGCCCAATGATACCGGGACCTTGGAGCTGGCTTATTATAGAGTCTCAGAGCAGGCTGATATCGGGCTCAAGAATCCTGTGCCATCGGGACCAAAGAGCTGGTTGATTCCGGGACTCAGGAGTCGGTTCATAGCCTGCGATCATTGATACAGTAGTATCACGACAATGCAATGTTGGTAAGTGGTGGTATCAGCAACAGGCAATATCAACAGCATTACGAAATATCGAGATGATTACGATGCGACATACCAGCCCATAGCACAGCAAGGGCACTTTGGCGTTTATTCTCACGGAAATAGGGGATTTGATTTTTACATCTTAAGTTTATGAGCTATAGTTGATGGAAAATAGCATGCAAAGCTACTGCATATGATACTGCAAAGATAAGTAGAAAATAGTGTCGTAATGAGAAGAGCAAAATACGTTATCGCAGGTGGTGAGATGAAACCTTTGAATTCGACTGCAATATTTCGTGATGAAATTCACCGTGCGATGACATGGGAAACAATTGTCGAATCGGGTTGGACGTAAATATAATAAGTGAAATACGAGCATTAGTATAAGTGATGGATATAATCATGGTCCTATGAATGAAATATATGCAATATAAAACTTAGAATGTCCGTAATATTGCTTTAAAACAAAGCTTTTCATCAGTGCGCAGATGCATCAATCAAACAGCTCACACCCCACAGGCAAGATTACACTGCGCAGGCAAGATTACACTGCACAAATGAGTGAGAATCCAGAACTTAGCTGATGTATTCTGACAAAGACTTCTTGGGTGCACGGGGACAGCTCGCTAGTGCCCACCGATACAGATCGCTGGTGTACACATACACAGATCGCTAGTATGGATAAACACAGATCGTTGGTGTTCACCAACACATATGGCTGGTTTGCACCAACACAGATCGCTGGTGTATACAGACACAAATCGCTGGTATACACCAACACAGATCGTTGGTGTATACAGACACAAATCGCTAGTATACACCAACACAGATCGTTGGTGTACACCAACACAGATCGTTGGTGTACACCAACACAGATCGTTGGTGTATACCGACACAGATCGCTAGTGTATACCGACACAGATCACTAGTGTATACGCCGGTACGACATCCATGCCGAAGACTGTGCGGTGAGGCTCGGGTCCAGTTTTTAACACATTGGTAGCCGACCGGCTGCTGACCTGTCCTGAACTAACTAACCTCTGGACCAACTGGACCGACCCGGTTGACCTCCAGTTGACCCGGCGGGCCCAGTTGACCCGACTGATCCGACGGCGCCGTTACAGAAACGCTGCGGTCGACGGCCAGCTTCCGGGCCGACCGGCCGTACCCAGCCGTCGACGACCTGCACGGCGCCGCCGTGGCTCTGATCCGCCTGCAGGACACCTACCAGCTGAACATGACGCAGCTGCGCCGAGGCCACATCGTCGGTCCGTCGCACGTCGGGCCGCACGCCACAGGTGAGCATCGCACCCGGCGGCAGCACGGCTGGTGTCACGCGCGTCTGAGCAGAGAGCGCGTGACGCGTGCGCCGCCATGCCGGCCGACCGCGCCGTCACAAGCCGTCACGCGCCGGGCCGGCTCGGTAGTCAGAGACAGGGCAACGGTCAGCATCTGCGGGTCGGCCGCGACTCGTGCCAGCTGTGACCAGCTCGAGAGAGAGAGAGAGAGAGAGAGAGAGAGAGAGAGAGAGAGAGAGAGAGAGAGAGAGAGGGATATATATGCATACATATATACATAAATATATACATATATATACATATATATACATACATTGATATATATATATATATATATATATATATATATATATATATATATATATATATATATATATATATATATATATATATATATATGTATATGTATATACATGTATAGATATACATATATATACATGTATATATACATATATATATATATATATATATATATATATATATATATATATATATATATATATATATATATATATATATATATATATATATATGTATATATGTATGTATGTATACATGTATATATATTTACATGTATATATGGGGGAGAGCAGATATTATATAAGAGCAATGATGTTATTGAGATAAAAGCGAGCGCGGAGCAGCCTGACGTCACTGTCTTCATCCTATTCAATTAAAGTTGGTATTCAGGCCCTGGCGCCACTCCGCTGTGCCCAAAATTAATGACAGCTCGGTACATTTAGCTCAGCTCCAAGCGAGCCACTCGGGCCATCCAGGTCGGAAATAGCTGCGGTGAAGCCTTCGATGGAAATGACTCACTTGAGTGGCCGTCCGTCGGTTGCTTTCACACATTAAGACGTCTGCATGATAGTAGCTCCCGGGCTGATGGTGAACATCTCTGAGTGAGTCAGCGACCTGTCGCAGCGGCGACGGACCAACTGTAGCCAAGTGGTCGGACCTGCGGCGGCTCACGTCTGCCTGGATTCACTCGCAACTAAGCACAAACAACACGCAAATGACTCATGCTTTGTGAATGCCGCTGAAGAAGGATGTTCGCTTGTTCATATTTTTCTGTCGGAAATAAACGCTCAGTAGGAATGCCATGACTTCCGATATTATGAAAATAACACTTCGAAAGGTAACAAATATTTCATTCGCTTCATGGCCATTTGAAAATATCTATTTTCAAACGCTGTTCGTGAAAATTATCGGAGTGGAAACCACCCCCGCAGGATAGAATTAAAAAAAATATGGTCAGCATTATACTGACCGAATACTCAGTTAAACGTAAAACTTCAGTATTTTCTACTGATCTGGGATTTGTCAAATACTATCGAATATCAAACAAAAGAAATATATACATATATGTATATATATATATATATATGTATATATATATACATATCACATGATCCTGGCCAACGTTCACCAGTGCACGTTTTGCCAACGGCTTTAGCGAGAAGAAAGAAGGTTATTGCGACCTGGCATCAATTGGATCAGTTGGGAGATATCCTCAGAAAAAAAAAATTTCGGGGAGCGATCTTCTTCGTCAACCCATCATGTATGCACATATCTGGCGTCAGGGTCATAACGCCTTTGCATCGCACATATTCAATATTTTTTAGTATGCCATGCAGAATAACCGGGACAGGAAATACAATATTGATTGCAGTGCAAATGAATGTCTACCGTGCGGAGCCACTTGCCGTGCACTCCTTGCCAAATAATTGGCCACATTTCCTCGATGGGCCAGTCCATCACGCTCCACAGTGTTCCCACAACTCGGCCAACGTACATGGATCGAGGCCCTGGTCGCCTGAGTGACTTCCGCTTGTGCATACGGTTCGTCCCTGCTCGGTAATGTGTGAAACGCTATCAAGCTGTGGTTGCGGCCGGAAATGATGGCACAGAAGCGTCGGTCCGGTGGTGTCGGTGTCGGTCCGGTCTCAGGAGTGCAGCAGCGGCCCAAGCGCCTGATGCATATTGCATGTGCAGGATCGCACGTCGTATTAGGGCCACGAGTGTCGCACAGTCCGCGGTCACCAGGTCACGTAAGTGACTCTCCTAGCTCTTGTGCTCCGACCCGGATAGCTCCCCACACTCGGGCGCATTGCAGCCGCCCAGGCTGTCTGGAGAAAGTGGGCGGAATGTTTTTGCGACTTGTTTGATGCCAGCCTGTCTCTGGAGTGGCAATGCGTGGCGTGACATGAGGTCACGTGACTGCTGGTCACGCCATGGGCCTCGGCGGAGCCACCGCCACGTCCTGGCTGCCGGCTCTCCAGCTTCAAGAGTCCACCAGGGAAGTGCAATGCTCTCGGCGTTGATGCCACCTGACTTGGCTGTTTTCTGCCTGACTTCCGCATCAGCAAGTCACACTGGATGCCTGCCCCCCTCTCCATCTTTCCACAGTGGTCCGAAGCTGTGGTGTCGGCCATGCCGCAGTAGCCCTTCGTACGTCATGAAGAAGTTATAGAAGTTATTGAGTTTTCTCGATCGAAACATACTTGTCAAACTGGCTGGCACTTGTCACCTACCTCACACTTTAATGCACTCTACCAAATTATCTAATTAACATATCTAACAGCAACACGATGTGACTGGATCCCTTCTATCTCGTGCATTCTTTTCCACCGATTTTCTATCACAAGCAACTGTTCGGAGCGGCATGCTGATGTTGAACCGGGCGACCTGCGGCCCTGGGGCACACAGGTCACTGACATGACGCGACCACGTGAACCGGCTGACAACCAGCCCTGGGGCACACAGGTCACTGACATGACGCGACCACGTGAACCGGCCGACAACCAGCCCTGGGGAACACAGGTCACTGACATGACGTGACCGCGTGAACCGGCCGACAACCAGCCCCGGGGCACACAGGTCACTGACATGACGCGACCACGTGAACGGCGGCTGATGACATCCACTCCGTGAGCTGTGGGCACAAGCCCGGCCACAAACACCTCAACAAGAACTAACAAGGGCTAAGAACACGTGGGGATGTTGTGATGAAAGCTAATACAATGAAAATCAGGAGGCCCCTGTAGCTCAGTCAGTAGGGTGTAGACTCATGATCGCAAGAGTGTGGGTTCGAATCCCGCAACCGGCGGAAGTACCGAGTTCACCCGCATCCAATCGGTGTGAGAGGTTGGTGACGCAATACAACCTAGCAGTAGGATGCGTCGTAAAAGGACCCAAGGTTCTTCGAATAAAATTACAGGAGCAGGCCTAGTTCGGCGAGTGACGATTAGGTCGGTGAGGGCCGAGTCGAGTGACGCTCTCGTGAACGTGCTCATTCAAGACAGAATTCTCACTCGGGCTTCTCAACGATGCCAATGCCCAATCTTAGCGGCCTGTTTCAGCACCATTATCTGGAGTTGGGGTGGGAGGATCATATTTTGACAGCCACCCAAGACCCGAGCGCGTGCCTTTCCGACAACTGGTCTGCAGAGGCTCGCTGTTTGATGTTTGCAGATGGGCGCCGGTGTCGTTAGTCTGAACATGTATTTGTCGCAAGCTTCCGTGAACTCGCTCGTGTGGTGCATTCTGGTCACAGTGTCGAGTTGGTCTAGTTGTTAACCACCTGGTATTTGACGCACGTGGTGCTTCCTGGTCACAATATCGAGTTGGTCTAATTGTTAACCACCAGGCATTTGGCGCACGTGGTGATTCCTGGTCACAATATCGAGTTGGTCTAATTGTTAACCACGAAGTATTTGGAGCACGTAGTGCTTCCTGGTCAAAATGGCGGGTTGGTCTGATCGCTAGCCACGAGGTATTTGACGTATGTGATGCTTCCTGGTCACAATGGTGGGCTGGTCTGATCGTTAGCCACCAGGTATTTGGCGCACGTGGTGCCCGGACTTCCATCAGTCGTCGCCGTTGGTGGAATTAGCTGGCGCAACATGCTTACCCGAAAGCTACGGGAACAGCATAGCCATAGCCAAGCTTGAATCTTAATAACGCGTTTGAAGCTTTGAATAGGAATCTGGAATTCATTTGCTATATTATTTTTGTCCTGTGTTTTATTTCGTGGTTTAGATATTTCCACTTCACACACATGCCAAGTTCCTCTGACAAAGCAATACTTACCCAGTACAATTCTGTGGAATTGTAATATGCCCTCACTTCAGATAACGTCACATATGTGAGGGTTTGGTGTCGTCCTGGAGTGAGATAATTGCAGAAGAAAATGTAAGGTTAGGTAAGTAATCAAGTAAAACCGCAAGATAGGATAATTCTGCCCGCCGGTCCCTCAACGCGTCAGGAACACGGCAACAACACAACACATGAACAAGTATACATCCTGGCGACTCCAGCTATGCATCAAGAACGGCACAGTGCAGGAACACATAGTGCATATAAAAAAACGAAACAGACCGATAACAAGGAAACCTGTGTCACGACGAGCCCGAAACGATAGTGCCGGCCCACATCTGTTTGTTTGCTTCACCGTCCAATTTAAAGTCGCTTCCCGAAAGAATACAGTCTCGCCAATTTTGTTCACGTATTTTGACGGTTAAAATGTTCAACAGAAGTCGTTACCTTCGACCCGCTGACGGTGCGTCACAGCGAACTCGTCGGTCGGGTAGCCGTCCGGAAAGTGCACGTACTGCCGGCAGCCTTCTCAATCGTAAACATAACCTTAGCAATTGACGCTCCTAAGTTTACACTGCCTACCGAACAACTGTGACATTTGCGCTGTTTGCAATGAAGTTTTATATAGTAGGGGAAAGTTGGGTTTGTTGAGCGTAGCTAAGTTGAGCCACCCCCATTATCTCAGCTCCTATGGTGTCATCATAACTTATAAGCGAGCTGCCGACATTTCGAAAGAAGTCTTCATTTTTGGTCGGACGGGTGACCGGGAACCATACATATTTAGTGAACCTTGAAGAAAAAGTTTGATACGTCAGAATAACTCAACATGTCGCTGATTCACAACTGTTTGAAAACAATCTTTATGTGACTCACTTGTGCACAAAACATCACTCTTTCAGAATATTTGCACGCATAATCAATCTGTCTCACATATGCTTAAGGCCCTCCGAAGTAAAAAGTGGCTCAACTTACCTCAACTTTCCCCACCTGGTCCCGTTGCGTACCCAAATATATTAGTTCGTACTATCTAGAAATTTACTATGTTCTGGCAGTAATTTGGTTGCATCTACATTTGGTAGCAGGGTAAATAGTGCAGCGTTCGCGCCGATGGAACAATAAAAGCACCGTTCATTTCGGGTACTCCTGCAGAGTACCAACGGTTGCAATGACAACTAAGGACGCTTTACCGAAAATGTTCGGCTTAAGAATTTTATCGAGTGTTACAGCGTTTTATCGAATCTGCTCTTTTCGGGGTCCGATCCACCAGCAATGGTTCCGCATAAATCTGACAGGCTCTGCATAGAAAACAGAGGTAGAGCCAGAGGCCTCACTTAGGAACAAACAATACGCTGGATAAAACAAGCAGGAGCTTTGCGAGGAGTCTTCCGTTCCATATGTTGTCTACACTGGGAAAAACTACAGATGGGGTCCAATCCGTTTCAGGTATGTATCACCAAAGCTTTACGTTCTCACTAATTCACATCGATTGTCCAATCTTGATTTTGCCTGGGGGACTTTTGTTGATATGTGTAAAGGTGCTGCACATCATCTTTATGTTAAGTTTTACCACCTGCGAAACTCAGGACAAGTGGGGGTGGGACATATCACCTTGGGCACCATATATTTAGAGGGCACCTTGGGCACCATATACCATATATTTAGATTTCCACTATGCTATGTCAGCGCAATACCATGGCAATACTGGTGTGTGTGTGTGTGTGTGTGTGTGTGTGTGTGTGTGTGTGTGTGTGTGTGTGTGTGTGTGTGTGTGTGTGTGTGTGTGTGTGTGTGTGTGTGTGTGTGTGTGTGTGCGTGCGTGCGTTTGTGTGTTAAGGTAATGACAAGCTGGAACACCGCATGGCTCTTCAGGCGAAATAGGTGCGGAATTGAATTCCACCAAACAACTTGATGTCCAGAACGTTGCCGAGTTGCTCGATATTTCCCGATGTTGAACAGGTAAAATCTGATCGCTTTTCCTCTTGTTCTTAGACAACAAAAATGAATTGAGTAACTGATATACCATTTAACTTGCCAATATTCCATGAGAAGAGCATGAACACAGGACTTCACGACATTCCGTTTTACTCCACTATTACCATGATTCAGTGGAGCAAGGGACTAACGCTGTCACGACCGCGGCCGACACAGGTCAAACGCCGCATAATTCCGATGTTCTCAGCACCACTGTGCACCGTGCCATGCGTCTCACGCCAGTTCAGGAGATGACCCAATCCTCCGGCGCTTCAGAGTTCCAGAGTGCCCAGGAGCTGACGGCGCGAGATTGCCTCTTCATTGGCAAGCACGCGTTCAGCCGGGGTCTGTACGACGCTGCCATCGAGTGGTTCGAGGCGGCTCTCTGGCGCACCGAGGAGGAGCAGGACGGTGTTGTGACAGCGTCACGTGACGAGATCGAGCCGCTGCTCACCTCCACCATCACGCTGGTGAGTCACGCCGCCACACCGCTGAGTCACGGCATCACATAGCTGAGTCAAGCCGTCACACTGTTGAGTCACGGCATCACACAGCTGAGTCAAGCCGTCACACTGTTGAGGAACGGCATCACGCCGCTGAGTCACGCCACCACACCGCTGAGGAACGGCATCACGCCGCTGAGTCAAGCCGTCACACTGCTGAGGAATGCCTTCACACCAGTGAGTCACGCCGCCACACCGCTGAGTCACGGCATCACACCAGTGAGTCACGCCACCACACCGCTGAGGCACGGCATCACACCGCTGAGTCACGCCGCCACACCGCTGAGTCACGGCATCACACCAGTGAGTCACGCCACCACACCGCTGAGGCACGGCATCACACCGCTGAGTCAAGCCGTCACACTGTCGAGTCATGCCTTCACACCAGTGAGTCACGCCACCACACCGCTGAGGCACGGCATCACACCGCTGAGTCAAGCCGTCACACTGTCGAGTCATGCCTTCACACCAGTGAGTCACGCCGTCACACCGTTAAGACACACTGTCACACTTGTCAGTCACGCCTTCTCATCAGTAAGTCGCGCCGTCACACTGGTTAGTCACACCGTCACACTGTTAAGACACACCGTCACGCTGGTTAGTCACGCCTTCATATCGGTAAGTCACGCCGTCATACTGGTGAGTCACGCCGTAATACAGGTGAGTCACACTGGCGACAGCTACACTGGTGACGTAACTTCGGGACGCAGGCCGGAGGTAACTGTAACGCCAGTGAGGATCAATCATCCCACCGTGGGCCGGCGACAGGCACACCAGCGCTGGTGACCGTCTCACGGTCGTCAGGTCACGCGACACTCGTTCTACATACGTGCCACATCAGGTGGTGAAGGGCGGCGGTGAGGTCTCCACATGGCTGGCCACAGTGGGAACGCAGCGAGACATTTGAACACATTTATCTTTAGGCACTTTGGAAACGAGGAGACGGACACATGTCGCGTGCCTGCGTGAGAATGTCGTCGATGTATGCAAGCAGAGGCGCAGCCAGGGACGAGCGGCGGCTCGGTCCCCCTGCAAAAGTATCTGGCGCTAGCAACGAATTGTAAGATTTGGACGATGCTAAATCTGACATTTTCGACCCCCTGAGCGCGGCGAAAGTGGTCTCTATATGACTTCATGTATTCGATGGTTCCACATAAGAGAATCCTGACTGTGTCCCTGTGTGCAAAGAGGATATAGAGAACGGAAAAATATAAGGACGCGAAGGCAGGTCTAGGGAGTACACTTTGCAAACCCAAGGCCTTCGGACATTTTCTTCAAGGCTTCTTTCAAATCTGCTCCAGTAATTTAGCAAGGGTCTTGCATCCTTGTACCCTCTCCCAGGAAATGGGTGGTGGGCTCGGAGATGGGATATTCTGTACCGTTCGATATCTTCAGATATGCCAGGCAGGGAGGGGAGACTTGAGTTAAGGCGCGACGCGCGCAGTGACCTGCCGACACCTTCTGACGACAGCACGACAGTGTGCTGGAGACCCAGGGAGCTCGTGGCGACCACTGGCGCACGAACCCCGTGCCCGTGGACCGGCACTTGGCGCAGCACGCACGCTACCAGTCGGCCCGCCCGGCCGCCTTCCAGCCCAAGCTGCACCAGCTGCAGGCTGAGACCGACGAGGAGGAGCACTTCCACCGGCTGTGTCGCGGCCAGAAGCTCAGGGTAAGCGTCGCAGAGCCAGCCTGCGAACTGGCACACAAGATGCTTTGCTGATGTATTTTTGTCCGATGCCCTAGGGGGTGGAAAATTCGCCCCATGCAAACTCATGTCTAAAGAGCCGTACCGTAGTAGGGGAAAACGAACAAGACGGAATACACTCACCCCTGTAGAGAAGCGCATCCGTGAAACTGTTTTTAAAGGTATCGACGTGGCTGGAGACATACTGCTCAAGTGCCACTCTCAATACTTGGTCAAGTGCTCTCACCCAGACGACTACAGGCATTCCCTCTCAAGCCTTCTCACTTGCCCCTTTCAAGCTATCTATATATGCTCCTCGCGGGACGCGCAAAGTCCAACCGAACCACTGACAACTAAACCGAAGTACACACTCAACACGGAGGCAGGGATGTTGATTATGGGAGTTACTTGTTTTGGAGGGGCGCTATTGCTTCGCTGAGGACGCCTTTCCTTCTCTGATAGGCGTCGTCGGCTGATACATTCTTGAGTGGGGGATCCGCTCTAACGCCATGGAGAGGCACCACATCTACATCTGGGGGGGGGGGGTATTCCAACAATTGCCCCCGGATTGGCCAATGTGCATGTGCACCACCCCTGCATGCTCGTTACTGACCGGGCCCCTGCCCGCCGGCCCACAGACCCCGGCCGAAGAGGCTGACCTCAGCTGCCACGTGACGGCCAACGGCAGCCCCCTGCTGCTGCTGACGCCGCTGCGGGTGGAGGTGCTCAGTCGCCGGCCCTACATCGTGCTGCTGCACCAGCTGGTGACCGACGGCGAGATGGACACGCTCTCGGCGCTGGCTGCACCTCGGCTGGCCACGTCCCGCCACCGCGCCAGCGACGGACGCTTCGTCAGCAGCACCAGGCGCGTCAGCAAAAAGTCAGTCCGGCAGCTGGTCCTGGCCGTCGCGCTGTTTGCCAGTGCCTAGCTGCTCCACGTCACAGGCCGTTGACGCTAAGAAGAAGCTTGTGCTCTTAAACGGCGCGTTCGACGTCCAGGCCATGTTGCGTGTGGACTCGGTCATCCCTTCCCTTGTGGAATTCGAACCCACGATCTTGCGATCAAGGGCTTAGCGCATACCGACTGAGCTACCGCGACCCCAGCTAGGAGTGCTTCTCGAGCCACGAGTCGCAGCATTGGTCGCGCTGGTTCCGTGGCATAGATAGTTGTGTGGGTCGAAGCAGTTGTGTTTGTGTGGGACATTTCCTCTCATATTGCAACCGCTATGCATGCTCTTTATGAGATACTCTCCGAAGTCAATCAACGTTTGCTACAAATGCTCTAATCACTTGTCACGGCTTGCACCAGTAAGTCAATTAACCTGTCTACTGTCGGTACTCGGCATTCATAGTTTCTGTCTATAATTGCTGCCCTACCTTAGGGATCCAAATATAGTCTGAGAGGGATGCAGTTTAGCTTTCGAATGGTTTAATTCTAGTTAAAAAAAACGGCGTTGTGATAGGCACCCGCTCAAAATAGCTGGATGACCCAGTTGTTGTCGCCTGCGATACATGATGCTCCCACGTGCAGCGCCTGGATTCCTGACGACGAGGATCCGTCAGGCACGCTGGCTCGCATCACCAGCCGTGTGGCCGCCTCCAGTGGGCTCAAGTGTGACAACGATCGCGCCGCTGAAGCGTTCCAGGTGGGGCTCTGATGCGTCTCATAGCTCCGCACTCCGGGTGTCTGTCATCTGCACGCTGCTTCTTCTGTCTTCTGTACACCGCTTCTTCTCATCTACCTGCCTTGCTTCATCTTTCTCTCTTTTTATCTGTTGAGCTTCACTCTCAGATCATGGTCTGCTTCACATTTCTACCAATTATCCGTACCCTTTTCTCCCGTCTGTTTTTCAGCACCTTGGCACGGTGGCGTAGCCAGAATTTTCCTAAGGGGAAGGGACCGACAAAGAACATGTTATTAAAAACATCAAGCTTCCGGCACACTAAGCGCGCCGAAGATTCAGAGTTTTGCGTCGTTGAATCTAAAAAAATGTGCTTTGATCTAGTGCATTTTTATTTTGGTGCTAAAAGGAGGCGTGTGAGTGGAGTCCCTCCTTGGCTGTGCCTCTGCTTTGGCATTACACAACTGCTACATATATACATATATATGTATATATACATATACATGTATATATATATACACATATATATACATATATATATATATATATATATATATATATATATATATATATATATATATATATGTATATATACATATACATGCATATATACACATATATATATACACATATACATGTATATATCCCTCTCTCTCTCTCTCTCTCTCTCTATCTCTCTCTTTCTCTCTTTCTCTGTGTGTGGCGCCTAGCTAGACAAACAGTTAAACAAGTGCACTGTTGCGTTGCCATACACTTTTCTCCGGTCTGTTTTTCAGCGCCTTGGCACGGTGGCGCAGCCATAATTTTCTTAACGGGGGAGGGACGAGAAAAAAACATGTGAGAGAGAGAGGGAGGGAGAAAGGGAAGAAGGAGAGGGGGAGAGGGGAAGGGAGAGGGGAGGGGAAGAGTGGGAGCGAGGGAGAGAGGGAGAGAGGGAGAAGGAGAGGGAAAGATAAATAAAGGATGAGATGCATACCATCGGAATAAGGAAAGCAATGCAATTCACTTTCCCTCAACATTTTTCTCCACCAGCTATAATGCTATGAGGTCCTAAAATCATTGTTAGTCCTAATCTGCTATAGAATGTGGAAACTAATGCCATAAGCAAATCCTTATCTCGACTATGTACGACATGCTCCTTGACTTGTGAAAGAATCATACAACAGCCTACACCATTTGCGAAGTTTTTGTTCGGTACCATCTGTTGTCCACACAGTACCCATCCACTCCTGACGTATTCTCGTGCCACAGGTGGCCAACTACGGAATCGGCGGCCTGTACGTGACCCACACGGACCACCACATGGGCGACGGCGTGCCGCGCGGACCGCACTCCGACTGGGAGATGGTCATCGGCGACCGGCTGGCCACCTGGATGGTGTACCTCTCGGACGTGGCGTCTGGCGGCGCCACCGTCTTCCCGCGCGCCGGCGTCACCGTCTGGCCAGAGCGGGGCAGCGTCGCCTTCTGGTGGAACCTGGACGCCGACGGCAGGGGCGACGACGACACCAAACACGCCGCCTGTCCCGTCTTGCACGGCAACAAGTGGGGTGAGACGGCGGCAACGGCGCGGGTCCCCTCAGAGGTCAGGCGACGCTCGCTGACCGCCACACCCTTGGCAGGTCGTGGACGTCGAACTCCTTTGTTGTCTGAATAGTATTGCTGTTTATTTGTGACACTAATGTGCTACATTTTTGACAGATAATTATGGGTCGTCCTTATTTCATTGAATTTGCATGATTGTTTATTTATGTAATTGAGGATAGAAAGCATGCAAAAGTGATGGTTAAACTAATTGATAAAAGAAATGCTTGGTTCGAACAGATAGTATGTCAACATATTATGTACCTGGTTATTATTGCATTGAAACACCTATATTAGTTAAAGCAAAAAAAACAAGACAGAAGATCTTGCTTCGACTGTTGTCTAAGCAGGGGCATGCTATTATGCCAGGGCGGACGATGACCCACGTGCCACCAGCCGATGCTGGTTGTGCTTCGCTCAGCGCCACACTCACGACCGCCGTGCCATTCCAGTGTCCAACAAGTGGATCCACTACAACGAGCAGTTCCGTGCCAAGCCGTGCGGACTGACACCGGGCGAGCTGCACCAGACGCCGTGACCTGACCCGCCCCGGGAGAGAGCGCCTCGTCCGCTCAGCGGGCGACGTCCCGGTCACAGTGCAACAGAGGCTACACGAGGCCAGCGGCGAGAGGCCGCTCCCGCCGCAGTCATCCGATCGTCACGGCAGGCGCTGCGCGGCGCCGCGCCATGCGCTTGGGCGCCGGCGCCGTCCACATGGCCCATCTGGCACACGTCCTGCCATGGTGGAGGCGTGGTCGCTCGTGACCGGCTCGCTGAATGGCATTTGCGCGCGGTGCTCCACAGGCCCCCTGCACGGCTACCGCGGGGTCCCCCCTCCCCGGCGCCTCGCACGGCCACCGCGGAGCCACCCTCCCCGGCGCCTCGCACGGCCACCGCGGGGTCCCCCCTCCCCGGCGCTTCGCACGGCCACCGCGGGAGCCCCCGCGCCCCCGGCGCCTGGCTCGCACGGCCGCCCTGGAGCCGCGACGCTCCATGCTCAGATTCAGGTCAATAGAGTGCCTCGCACTTGGCGCCAACATGTTGGAGGGATGCGTGGTCACAGCTCTGAAGTGGTACCAGAACGCTCCGGGTCTCATCTGAGTGCTGCTGACGCTTTCGTGAGTCAGAACTAGTGCACTGTGCGTATTTAACTATAGCTGGCACAGCTTATCTTACCGGCAGGGGTATTCCATGCGACAGGAGAGAAACTGGCGACTTTGTTTGCTCTGCTAGGATGGACTATGCGTTTATCGGGAGTAGGTGTGCATAGACATGGTGATAGTACGCTTGTTCCAATATCGGATCTTTGGCATGAATGATGTATTTATTGCGAATGAAATAGTGTATATTTGCAATGTGATGGCGGTGAAGTTCGCCGCCTAGACTTATATATCTCGCTATCGCCCGTTCATTTCTGCATATTTCTATATAGCAAGCACGCTGAAAACATGGCAAGGGAGCTATCAGGAAGGTGCAACAACCAGGAAGCCTTGCTTATTTCTCTTTGTAGTCCAGCGCCACTACAACTTCCAGCTTACAAGTCACTCAAGGTAGTTGTCGACAAGGGCGTAGCCGACATCTTTATTTTATCATTGCAAATGGTCACATAGTGCACATTGTGCTAAGCCATGTATGTTTGCTAGGAATGTGTAAAAAGTGTGGTGAATATCTGACAGCTTCGCTGAGTTGGGCGCATAAATCATTTGATTATACATTCTTATAAAGGTATGAAAACATCATGTCATCTCGAAATAAATAATACACTCACACGTTTTGTTGTCATCTGCCGACGAACAACTGCAAATACTTTACGCGTGATTTGGAAGTCCTGTGAATTCATGTCAGCCATGCGATGCGATGCGATGCCATGTCATGCCGTGCGACTTGCATTGCTTGTTATATTTTTATCCTTTTAATTTCTTAGCACACACAAGCCGCATGCGCCTCTTAGACATGTAACATGTGCGCACGACCATGCCTTTTTGTTGTACGGTGAAGAACATCCAAGATGGATTTACTACCAATGTTCACAACGTCCAAAGCTCATAACTTCCAAAATACAACATTTCGTCCAAAGATATATCAGATGGGATGCGCTCACATGCGTGTAGAAAGCCCACCCAGCTAACCACAGGCGTGAGGCGGGAAGCATCCATCCCAGCGGTCGATACAGAGAGGGACGAGCATGACAAAGCCAAGGTCAGAGGAGGGTTCGAGTAATTTATGATCTGGAGGTCTTTGCAGCGCTGTGCTCAGTCCAAATAACCCATCGCACCAGACATGGCAGGGAAGTGCGACCCCACAAGCGCTATGAGGCGGGAGAGCAATAAATTTATGGTGTATTCGTGCAAATGACATGGACATTTTACGTTCGTATTGTCCGGAGTGCCCCATCCGCATCAGGCAGAGGGTAAGCATGAAGTTGAACTTGGGTTCATCCTCGAGGTAGTGGCCGACAACCGAATCGCTCGGTTAGGAATCATGAACCAGTTGAAAACACGTGTCGCTGTACTGGAGCGAGCGGTTGATCGCACGGTCCGAGTACAGGAGCCGGCGACTGGTGAGCAAGGAGCGGGCCTGAGCCGGCGCCGGGGAGGAGACACATTGCCACACAACGCATCCCTGCTGCCGGTACTGGCGCCGGCAATCTCAAGGTGGGCGGAGTGCGATGCACGTGCTTCTGGGTGATTCATGAGCCATCCGGGGTTTCGGGGGTCCCGACCTGTACTACATCACGGTAGGCGGTAACACCCAATGGCGGGAGCTGCCCCAACGTCAACCTGCAGGGGTGGGTCGCCTACGTGAAGCAGCGCCAACTACCTGATAACAATGACGTCTATCCGTCGCCTTGCGACGAAAGGGCCGGCATTGGACGGGCCAAAGTACTCTCTTGAGCGCGGCACGCCGGTGCAGTTCCTGGTGATCAGGTCAGCGCCGTGCCTCTCAGCCGACGCGTCGCCATGGCAGGAGACGCTGTCGTTCCGCCACGATCGGCTCCTGTCGGCGGAAGTCGCCATGGCAGGAGACGCCGTCGTTCCACCACGATCGGCTCCTGTCGGCGTTGCGGCGGCCCGGCCCGGATGTCAGATGCATATGGTGCTGTCTCAGTCATGAGGTGGCACTGGCTACCCTCATGACATGAGACGTTTCTGCCCCGATAGCGGCCACCTACCCAGCAGGGGCTAATGTTCGCCGTGAGCGAGTCCCTGCATGGCAGCTGGACGTCGGCACCCAGGTGCCCGCTGATCCGGCCAGTTCAGCCCGGGACTCGTGAGGCGGAGCGCGCACGCAGGACACGAGTGTCGGTCGGTCGGTTGTGCAACTGAGACTGGCTGAGTTGATCGCTAAATACAGCAACCGAGAAGTTCCAGCCTTTAGCAGCACCATACTATCCGCCGGTGGTGCGACCCGACCACCATCAGCAAACGACACTGCCCGGCAGCACATCGACAACAGTGTATTCCCTGGCTCACCGCCCACCAGTGGACAGCCGACTACTGCGGCTACAGTCGTTCCGGCTACACGACGGGCTGCAGACATCAAACACGATATCGATACAGGGCACAGCTCAGCAGGAATGGTACCGCTCACTCCCCGACGCCATCATGCAAATGTCGACCACCACGACCGACGCAAGAGGCGACTGGAGCGAGCACACGACATAGAGCCGCTCGTCGGCGGTACAAGCGTACCAGTGTGCCGTGGTTGTACCACTTGTCCACACGCAGCTACAGACGTGTGCACCACCAGCGCCTGTGCACTGGCGGAAATGAATTAAAGAGTATGAACCTGGCGAGACATGGCAACCGCACAGTAGCTACGGGCGACTTAGTCCGTTTGAGAGTAAATAATCGAAGCAACAGCATGACAACACAGAAGGGAATGTCCGGCAAAACTACACGAGAGGCAGACATAGCTATTTGGAAGTTCTGCTGAGCTACTCACAACAGGGTCTTCATCACGAGATCTGGCCATGATTACACAGATCGACTGCTCGATATCTGACGGGACAAGGAACTATTATGTGTGGAATACATGACTAGATACACAGAGCCCGATATGACCGGGTGTGAGGTTAAACATCATGTTGGCGGTAATCCACCTAAAGCGATAATCACCTGGACACTCGGCAATCCCTTTGAGACTCGTTGTCACGAGTGTAATACAAAAACAAGTTAATCGGAAAGAATCGCTTGTATACAAGACATGAGCCGGTAGTCCACAACTACCTACAACCATATTAACAGATCACGCGTCTTTGATATCAGGGCAACTGATGAATGTCTATACCGAGTCCGATAAACAACAAACATTTCCATCACGATCGACAATAATACGATATCACAAACATCAATTACAGCGCCAGCGAGGCCGAATAGACGCACCTGTCCCTTCCCTCTGAGCCCATTTAGACGTTCCGCTTTGGGATGGGTGGCGGCATGGAGGCGCGGTTGGGGACGGGCGGCGGCGGTGGCGCCGCCTCGCGGCTGGGGACGGGCTGGTCTGTCTCGCGGCTGGGGACGGGTGGCGCCGCCTCGCGGCTGGGGACGGGCTGGTCCGTCTCGCGGCTGGGGACGGCTGGCGCCGTCTCGCGGCTGGGGACGGCTGGCGCCGTCTCGCGGCTAGGGACGGATGGCGCCGTCTCGCGGCTCGGGATGGGAGGCGCCGTCTCTCGGCTCGGGATGGGAGGCGGCGCCGCACTTCTGACCGGCACGGCCGGCGGCACGGTGTTCCGTGAGGACACCGCGGGAGGGGCTGCATCCCGGGAGGCCATGGGCTCGTTCTGCGCCGGGGCGGCCGAGTCGGGCGTCGGGCCACTGGCCTCAGCGGCTGGTGGCGCCGTGTCCCTGCTGGGGATGGGCGGCGGCACGACCTGTCTGGCAGGCGTCGGCACCACCGGATTCGGCGAGAACACGTCGTCGTCCCAGGAGTTGGGCGAGTCGATCGGCCCGGCTGGATAGGTCGGAGTCGGAGTCGGAGTCGGAGTCGGAGTCGGAGCCGGAGCCGGCGGCGGCGGCGGAGGTCTGGTCGGTATGGCAGCCGGCCGCCGCGGCGCTGCCCGCGCCGGTAACCTCCCGACGGTCACCTCCTGACACGGCTGGATGATCGGTTCAGATGGTATCGCCTGTCGGCCGGTGCAGCATCGTTCAGGAGAAAGGGACGAGCCGGTCACAAACACATGCAGGCTACGTACATTCGACGAGCCGGTCACAAACACATACTTGCTGCATACATCCGACGAGCCTGCCACAAACACATGCAGGCTACATACAACGGACGAGCCGGTCACGAACACATACAGGCTACATGCAACGGACGAGCCGGTCACAGACACATACAGGCTACATGCAACGGACGAGCCGGTCACGAACACATACAGGCTACATAGAACTATAGCCTGCACGTCACTCACTTATTGATCGGGAAATCAGATTGTTTTCAAACGGGTGTCTAATGATACAACAAATCATTTCAAAGGACTAACATAACCGCAAGCTCTCGAACAGCGTCCACAGACCGGAAGCAATTAATTTGACGGAACTGGCGTCCAGGAAACCTGGCATACAGACAGCGCATAAGTAATATAGACTCGAAAGTTAGCAGGGTTGTCCGAATTGACATGACCTCACCACGACTGACGAAGCTACCACGAGAAACGTGACTGTATAATTAGGACTGACATGCATTTCAATGAACCAGAACATACCTGAGTGGTTCACAAGCACTGGCCTGAACTTCTCACAACTGACATGACCTCACGACAGACCCTGATTGTCGGTGAAGACTGATCTGACTTAGTCATCCGGACCGACTCCGGATTATGAGAACCGACCTAATTAGACCAAGACTGACCTGGCCAGGTCATCAGGATTGAACTGATCATGAACGGCCATTGACGTGACCTTCCGATCAGGACTGACCTGGTCTGTGGGTGGCGGAGGCCGGGCCGGCTGAGGAGGTCGGCTTGCCTTGAACACCTGGCCAGCCGAGGCTTCCCACACGGCCGCGGCTGAAGGAAGTTCTGAAGACACAGACACAGACACAGACAGTGACACTGCCGCCGGCCCACATGTGGCGCATAACGTGCCGCCCAAACACCATCAGCTAAGCAAGGCAGGGACGCTACCATAGAAGTTCAACAGTGCGTGACATTCATAAACGGAATAGGCAGGGGTATTTGTATTTGCAATTGTACGAATTCCGACCTGCATCGTCAAGGACATATGCTAACACTCACTCTCATGACCGCTGATGTTGTTCGCGGGATCGCATTTTGCCTTTTTAACTAACATTCCAGCATATGTATCCTTCCCGTTCATCTGCTTTACTGATGCGGAACATCCACGTCGCTTCGTTCGATCATAATAACCGCGCTTCTTGGACAACTGTACACGCATACATTACTTTCCTCCTTTCCAACTACAATTCATGAAACATAAAAATATATACATGCACATACAACCGCACACAATACATCCAAACATTAAGCTCATTCTAATTTTAAACGTGCTATGGTCGGTAGCCTGTGGTGGTAGCCGCACCTGTGGTGGTAGCCGCCCCTGTGGTGGTAGCCGTACCTGTGGTGGTAGTTGTACCTGTGGTGGTAGCCGTACCTGTGGTGGTAGCCGCACGTATGGTGGTAGCCGTACCTGCGTCTGCAGAGCCGCACCTGCGTTTGTAGCTGCACCTGCGTCTGCACAGTACCTGCGTTGGTAGCTGTATCTGCGTCTGCAGAGCCGTACCTGCGTTGGTAGCTGCACCTGCGTCTGCAGAGCCGTACCTGTGTTGGTAGCTGCACCTGCGTCTGCAAAGTCGTACCTGCGTTGGTAGCTACATCTGAGTCTGCACAGTACCTGCGTTGGTAGCTGCACCTACGTTTGCAGAGCCGTACCTGCGTTGGTAGCTACATCTGAGTCTGCACAGTACTTGCGTTGGTAGCCGTACCTGCGTCTGCAGAGCCGTACCTGCGTTGGTAGCTACATCTGAGTCTGCACAGTACCTGCATTGGTAGCTGCACCTATGTCGGAAGCCGGCTGTTGGCCGACCAGTTGACTGTCGTCGGCAAGACTGGGCTGACTGACGGCGGCAGAGTCGTGCTCGCTCTCACTGAGTGGCAGACAGTTGTCGTCGCCCAGTCGCAGCTCTTCGGCCACTTGCGCCGCCCAGTCGGGGGTGCGCAGACGCACCTCCAGGTGGTGTCCCTGCACCTGGCCACCACAGCCGGCGACAGAGCGGTCAGATTGGCGGTAGGTCTGGCACCCCTGCACCTGGCCACCACAGCCGGCGACAGAGAGGTCAGACTGGTGGTAGGTCTGGCACCCCTGCACCTGGCCACCACAGCCGGCGACATAGCGGTCAGACTGGTGGTAGCTCGTCTGGCACGCCTGCACCTGGCTACCGCGGCTGGCGACAGAGCGGTCGGATTGGCGGTAGCTCGTCTGGCACCCCTGCACCTGGCCACCACAGCCGGCGACAGAGAGGTCAGACTGGTGGTAGGTCTGGCACCCCTGCACCTGGCCACCACAGCCGGCGACAGAGCGGTCAGACTGGCGGTAGGTCTGGCACACCTGCACCTGGCCACCACAGCCGACGACAGAGCGGTCAGACTGGCGGTAGGTCTGGCACCCCTGCACCTGGCCACCGCGACTGGCGACAGAGAGGTCAGACTGGCGGTAGGTCCGGCACCCCCGCACCTGGCCACCACAGCTGGAGACAGAACGGTCAGACTGGCAGTAGGTCTTAGGGTGCCCTGTACTTGGACATCAAAGCCGGACACTTAGCGACCGAGCGGAAAAATGAACAAAACATGTGAACAACATAATGGTTTCGCCCATACAAATTCCTCGTGGGCTGATTTCTATGGGTCCTTCACAACCCTCACCTATCCAGTCAATACTTGTTCCATCCAAAAGGCTTTACTGTCGTCGCAATTGTGCCTGTCATTCTGGGATATCACGAGAAAAACGTATTACAACGTAAACCAAATGCCTGCATTTTTCTAACGGATTACTGCCGATAGGAACAAACTAAACTAAGAGTTATATTAAGTGAATGGTGTTTGTCGCATGAAAAGGGACAATGAAAGAGCATGCTGTTCAAAGCTGATGCCAAGAACAAACAAAATTTTTGCGCAACCATACTTTTCACATGATGATCTTGAGATGCTATACTTACCACTCAAATTCAGCCACAAACAAAAATGTAATTTTGAACTTCTAGATAGCCAGTCTCCATCTCAAAAGGACCCATCCTACACGTACCTGCAGTACTCGCTGTTGGGCCGCAGCCAGTGCGAATCCTCCTTCCTTGAACGTCACCCACACGGCCTCGTGCACGAACCGCACCAGTATGACGTCACCGAATGACGTCAGTGTTGTCAGCAGGTCCGACATGAAGGAGGGAAGCTCGGACAGATTGTAGAGATCCTCTGACTCGGACTGTGGACGAGAAAGGCGGCGTGGAGGCTACTGACGTACACCATTCGATCTGACACATTCCGACAGACCGATACACTCTTAGTCTGAACGGTAAGAACATACGGGCATACGAAGTGAAAAGATCACAGTCACCACCTGGGCTATCAGCCTGCCTTCCGGATATCCACCAGAAATACCTACATATTGTCTTCCATGCTGATATATATTAATACACACACACACACATATATACATGTATATAATATATATATATATATATATATATATATATATATAAATATATGCCTACATAGCATATAGCTTGCGTGAGTTCGATAGCAGGAATGTACCTTAATAGGTTAGGTCGGGGTATTCACAATAGCAGCACGTGTCATAATCTTGCAGAAATATTTCCAGACCGCGCACACACTCATAATATAGAACAACGGTGGACAGAATACACCTCTTCGTTCGACTAACATAAAATAATATAGAGCCTCGCACCGCTTTTCCTCCGAAAGCGTTTATGTTCACGTCAATGTCCGGCATGGACTTCCAGTTTTTATGAAATGCAGTGGATCCGTCATGGAAGTAAGGACGCACAACTAACGAGTATCTCTAAAAGCTCATCAATGTCTATCATCACCCATCCATCATTTCAGAAGATAAAAAAATGATGTGGCATGAAACACCAAAAGTCGACAATAATTCTGAACCAAGTCATGACAAGCAGTCAGGTTCATTCTGACCTGACAGGCACTTCACGACATTGCCACTCACCATCCACTGATCATTTACCGATATAAATTGCATTACCTAAGATCAAAGTACACAGCAGCTTATCCACATGGCAGCCCACCAGACTGGCCCCAGCCCACACGATAGGTTGTCCGATGCTGGGATCGAACCCTCGACCTGGCCTCGACTGGCTCGGCCGGGCCACAGGGCCACATACCGTCAGGATGACGGAGGCGTCGGGAGGCCCCGCCTGCTGCACCAGTCGGTCGAACGTGTCCTGCCGCCGCTGTGGGTCGACCACACGTGCCTCGACCTCGAGCAGCGCTATCACGGGTCGGTGGTCGGACTGTTTCAGACCCGCACACCCGTAGTGCACCACGCGACCCGGCGTCCAATCGGGGTCATCTGCGGATAGGTCAAGGCCGGGTCATATACCTAATCCGGGGTGGTTGGTTATTTGGGCTTAAGGGCGTATCGACTGCTTCGGTCATACAGCGCCCAAGATCTAATCCGGGCTGTCTGCGGCCAGGTCAGGGTCGCTTATCTAGTCCGGGTCGTCTGCGGCCAGGTCAGGGTCAGGTCACATATCCAGTCCTGGTCATCTGCGGTCAGGTTAGGGTGGGGTCACATAGATCTCGCCCAGGTCGTCTGGGGCCGGATCATGGGTAGGTCACACATATTTAGTCCAGACCATCTGCGACGGCGTCAGGGTCAGACGGCACAGACCGGACCGGCAGTTCATGCCGCGATCGTGAAGAGACAACGGTAATGTCACTATGACCTGGCAAGCGTCGCGGCTGGAATCCGGCAGGAACACCCATGGCTCATAGTTCCACCTATTTCTAGGACATGGCATGCTTAACCATGAAACAGCCATTCAATAGCGGGCCCGCAGCTCTCTTCGGGTCAGCCGAGCCTGGTAAACGCTCGCTGCCCCAATGCGGATCACAGAAGGTGGCATGCAAGCCTTGAAGTCAGCAGCAGGTGTGCACGAGACAGGCCGCTGGCGACCGTCAACACGCACTGACCGGCATTCCTGATGAACCGGCGTTTCCACAGCAGGACGCGGTCGGTCCAGGCTGGGCAGCGGCACTTCTCGCTCGTGTCGTAGTCGTCAGAGAACAGGTCGTACTTGTAGGTGGGCGCGAACTGCAGCTCGGCCTCCAGGAAGTTGGGGAAACACCTGCCTTCTGCCTGCTGAACCTGCACATCAGCATGCAAGTCGTGAGGCGCAGACAAGCACACGCCGGTCACACCACCCGCAACCAGCACATTCATTACTTTCTGGTGACCCAACGCAAGTCGACCACTCACGACGACAGAACATCTAGCGGACAGATAAGACGGCATTTTGCAGTCTGCTTCAAACAGACCTCAGCTGCCAACGACACACGCGTACACGGACGTCAGGTGCCAACGACACACACACACACGGACGTCAGGTGCCAACGACACACATACACGGACTCCAGGTGCCAACGACACACACACACGGACGTCAGGTGCCAACGACACACACACACGGACGTTAGGTGCCAACGACACACATACACGGACGTCAGGTGCCAACGACACACGTACACGGACGTCAGGTACCAACGACACACGTACACGGACGCACACATGCGCACACAGGAGGCCATGACTCACGGAGACAGCATCAACACCTTGTGACCCCTGCTGAACGCCGACCGAGCTCTGCTGTCGCGACAAAACTTACATCAGCGCATAATAATTAACAGCAGCGGCTGGCGGTCAGAAGACCAGTCCTGACCAGTCCTGGGCTGGTAAGACGTGTGTGAGGAGCAGAGGAGCAGGGGTGACCGACCTTCAGCTGGTCCACCTCCATCAAGGTGGCCCAGTCCTGACCAGTCCTGGGCAGGTGAGATGTGTGTGAGGAGCGGAGAAACGAGGGTGAACGACCTTCAGTTGGTCCACCTCCAGCAAGGTGGCCCAGTCCTGACCAGCCATGTACAGGTGATACGTGTGAGAGGAGCGGAGGAGCAGGGGTGACCGACCTTCAGCTGGTCCGCCTCCATCAAGGTGGCCCAGTCCTGATTTGCGATCAGCTCCATCACTTGGTCGCGCCGCAGGTCGATGCGATAGTTGAAGTCGCCGCACCAAAACACCAGGTCGTGAGAGAACACGGTGCGGTTCTGACGGCAGGCACGACACCCACAGCAGAAAGTTAGCCACCTCGGCGGCATCGTCAGCTAGCGTGTGCTCCAATGTGGAGGGCATTGTCCCCAGATCAACCTGACAGACGTGGGCAACGATTCTCTAATTTATATCTGGCAAGAATCTAATACAATGAATGATGATTTTGCATAATGCCGAATTCAGACCACGCCAGGCTATGCAATATAAATATGGAAGGGGTGATATGAAGACACTTCTGTGATCAAGCTGTTGGTGTGATTCAGTGATAGCGGACTTACACTGCGGAACAGATGTAACAAGTACCAGGCGTTGCAGTCACCAGAAATTACAGAAAACGGCTCCGAAATGTCTTAATTCGCCCATCGTACGACGATACGTCCAACATTTATCAAATTTTATCGGAATTTCCGAGAATATCTCGACAATCCCATCGGCACCCACGGCCCCAGATTCCATGTTCACCCCCAAAGCTCGGTTTGAGCGAACTTAGGAATCGGTGCCGTTTGTAACGATTTGGTTATCAAACCCAAATCGACGCCGTTTGACCTGCTTTTATTTCCCTAACATATGTACCATTGTGCAGTACAGTGTCCCATGCGGAATGTCCACATGCGCAGTGTCCCAAGAACGCGAATAATGAAGACACATGAAGGTTGCGAAAATGGTGTTTCCGAACACAGCCGACGTGCACTGTGACAGCAAAGAATGGCTTTCAATAGGTGTTCGACTGTACGTCCATGTAAATGATGCTCTACAGGTGGAAAGAAAGCGATAATTGTACATCTTGTTGTGATGTTAGCATGGTTGAATATGGTCAGATTGCATCGTTGCTATGTTTGACGGCGTTCAGTGCGTATTGTAAGTAACCACCAGATGCTCTGACGTACAATTAGGCCGCTTCACGGAAATACGCTACACTACGGCGACCATAAAATATTCGACCCTTGCTAAGGAAGCTACAAGAGCTGCATTGGAAAGCTACAAATGTGCAAGTTGGAATAACAAGCTCTCATCATCTGACGTTTATTTCGTTGTTCTATTGTGCCCTGTTTATTACAGTGCGGTAATGCGCAGTAATGAGCATTAGGCAGCGAGTGCCCAAAACGTGAACAAGGAAACCACATGAAGCTTATGAAAATGTTCAAGTTTTCCAGGACACGCTATGCCTACCGTGCACAAAAACGCGTGTGTTTACATTACGATAGGGATTCGACCGTACGTGCATGTAAATGATACCTACAGGTGGAATGAAGGCATACTTATACTTCTTGTTGTGAGGCCAGCATGCTCAGATGCTTCCATTACCAGACCACCAGATGTTCCGAAGTAAAATTATGTCATCACACGTAGATAAACCTATGGATGACCTATCAATATTTTCTTATCCGAAGGCGCAACTTCGGGCGTACCTCTCTCTCCCTTAGGGAAGTGAGTATTATGGGACAGGTCACAAATTGTTCAATCGAGATGGTTCTTCCGCTTCACATCAGATATAAAGTTTTCTGTCATTTATAACCCCAGTTAACTCGCTTTTACATATGACAAAACGAGGATCGTAGCACGGCATGATGTCACAGTTGCGTCGACCCCTTCACGTTCAATTGTCTTAACGACTGACCTTTGTATAAATGCCATTGTTTGACTGACGATGATATGGGCGCTGCATGACCGGCGCAGGCGATGCGCCCATAAACTCCAATAACGAACCTATCAGTAATGGGTGGCCTTGAACTTTGTGAGATGTATTAAGGCAAACAATACAACTTACATCAATAAGTTTTAAATGTTTTGTTTGTTTGCTAAGCAAACGTTTTATTTGACATCTGTATTGCATTGTTCGATCACTGTAATTTTCCAATGGGAGACAACTCGAAATACGTCAGTTTGGAAAATCGGAAAACCATGGAGCACGGACGCTTATATGGGGCATTTAGCAGCAAAAGGCACTTTAATTTTGTATACGGTTGCCATATCATGCTCGTCTGCATTTCTGCCATCACGTTTATCAATTTCAATGTGCTAGGGGACACAGATCACGAGCTCACGAGGTCAACGCGTTGATATTTTATCACGGATATGTCTTCATTAATCTTTTTTTTAAATCAAAGATGCATGCTACGTAACACTTCCTTTTCATCATCGATGAGATACCTATCGCAAAAGACACCCTTTCTGTGTGACCTCAAAATACTGCCGGAGACTATAACTCCCAAACCGTCAGTCGCATCGGGCTAAAACTTGTTCAGGTGTGTTCAGAGCAACCAGTTCAGAGCAGAATTGGAAAATATTTGGTCGATCTGTTGTGGAACGCACCACTTACTGTATGACTGTTCCCTCCATATTACCGTCGCAGCATATACCTTACCATGGGGAAGCAGATCTTCTTGGATATCTCGGCGTAATCAGCGTTCCGTTCGGCCACCTCCTTCTGACCGGCGGTGAAGTGGGAGCAGATGAAGCACAATGACGAGTTGTACACCACCATGCGGATGGCGGTGCCTCCCTTGTTGCCTGCAACCGACATCAGCACACACACAGATGACGACAGAGATACTTGAAAGTGAGCCGTCATTTTGACGCATGACCTGCAGGCACCGCAGTCCACCTATTAGTGGCACGTGCGTTAGTCGCTCGTGAAGGTAACGTACCACTGAGCGACAACCACACAGCAAACAAACGACCGCCGAGATACCTCGCTGACACGCGACCTGCCCACGACCGTGACTTCCATTTGTCTGAATAATCAGAGTCCTCCTAATCGAGTTGTGATCTCCAACATGGCCAATACGTTCCCCGGCTGACCCACGACCTCTCCGACTGTCCCGCGATCCGTCTGACTGCCAGGGTCAGGTCTACTGACCCGTGACCTGCTCGACTAGCCCGTGACCTGCTCAACTGTCCGTGACTTCAACTTTCCCACTGGTTCGGGACCTGTCGTGGTGCTCGTCACCTGCCTACTGACCCGTGGCGCCGCCAAGACCCGTCTTGACCGTGTCGGTGGCCACGTCGCGGATATGTGGGGCCAGCTCTGGCCGCGCAAACACCAGCAGCGCCGTGCCCACCAGCTGGACGGACGCCACCGGCACGTACTGGTGGTCGCGCGAGATCACCTTCTGCAGCTCGTCACCCCACAGTCGAGCGTTCTCAGAGCTGTCGGCAAGGCATGCCATCAGTGCTGGAAATATGGACCTTTTTGGAACTTTGTCCATCTACAGAATTATACACTCCTTACATTGCGAGACACCATGAAGTGCCGTACTTAACCAGCAATCCCAACTAGCTGTGTCATAATTGAACTGCATTATGGACTGCAATGAAGCAGATGAAGCAGCATGCTCCAAGGACCTACAACATATGGTTACCTATAGCTGATGAGATCCACTTCTAGTTCTGGTGCTCTCAATCTTGTGCCATTGCCTGAGCAACTTGATAACATAATTGAGGGTAATGCACATTTGTCATGTCAGGTAAACATAATAGCTGCAGTAACATCCCAAGAGGATGCAGGAGTGAAACAGAAAATGAGACGGAGGCAAGACTGGAATAATGCCAGCTTGCTAGCATGCACAGCAGACAACAACAGATGCTAAAGTCTGGATCATTTTGCAGTTTGCATACAACATTAATACAAATGTGTGGCTTCATGTAATAGTGCTGGTGGTGTGTAATTGTCTGGCACATGCGAATAAATAAGCAGCTATGCATTTATGCACACATTCCTCATTTGGGAAAATACTGGGACCAGTATGATGAATCGGAGTTTAGGGGCGCATCGACAACCAGCGTCATTTTGCGCCCATAACTGTATTATAAACGATCTACGATGCTGCTATAGCAGCCAGTTATTAATACTCACGGGCAAGGGTATATCACCTCTGGCTATTGGCTATTGGTTTTACGACACATCGACCGTTGAGTCATGTAGCGTTGCCAATCTCTCACGCCGATTGGTCGCGGGCGAAGAGTAGCGACAGGTGAGACTCGAACTCACAACCTTTCGATTGTGAGACGAGCAACCTACCCCTAAGCTACTCATCCCCGGGATATCACCTCAAAGCGTGCTTGTCGAAGGAAGGTAAAAACATTCCCAGACGCCACAACCACAAGGTTGTTACCTATTAGCGTACGTAAAGAACAATTGGCGTTCAGCCGTCCTAAAATTTGGCCCAGTGGAGGTTCCAACAGTACACAACCTACTGAAACATGATACACGGCAAGCGGGTCAGAATAACGTCGGCACAAAGGCCGATCATCACCGGTCAACATGTAGCTGTGTGTCGGGAAGGTATGACATATCCTCCATTGGCAGAGTATTACTTTTCCCGTCCTTCGGTTCGGTGTGAGGATCGCCACTGTCCTAGTGTCGGCTTTAACACCCTCAACTTGCTGCACTTCGAGTTCCAGGCTCATTGCCATTCTGACCGTATACTTGACAATATAGTAGGATATCTCCACTGAGTCTGAGTGAGCTGTAGATGAACCTCAAGGCCGTGCTGATAGAGTGTTTGGCAGTATGTTAGCGGATTCATCTCCAGCGAGTTAGATATGGTTGTGAACCCAGCAGAACACGATATTTCTGTCGATGTCACGTACGGATCTAACGACTATGATAATCCTTCGGGCAAGTCTGCTATCCTGGTTGTAGGCTTTCATTGCTAGGAGACTGCTCATGGAGTTTGTGAATATCACGTGCTTTGTGAACTAGTCCTGTATAAAATGGAGAATGGCATATATTGTAGACTTGTAGAATGGCATACATTACGACAGTAAAAATCCATGTGTGTATCGGGAAACCAAGAGATCGAACACCATGAAGACTGATGTAAGCATCCAAAACCATAGACGGACCTGGAACAATCTGTGCAAATCCGTGAGAAGTCGTGATATTCATGTATTCTGCATAATGCTAATGAGCAGAGTTCTTACGGGTTTACATGTCCTTTCTTTGAACAGGACAAAGCCGTGCAAATTTATACCTGGACAACCTGCAAAGGGGGAGTGCTCGGCGTAATAGCGCGTGCCACACAACCAGGTCTGATATTACAATCATGAAGGATCGATGTCATACGAATGGAAAATAGTAATATATGCTGATTATGGGCTTGACGACGCGGCCTTGATGTTCCAGAAAATATCCACTGATAGGCTGCGTGCTTTCGATTTTGGGCGATAATGAATGTCTATCTCGTTCTCTAATAATTTACGCGCAGCGCAAGAGGTAGCTCGTTTACCTCTGTCATTATACTGCCAGCCGGTGAAGTGCTAAAGGCTCCAGTAGCAGTGCGAAGAGCTGCATTGTGGATCATATCAAGACGACGCTTGGCTATGGCCATGCTCCGTCATAAATAATACAGCCATAGTCAATTCAAGAACGCACGAGAGATCGGTACATAGCAGCACGACTATCTGCGCCATGCGAACATCTGCAGACAGTTCTCATCACTTGCAGCATCTTTATGCGCATTTTTTTTGCGCAAGGTCGTTGATGTGAGTGCTGTATGTCAATCGGCGGTCAATCCACACACCTAGAAACTTGGCAGCTGGTTTGAAAGGAAGGTGGTTTCCGTTCATCATGATCATCGGATGGATGCAAGAGCGTTTGTGACAGAAGTAAACAAACAGTAAAGCTTTTCGATCTGGACGTAGCGAAGCCTGTTCTGTCACACCAATCCTGCACCCTCCAAACAGCCAGCTGAAGCTCTCTACCGTGAGCGCAGTGCGCGAAAAACACCACACGGCAAAATAATCCACGACTAGGGCTTGTCCTACCACAGTTGGCAATGAGGAAACCACATCATTGATGGAAATAGCAATCAGTGCGACACTCAGTACCCTTCCCTGCGGGACTCAGTAAACTTGTTGAAATGTATCTGAGGAAACCTCCTACCCTAACACGGAAAGTTACGGCAGCTAAAACATTGCCAAGAAAACCCCACAGAGCCTCTAATACCCATGCGGTATAGCTTCATGAGAATACCGTGTCACCATGCAGTATAAAAAGTTCCGTGAATATCGAAAAATATCACAGCTGTATGGCGTTGCTTCCTAAAACTCGAGAGCACAACAGGGTTGAGTGTTAAAACGCGATTAAGAGTGCTGCGATGCTTTCGGAAACCACTTTGCATTATAGTGATGAGTATGTTATATTTTAATAACCACATTAGTTGGACATTCACCATTTGTCAAACAACTTACATAACGAACAAATGAGCGAAATGGGGAGATTATGCAGTGGGTCCTTACCAGTTTTATTTCGCTTGCGCATAGACACTACGTTTGCCTTCACCCACGAAATTCATGCCTTTCGCCCTGAATTTCGTTTCGCCTCGGTGACAGTACGCTTAGCGAATGTCCGTGTTTTGCGGAAATATATTAAATCTGAGTGCAATTTGCCATTAAGATCGCACGAAGGTCGCATCACCAGTGAATACTGTATTATATGATGCAGCATCTGGAGGCGTTCCCAAGCTTTGTGGGATGAAACACTTGTAATGTATAATATCTCTAAACATAAACTGCTCCTTAAATGAAGAAAAACAAGACTATTTATTCCTCAATACGATGTGTGCACCCATGCTTACCAGACATGCACTACGTGATTGCATGAACTCAATAATTATGCACTTCAAAAGCAAGAATAGGACGTGAAAATCCAACAATGGATGTCACTCCTACAGCTAGTCACCCCACAGGCAGCCGTTCTCAAGCTTTCTCGGGTGCTACGTCCACTGTAAGGCGCTCCAAAACCGCCGGTGAGAGGTGGGGGTGTCAACCGTCTCACTCTGCGCCACTCCCTCACAATACGCTCATAGAGCTAAGCAGGGAAGGGATCACTTTATTAACCCATCTCAGCGTTAACATGAAACGGACATTGCCTTTAGCAGGGATGATGGGTGCATTCAGGGTGCATTCATCGTGGCCTGGTCTGAGCGCAGGAACAGTCTCACACAATCTCACAAAGCGACTTGACCTAGTGCATGACTATCATAGCAACAGATATGACCGGCCACACAACCTACACCACATCACATGGACAGTCATACACCCCATCCAGCCACACAGCGCCGAGACGCCCACCTGGCTGCCACGATGTTGCTGGCGTTCAGGTCAACGATCTCCTCGAAGCCGACGGCGAAAATGTCGACAGGCGGCTCCTGATGGTCATCGGCGTCTACCAACTCTGCGAGACGGCAGCACAGTCAGTGGCGTGGCTGGGCGGCAGTCAGCGGGAGGTACAGGTATTGGAGGAGCGGGACACCTCCCAGCCACAGACGGCGGCACAGTCAGTGGGCGTTGATGGGCGGAAGTCAGCGGCAGGTACAGGTATTGGAGGAGCGGGACACCTCCCAGCCACAGACGGCGGAACAGTCAGCGGCAGGTACAGGTATTGGAGGAGCCGGACATCCCCCAGCATCGGAGGATGGCATTGTCAGTGGAACATCTCCAAGTGCAGTGGAAACAGAGTCTCGACACTTTTCCATGACATTCCGCAACATTGCGCCCTCCTCAATCGCCAAATTGCGCACAGATTCCCAACACCTGATGAACCAAAACGGTTTCGGATATACTATATTTATGCAAGCACTCACTCTTCTGGCTTTTCCTGGCTTTCAACATCAGTCCAAAATTACAATGATTTTGGCAGTAACATACTTGAATGATCTAAGTCCACCTTGGCACACAAATAGCATCGGAACTATGCACTGCGGTAGTGTAGGTAGAGTAGAAAGGCCTCCGGACAGTCTGACGCGCAGCGAGATATCCTCGTCGATACCTGATCTTCTAGGCTACCTTTTAGCAAGGACAAGTCAAGTTGTGTGTGTGTGTGTGTGTGTGTGTGTGTGTGTGTGTGTGTGTGTGTGTGTGTGTGCGCGTGTGTGCGTGTGTGCGTGTGTGCGTGTGTGCGTATGTGCGTGTGTACGTGCGTGTGTGTGCATGTGCGCGCGTGTGCGTGTGTGCGCGCGCTTGTGTGCGTACATGAATTTTCACATTCTACATCATTCAGCACGCGCAAGAATCATAGGATGTGGAACCTTAGCTCCATTCAGTGCGCCTGCGATTAACCACCGTGCAGCCAAATAATAGCGGCGCTGAATTTCAGCCGGAACGGCGGGATAGTGAAACGGCATTGGAATAACATACATGCTGCCCATGTCCTGCTGACTCTGACCACACACCGGTGGCCGTGACCCCTCACCACCCATCCGACTGACCTTGACCTCGCGCCAGTCGTGGCGCGTCCAGTAGCCAGTCGGCCAGGTTCTGGTTCTTGTAGGCCAAGCTGCGGAAGTGTCTGCCGCCGTTGACGTTGTACGTTCCGACAGCCACGCGCAGGGTGCGTGGTGTGCTGTACTCCTCCTGGGCCACACACATGGCGCGCAGGAGGTTCGGCTGAACTGCAAAAAGCATCGACATTCAGCACTGACGAGCACCGATTACCTTTGGATATGTATGGCCCAATCGCAAGTACGTCTAACGAAAATCCAGCTTAACATCGTGGCAACAATTAGTTATTTGGGCTTTAGGGCGCCTCGACCAGAACTGATCATTTGCGCCCATCGTGACATCGTGGCAACAGAATGTAGACAAACGACAGACAATCTGGACGGTGGCATCAAGGTGGGGTGCCATCGCCACACCAAGTCCAAAAGCGGAAATCACCTAACGGGAAAAGCATTTCCATTCTACATAAGTTGTGGCTTTTCACTGACTTCACACTATTTAACTGACCTGTATCGATTGTACCCAGCGAAAATGACAGTGCAGGGAAGCATACATTTTCACCATCCGTTTCAAGTCCTGCACTGCTTCAGTTTGTCACACATAACAAAAATGGCGGGGTAAGCTTGCATGGAAGTTGTATATCGATATTTTGTTATTTTAATCGCATGTTTGTTCGAGAGACTTGAAGATTCATAATTGCATCGAATGTTGAACCAAAACTGGGGTTGGACACATGGGTCAGCATCAACCGGACGTACATAGTGGCCAGGAGACCTACCATAGAGCATGTTGAGCGGCAGCATCAGTCGGGCGCGGTCGGCCAGCTCAGAGTTCATGCTGCTGCCCAGCAAAATCACGTCGATAGCTTCCTGTTTGCTGCTGTCTAGCAGATTATTCTGGATGGTGCGGGACACCGAGCGAGCTCCGTCCATCAGCTGAGGGGCATCATAGGGTCACATCAAACGGAGCATGACGTCACAGCAACGTCGGACGCTTCATGGCCTCACACAGGAGACACTGACCAGCAGAGCAATATTTACAGGGGTCATGACAGTTGACCAGCGCCGAGCCCACAGCTCATCAATAGGTGGGCAAACAACACACGCACGAGGAGCGCCAATGGATGGAGAGGTCAACAGAGACCACAATTAGGCCACATGCAACATCGAGAGGTATAATGCTGTATAACAGAAAACACGAACGAACAGATGACTGGATCTCTATAAATGTGCTCAGAAGGCAGTAATCAGAAAAGCATCTACATAACCGGCCCATGGTGCAATCACAGAGGGAGGTCGCACAGGAAAGTGGTGACACACCAAGACATATCGGAGTACCACAGGCGGAGGTCACGCATCACAAGGCAATACATCCCAAATGGGTGACAGTACAACGGTGAGCAGGGCCAACTATCCGCGAGCGAGGTGGGTCATCACAGAGTGGGGCTAACGATCATCGAGTGCCGTCAGCTTAGCATTAAACATCATTCGAAATACCTTTACCTGAATTGATCGACACCCAAGAACAGCTTGCACAGTGTGCAATCCGTTGACTCTGCAATGCACAGTCAACCAGAGTTGCATGGCCGGAGCACAACACACACAAACATTACACCGCTTACAGAGACGAATTTGAAGCGTTCGTACCATCTCATGTCTGGATTCTGCCTGGCCACAGGACAGCTTCCACATCAGGACACTGAAAACCACACCTACGACCACATTAGCTGAGCTCATCCCACTTCCCAGGAGCATCGTAAGGCGGTTTCCACCGTTATCCACGTGTCAGCAGTGACAGTCTACTCTGGCCTTGGACCCACCATGTACTGACATCGGACCCAACTTGTTTCCGGATCTGTACCCACCTTGTCCTAACCTTCAGTCCACTTAGCACTGACCTTGGATCCACCCTGAAGGGCGCCGGTGCCGGCGTATAGTTTGCTGATCTCGTTGCCATTGTTGATCCACATTTCACGGAAGATCTGCTGAAAGCGTGTCACAGTAGACGTCTTCTCCAGCAGGTTCAGATAGCGAAGCTGCTCCATCAGCACCTGTGCCAATTGGGACAGCTGCTCCGTCACCACCTATGATGGTTGGGACAGCTGTTTCATCACAACATGTGCCAATTGGGACAGCTGCTCCGTTACCACCTGGGACAGTCGAAACACCTGTTCCATCATGAACTTACACCCGGGACAGCTGCTCCCTCAGCATGTACCATACAGTTGGAACAGCTGCTCCATCAGCATGTACCATACAGTTGGAATAGCTGTTCCGTCAGCATGTACCATACAGTTGAAACAGCTGCTCCGTCAGCATGTACCATACAGTTGGAACAGCTGCTCCATCAGGATGTACCATACAGTTGGAACAGCTGCTCCGTCAGCACCTGCGACTCAGTCGAGACAGCTTACCATATTCAATACCGCATGCAGAAATGCCAGACACCGCCAATAGAACACCACTGGACAAAGGCCAAGAAATAAGAAGTCCACATTCTGCACAGCTAGATGTATTTGCCAGAAAAATGCACTGTAATAGACGAGATAGTGGTAGCTACCAGGCCACAAGTGTAACATTCGATGTCTTAATGGTACCAAATTATGCTTTGAAAATCGTGTGACGCCATTCGTCTGGTTTAACTATGTTGTGCATTGTTATTTTTGTTCAGAATATAGATACAACTAGAAGTAAACTTGTCAAGTCAGTCTTCAGATCTACTAGCAGTCCAGATCTACAGCAACAGAAGAGCCGCATCAGTGTCAGCTGCTTTCAACAACCAATGATAACGGAGGTGACGAGCCGACACAGTTCGAAGAACATTGGGTTCTTTGGCAACACATTGAACTGTTAAATCACATAGCGTCGCTAACCTTTCACGCCGATTAGTCGCGGGTGCATTCGGTAAAATGCCGGTTGCGAGATTCGAACCCACAATCTTGCGATCAAGAGTCCAACACCCTAACGACCGAGCTGCCGCGCCCCCTCCTGACACCGTTCGCTACGCCTTCTTACGTTCAGACTGTTGTCCTGATTCGGAATCGTGCAGTGGAAAGTAATCAATGCGGACATCCACGAGGCAGCATGGTCAAGCAGTCGTTACCTTGATGCCGAACAACGAGGGCAACGACGTGGACAGCATGACCACGTGGCTGTTGCCTCGAGGCCAAGCAAGGGCAGCCATAGGATAGGATGAGGATAGGATGGTCATGCAGTTGTTACATCGACCCTGAACAACGAGGCCAACCACGAGGGCGGCATGTGCATGTGGTTGTTACCTCGAGGCCGATGAACGTCTGCACGCAGTTGGTCCGGTCCAAACAATCCAGACAGTTAGTGCGAACTGTGCCACACTGGTCACTGCAACAGCAGAGCAACGCCAGTCTCAGCGTCGCCCTAGCGTGGCTATCCCAGCCGTCCCGGCGCAAGGCTGCAATGACAATGGGCGGCGACCAAATTCTCTTCAGGACTGGGATTCGTGATTGGACATCCGTGGTCGCAGTTTAACATCATATATACATAACGGAAAACGAACTTTACTTAGTGCTCCGGCATATTTACCTCAACAGTGAATCTGAGTACAAGGGGCAGACACCAGCCCTTTAGGTGAGGCAGACATCATTTGCAACTTATTGCTTACAGTAGCAAAATTAATACATTACCATTCAAAATATAGTTTTTGTATGAACAATTCAGTGAATCTACTCTTCAGCATTACTCCCCATTGCACAACCCAAATAGGCTAGCATCGTCCTTCAGCAATCGTCTTCACCTTACCCTGGTGAGAAAACATGTAGAAGACAACGACACGGCCAAAAATAACTCAACCCTGGTCTAAAACATACAGAAGAACTACAGTGTTTTCAACAGCGATCAACATAGACATCATCTTTCCTCAGACATTACCAAGAGTTGTAGCTCCCAGCCTAAAACATCGCCACACACTACATTCGCTACTACCATCCCACCATGTGCCACTGTCCGGCCCTACATGCCCGTGAAAACGGCAAACAGCGTTTCTTACATGTACACGTCGTCGCCGCGAGCGAAGAAGAAGCCCTGGTGCAAGAGCGGCTGCTCCAGCTTCTCCTTGAGGGGGGCAAGTGCCTGAGTGTTGGTGCCACGCACCTGAGCGTGGTAGTCAAACAGAAGGTGTTGTATGTCGTCGTGTTCGGGCAGCGCCTTGTGATGCGTCTGCAACAGTCCGACAGGGTAGCATGGCATTAATACACAAGCATGCCAATATCTCCTCCAACATATCGGCATAGCGAAACTTTGTTAGTCAGTTGTTTGGGCTTTAGGGCGCACCGAATGCATTGGGCATATAGCGCCCATAACAATACTAGTTACCTACAAGTCGATACATCGCATATTCTAGCAAAGCCTACAAAATAGCAAAATAATGGTAACGATAAGAACGCATGTCACGACATAACATAATCGTTTAGCCTGTTCCACTAGGTGCATATATTACAGAGGATACTTCAGGGAGGTAGTAAAAAAGTCGCCCCAATTGGACATTGTTAGAGTCGTCACCTCAAACTTCGCTGAGTGACATCGGTTGCATCCATCCAAAGCACTAAGCACCTCGCCATAACCGAAACAGGAGAACAGGATACGACAAACAGATAGGCGGGCGTTGTATGTTATTACCACACAGCAGGTAAGAATGACTTGCGTATATATGCCATATTGTCAAGCAGCACAGCGCTACTTCGTCTCGCCTATTTCGTGGATTGGTTGGTAGGTACTAGATGACGGCGATGTAGGTGTGGAAGCATATGCTGAGGGTGACGGAGAGGCCTACATCATAGGAAGGGGTGACTTCAGGAAGGGTGCTTCAAGAGGTGTAGGTGGATAAGAGGAATTTGGAGGTGGTGGTGGTGTTGCGTAGAGGGACTGGGGGAGGTTGGAGGACGGATGGGAAGTGGAAGGTGGCAATTAAATGTGGTTGATGTGGTAAGTGGGAAGGGACTGGCTTTGGTGAGGACCGAGCAGTCTTCTTGGTCCGTTGGGCCTGAATCCACTCCCACTTGCCGATGTTGATCGGGAGGTCTCTGGTTGGATATCAACGCAATCATACGCGGTGGGTGGGACACCGGTGGACTCGGCGTCGCTTTGCATTCGCTGTCTCTGCATTGGCAGTAACTCAAGTGGTACTTCAAAAACTCGGAGTGCGGTGGGTTGTGAGTTCAGCCCCGACGCCTTGTTGAGTTGTATATACGGTGTGCCCGTCAAAGTAGATGTGTTTTTTTTTTGTGCAGAGTAAGAAATCCTGGGGTGTGATCTTCCATAGAGGTCCCTGGTCCCTCTAAACATGATCTTCTTGGTGTGCTTGATTGAGATAACCTTCCTTTCTTTAATACAATTCGGACACGCACGATCGTACGCGGTGTTTGGATCCTGTCCTTCATAGCAGTTGATACAAAACATTTTCAGAAGAGTAATTTTCGCCAGAATGTTTATTGGAGGAACACCTGCTGCACACGAGGCGGGTACGACAACATTGGGCAGTGTGCTTAAACCTTTGACACTTGAAGCAACGCATGGGGCTTGGAATAGATTTTCGCACCTTGACCCATACGTAACCCCTTATCTCCGGAGGTAAATCGGTTCTGTTGAAAGTTAGGATGACGTTGCTTTCCGTGATCAGCTCTGCGCCTCTCTTTGCGCTCATTTTCATCGCGGTAATCACTCCGAAGTTTGAAAGCTCATCGACGATATCTTCCTCGGTTACATCACTCAAGTCAAAGCAATTTGTAATCACCCGCGAGATGTTCTTGTTTTTGTTTTTCGAGGTTCCACAGCAATTTCTATTGTTTCTTTTTTCGCCATCCTTCCTCACATCATACACAAACTCACACAATGCAAGTGCCATACCTGCCTGCCCTGCTTCAACGAATTTTACCTCCAGTACACCTTCCTTCAACTTCCGGCACCCAATAATCTCACCGAATCTGTCACATCCGTCCCTCCCCTGGAATAGGGACACAGACGAAATACTTTTATTTCTTCCCCCGAAGACAAGGACACGAGGGCCGGGAGTTCAACCGGTCGGGTGATCCCTATCTCCGCGTAGGTAGCGGTCGATCTGGCCTCTACGAGAGGGACCAGGAGTATTTTTTGTTTGTTGCAGATGTCATGCAGTGTGCGTTTTTCAACTCCTCGAGGCGCCACACCACACAGGGGCCAACTGCGTGGACGTCTGACTATCGCGGATAGGAAGACACCAGGCGCGCGAGGGGCTATATGGGGCGAACGATGCCACTACCAGGTCGGGAGAGAAACTCACCACCCCGACCGGGATCCAGCGCCATCCACCCCTTGACCCCAGCCGACCAGACACTGGGAAAAAAACCATGCCCCCAGCCCGAGGCGACTCGTCACTTAGCCCGCATGGGGCCATACGGACCCGCTCGTCCCTCCAGTATATCGGGACCAGAGGTGTGTTGCTCCCCCGTCACGATTAGCACCGTGCGACGGGGGACCTCAGCTTCCAAGATTCCATCAACCCCCGGGTGGGGGTGGGGGCGAGGGGACGCGACTACACCGATAAAACTGAGCTGGCGGGCAGGGCCGAATTATCCTACCTTCTCATAATAGGGAGAGTCAGTGTTGCATGGTCAGGTGAAAGACATGGATGTTGATATAGGATGGACATTGTATTGGGAGCATATGGGTGGAAGGGCAAATAAGGTGCTCCTAGTCTGGCCATTCAAAAGTTGACAAGGCAACCACAGCATTTAGTAACGCAATCCCCCGGCCCCACCATCACCACGGAAAGGTGGTGCCTCGTCGGGGGGGGGGGGGGCAGAGCGAAACGAAATCACAGACAGACAGGATGAAACAGATCAACAGACTGAAGTTGAAACAAGCAGACAGGCTGAAATGGCACCAAATTCAGACATGAGGAGTCAAGAACACCAGAAAGTATAAAAAGTGCATGACCGACGTAATGGTAAAACTGAGCCACAAGATTACTGGGCTCAAATGGCATCAACAGAGTTCAAGGATGCCATGCAATCAAGAGAGACAGACGATTCCCTGGAAACTGGGATCAACACAAAGGCATGCACAAATTAAAACAATACACAACACAGCTAATGACAAACCAAAACTCAAACCATACTCGTGCAAATGGCAGCCCCACCCCAAAACACTGAGCAAAGATCAAACCGTGTCCTCCGATCGCGCATCAAGTCCGACTGTATCCAATGCATGGGCAGATACAGGCAGATCAACTGCATCGCATTATATAAAACACTAGCCCAGTGACCAGCGCAGTGCAAACTTTGTGTTACCAGGATTAATCTGAATAGCACATTCGGTAGCCATACCTCTGGAGTGGCGAGCCGAGTAACGGGACTGCTCTCGTAAAAAAAGTTTGTGGAGGTCGGAAGAAAGCATCTTCAAGAGAAGGTTCAAATGGACTGATTTTAGCGAGGCATAATATTCGTGAGATTAGCTACGCTTTATCGGGATGCGGATCGGTTAGATTGTTGCTTTACGACGCACTCAGAAGCTGAGGTCATATAATGTCGCCTGCCTCTCACCCTGGCAGGAAGGGCGGACATCGTGAAGAAGCGAGCCCCATACCTCCGACGTGCCAGACGCTCAGTTTAACCACTGAGCTACCGACGCCCCGGGATACGAATCACAAATACGCAGCTGACAGCAGTGTTGCGCACCTGGAACAGGTTGCTGAGCATGGCCTCGTCTGCGCGACTGCCGACCATCGAGCAGCTGAGCAAGTTCAGAATCAGCTGCTGGCCGTAGCGCCGCTTCAGCTGAGCCAGGTGACGACCGAACACCGTCGCAGAGCACTTGTCGCCGCGGGTCAGCCGCACCTTGTGGGAGCCTACCTGCAGCAGGGCAGTCATCGGGCCAGGTCAAATCCGGTCACACATCATTCAGGGGTCAGACATCAGTCAGGGGTCAGACATCAGTCAGGGGTCAGTCACCAGTGAGGGGTCAGACATTAGTCAGGAGTCAGGCAACAGTCAGGGACCAGGCACCAGTCAAGGGTCAGTCATCAGTCAGGGGTCAGGAACCAGTCAGGGGTCAGGCACCACTCAAGAGTTAGACATCAGTCAGGGGTCAGACATCAATCAAGGGCAGGGTGGGAATTTTGGGCCTCTCCTGGAGTATGGAGACCTAAGGACATTTTATTCTCCAGGATTGTGACTGCAAATGTTGAACTTTTTTATTCTCCGAATGAAACGTGCCAATTTATGGATGACATTTTGCTTCCAGGATCTCAGTACAGCTCCAACAATGCAGTTGCAGTTTCCAGTCCATCATACAAATTAGAAGCCTGGACAACAGAACAGAAGAGTATGGCATAGCAGGTCATAAGGCATGAAATGCAGGTTGCAGTCAATTGCCCAGGAATCATATCATGTTATATCAGAATACCTACAAGTTTGTGGTGGTTGTTTCGATTGCATTGTGCATGTGTCAAACAAACTATGTCCTGGCTCAGTCTAAGCCCCAATCAAGGCCGAACTCGCGGGGGTTACTCAGGTAATCGTTGGTGTGCACGATGCCTCCAAATCCGAACGAAACAAAAGCATCGACATAGCATAGAAACAATAGAGAACAAAATAATGTAAATTTCGGAACTAGTTATTACCTCAGCCAATTACTCTCCAGGATATTTTCACACTGGCAAGACGGCGGCCCAGCACAATCACTCTGTAACCACAGATGAATCGTCATTCGGCTTGCGCCAATCTCGTCTCATTCTAAATAACAAAGATATGAGGGATTAGGTTTTCGTATGTCTTCAGAATTCTGTCGAAATGACGCTTCAGAAGGAAATATTGGAATATACCACGATTCTTCTTCATAATTCCGGGAAATACTGGCGTTACACCAAAAAATCTCCATTACGAAACCTCTCGTCTTGCTGCCATATCTTGCGACCATAGTGGAACTCGAAATATGCACAACGACGTCATATACTCGCATATCGGACCCGAGGTCCTGTTCTCCAGCCGCATTCCAATCGGAGACTACCGGAGAACGTAATTCTGGACATCTCAGACAGTTTTAAGTAATTCTGTTAATTTCATGAAATAGAGCATTCAATTTCGAATTGAAATGCATAAAATAGCACCAGCTAGCGAACTTCATTGATGGCAGAAGACCTATTTTTGGGAGCCATGTAAATGCATTAAAAAATGCAAAAGACCTTGGGTTACTTTGGTATGAATTCCACCTCAATTCGCAAAACTACAGTAACCCATCAAGAGAAAAGCATCTGAATAGTAGTTTTATCACTTCAGCAACTGCAGTAACTGTGCATGTACGGAGTTATTACGTTCTCCGGGCCATTTATGGTCACAATTAGACGTCATTTAAAATAGTTACGAAAAATCTATCATTTCATCATTTGACCACCCTTGGATACGGCGCCGTTAGGACAGGACAATATCCGTACTAGAGTAGGAGAATTAACAGATTATTGGGACGGTCTCGCCCGATTCATGTTTTGATCTAGGATAAAGACAACGTAATTTCATGATTAGGAACATATATCTTCAGTGTATTGATTCCTATATAACTGAAGAAAAAAGGTAACACCGTATTGACGTATGAATTCCTATTAAAGGCGACAGGAATTGAGGTCAAGCAGCGGTCTTGAAATTGTGTAAATATTGCAGTCATGTTTACACAGCGACCACTTTGACCGCGCGTTTCGCCTCGCTGCTTTGTCCCCTTCCCTTTGCGCGAAGATCTTTGTCTCGATTGGTTGGGTATACTCGGGTTGAGACAAAGTTTTGAGAGCTTTCCGGAGAAAAACCTAGTAAGTGCGAGTGAATTAAGTGGGCGTAATTGAAGTGACTTAGGGTCCAGTAAAGGGGTGTAAGTATGCTTGTAAGTAAGCGGCTTGTACGCTTTTCAGCAATCATCTTTTTTTGGGGGGCTCCGACACCAGTAGCTTTCTGTTTTTTTTTAGGGGGGGTGGGGTCTGAGGCCATTTTTTTTATTCTCCGACTCCATGGGCAGGAATATCTTCTTTTTCTTGGAGGGCTCCGATACAATTTTTTTATTCTCCGACTCCAGGTCAGCGAACCACTTTTCCCACGCTGATCAAGGGTCAGTCACCAGTCAAGAGTCAGTCATCAGTCAGGGGCCAAGCATCTGTCAGGGGTCAGGGACCAGTCAGGGGTCAGGCACCAGTGAAGGGTCAGTCATCAGTCAGGGGTCAGGCACCAGTCAGGGGCTAGGCATCAGTCAGGGACTAGGAATCAGTCAGGGGTCAAGCATCAGTCAAGGTCAGGCATCACTCTGGGGTCAAACACCCGGATCCGGGGACAGATATCGTCTGGACTCCACGGTCACACATCAGTCGGAAGTTGGACATCAGAGTTACGGACTGGACGCAATACATCAGGGGTTAGGCATTAGAGTTTAGTCGAGAGCAGACATCAGTGATGGGCCAGACATCACCCAGACATGAGGGTTGCGGTGAGGCATCAAAGTCGGTCGTCAAGACACCGATAAATGACCGCTCACGTTGCTCACATCGGCCAGTGTAGGTCTGATGACGAGGTGGACCATCCCAGCTACCTAGACGCCAGGCTGGTCCCGGAAAGACCGACCTCCCCGTTACCTGCACGCCCGGTTGGTCCCAGAAGAGCGGCACCGAGCCGCGAATCTGCAGGTGCGACGCCACCTCGTCATCCAGGTATATCACCTGCTCCGTCTCGACGAAGTTGGCCACGTGGCCTTCATCGTTGGTGCCGCGCACGTTGAATCTGCAATATTCCCTCGGCATTATGAGAAGCCTACAACAAACAGCAACACTTCGCCCCCCCCGATAACTCCGCCCATATCGACGCTGTCCAAGCGCGTTAATTCCTCCTGCAATCGCTGCATCGTTTTTCTCCAGAATATCCTGTGAGGCTCATACTGCTAATATTCGAGTAGTCAGTACATCGTAGCAACACTTAAAAGCGTGCCGCAAAACACTTCGCTGCTTCCTACAGCCCGACACGAGCCTGGTGCTGGTCCATACAGACCCGTCACCACTGATCTGGTACCGGCCTACAGACCCGTCACCACTGATCTGGTACCGGCCTACAGACCCGTCACCACTGACCTGGTACCGCCTACAGACCCGTCACCACTGATCTGGTACCGGCCTACAGACCCGTCACCACTGATCTGGTACCGGCCTACAGACCCGTCACCACTGACCTGGTACCGGCCCACAGACCATCACCACTGACCTGGTGCCCGCCCGCTCGGCGCTCAAGCGCGACAAGATACAGGCGCGGCCCTGCGTGGCGCCCACGTAGACGGTGCGGATCTCCACCGAGCCGCAGATGACGCGCAGCAGCCACTGGCTGCAGTCGACGCCGAACCGCTGCAGGTGAAGATGCAGCTGCTTGTTCCTGCCGGCGACGGCGCGGCTACCTCAGGAGGGCACCACAGACCGACACCGGCCGCCACAGCTCACTCACGCCGCCCGCTAACGCGACCGCGTGTTGACAGAAGGCAAACAGCAATTTGCTGACATAACTAGGCGTAATATATTGCATGGAAACCATTGTTTCCATGCAATATATTACTCCATACAATATATTGCAATTAATATAGTATGCCATTGCGCAACCATTGTTGATATTGCATAGAAAACAATCAAGACAAATGCACGGACCATAGAGGAAGTGGGTCACTTCCAGTAGTACTCTTACTGAGAGTATGCTGCATCATAAGAAGCAGTCCACCTTAAAATATGTATTTACAAAAACAACTTATCATTGTGTAAGCTTTACGGAATCATAGTCAATGCGAAGTTCAATGTAAATGCATTGATCATTAACCCAAATACCAATACCAATGAGGTAACTTTAGCACAGAGCATAATTTGGCCCGTCCTTAGCGAACCCATATATTCTGCCGCCTGGTGCACGCGCCCCGATCTTGGTTAGTCACTCACCAGCTGGATATTTCAGCCAGATCCTTAATAGCGAGCATGTGAAGAGACTCGATTCGCTGTGCCAGGGCGGAGAGGTCATTGTAGGCCAGAGCTCTATCCATTGAGCTGACCAGGTTCTCCTTCTAGTGATTTCATTACACATCCACATCCGTGATCTCATAAAAGTGTGATGATTACCAAGTCCGTACGCTGTCAATCTGCGGAGATGTTAGCGAATCTACACAACTCAGCAGTCGAATGCTTCGTAAGGAACCAAAGTCAGTGCTCACCCCGGTCCGTATTTGCACCATAAGAAGTAGTTGATTCCCCTGTCTGTATCATCACCAGAAACAGCCCATCCCCCTGTCCGTATCCCAACCAGCGGCAACAGCCAACACCAGCATGTTCTCTCACCATAAAAAGTAGCTCACTCCACCGTCCGCATCCTTACCAGTACAAGTAGGCGACTCTAGCACGTTCTCTCACCAGAAAAGCAGCTCACTCCCCTGTCTGTATCCTTACCAGCAGAAGCGGCCAATACTTTCGCATGTCCACTTACCAGCTCACACTCCTGTCGGTATCCTTACCAGCAGAAGCAGCCTATCTCCAGCATGATCTCTCACCAGAAGAATCGATTGTCGGTGAGACTTGTGCGCCGACGCCTCTGTTCACACAGAGTCAGGTCCAGAGGAGTGCCGGTGGGGTTCCATGACAGGTAAAACGTGCCAGCGTTCAGGATCTTCCTGACCTGCGCTTACCAGACGAGATGTTATTGCGGCACATCAAGTCACACAGGCGGTGGAATATAAAATATGAGTTACTCAACGTTAGGCCTGCAGCGAAGCATGTACACCCATTTAAATATCATCTAACACTATCATGTGGAACCAATACTTCAAATATATTATTGGCTGAAGCTCACAATGAATAGTTCACCCAAATGTTTGACTGGCGTCGCGCAGGTCACTGACCTCGGCGACCCGATCGTCGTCGCCAGGATTGTTCTGCAGGGAGACCAGAGTAGTCTGAGTGACGCGGAACACCTCGCTGCCACAAATCTTGCCCATGGACGTGCAGCCGGTCACCATGGCCAGGTACAGAAGAGTCAGCTGGTCATCTGTAGCACACATGTCGCTGGCCATTACAGTGGGACATGGAGGCACCAGGGAGGGGGCGACAGACCACGCTACATATATTTCTACGAAATGCCTAAATAATTAGATTGACATGAACTATCTAATATAATTGAGTGATTTGGAAGCTGGATCTCGTTCTGGTGGATCTCGTTCTGCTACTCTCTCGTTCTGCTGGCGAATAGTTCCGCCGATCTACTGGAATGAACTGTCAGATCTAACGACGCAGCTAGTGTCAATGGGCAAATCTACCACTAGTGGGAAATCCAATAGGTCAGTTTCAAGGTGAGGACATAGGCACCTAAATATATTGGAAACTAAGATGTTTTTTTTTCAGGCTTAAGCAGTATGCAGATATTTAGGATGAGCACCATTTGTGCTCTTCAGCTGCATGCATAGCTTAAATTAATGCATTAGATGAAGCTAACCTCATCTTTCGGTGTGCATGACACATGTACAAGGTACAGATTACAATATTGCAATAATGGGTATTGAAATTCTTGCCCAAGGAAGACTTATTTATATTATTAGACCAGCAATCCAACACCTTCGTTTATTTATTTCCCTATAAATAGGCAAACAAAATGTTCATCCCTCTTCTCATACGACACAGTATATATCACACATCCAATGCTCCGACTACTCACTTTGAATCACAACTCCTCATAGGAGAAATATCAGCTTACAGGCTGAATGCGGAATCAGAATAGGACATGCTGAGGACGGGGAGGGCCGATCAGAGTTGGAAACACGGCCTTGTCCTGGATATTTGTCGTCTAAAATATCATCCTCTCCAGGAAATTATCTACTCATTTCTTCACACAAAGAACAATGAGTCATTAAAATAAGTAGACTCATTGTTGTGTGATAAACACATCCAGAACTGACTGGAAAGTGTCAAGAGAAGACTTTTATGTTATAGACAGAACACATTGATCATTTCCTAATTGGAATGTTCCCATCTTTTCCTCTATAAATCCACGATTCAAAAACAAATCCAACGATTGGTTAATCATGCTTCTATTTTCATCACTTGGATGAGGAATTTGGATAGTTCTCAATTTAAACCATAAATTGCTTTTGACTCACCAAATTTTAAGTAAATACTCAAGACCTTCATGAAATCTTCTTTGCATCCATACTTAAGCACTGCATTGACTCTACCTCAACAGATGGTAGACATATTAAATATACACATATGCAAATTATAATGAATATCTAAATACAGAACAGATGAGCATACATACTGATACACAATTGAAGAACTCCCAGGCATCCATATGCATCGACGAGTCTGGTGTATTGCTTCTTGATAGCATCAACCTCTTGTGGTTCTGAAAAATAATGCATGTGAATTAATACTATTGTAAAGCAGGTTGTAGCTGTGGTGAAAAAGAACACAATTTTGTACCAATGCATTACCAAGTCAATATGTCATCAATGTCAAGAGGCTGAACAATGGTATACATTTGTGATGCCTGTTCTAACTAATTCAGATAAAGCATCTGGGGACAGGCTAGTACAGACATACAACGCACATACGTCCTGTGCAAGCACAAGCCGAATATTCTCCGCTGCCGGCATTGTACAAACACACATCAGCATTCGTCAGGCGGCTCATTGCTGGTACGAGTGTCCACCACAGTGGCAAGGTCTCGAAGTTTGGAGGGAAGGGCATTTCGAAGTCAATTCTTTCCCTGCAACGTCCATACGAACAATTCTAAGCTTGTCCAAAGTTGGGGGGGGTTGCTACTTTCTGTCTACCCGCGCGCCTCCTGCACCCTTCAATTTCCCCAAGATTCCAGTTGGCTGCCGATAGATATTGGGCATTGTGACCTGGAATTGGTAGTAGTTTTTACTGCCATCACTGGCAGATCCAAAACGGGGTGAATCGAAGTTCTGTATGGAAACGTGGGCATGTGCTCTCCCAGGAAGGTGAGACATCCCTCCAGTATGCTGAAGTACACCTCTCCTATTTGAATTGTCAGCCAAAGACGCCCATCTAAGTAGAAAAGAACTATCTTCACGATGCTCGAGTGCAATCTCCTTATCCCCTAAATATTATCTGTGAAGCACCTCTCTGAGTAGAAAAGGCCCCAGACACCTGAGTGCACTTTCTTAACATTTTCCCAATCAATGTAACCCCTCCAGATGAATGCTCTCATGACAAGTCCTGAATCCACCCCAGAACCCAGACAGGCATGAGGCAGGCAGACACAAGCAGACCCTTTGCACACTTCTCGTGATTCGAAGATGCAACAATCTACTGCACCAACGCTGTCAAAGTTTGGTTGATTTCACCAGATGATCAGCACGTGATGACCGGGCAGTGCTCATCTATGGCCGAGTTCCAAACCAGCATGAGGCCTGCCAGCTTCCCATCAACCTCGTAGCCTCGTAGAGAGGTCCACAATCAGGGGTCAGTAGGCGACAGAGAGCGTTCCAGTCGACTCGCCACTACGGCCTAGTGGTGACGGAGGCGGGGCGCAGTGGTGCTGTCGGCGGATCTGGGCGTTGATGAAAATGGGCTGGTGGTCTGCTATTGGATCCCGGAGTACCACGGCGGGTGTGGAGAGGTCTGTGATGTTCGATATGATGAGGCCCAGCAGCGTGGGTGTAGGGAGTAGGGGACGTGGGTGTAGGGAGTAGGGGACGTGGGTGTAGGGAGTATGCGGGTGGGTTGGCTGCATCACCAGCTGTTTCAGGCTCAGGTCGTTCATGTCGTTTTTCAAGCTTCGGGTGTCGGAATTATCCGTATCCATGTTGACATTTCGATCCTTAGAGCCACGGCTGGCTTGTTGATGGAGACTGCTGCCTGAAGCTGCTGCTCTATGAGCTCCAATCTCTGGTGACAAATGCGTTGGGCGGCCGGTGGATGGCACCGACGATCGCAGTTCGCCGACCGTCACCCGTCACTGAGAGCCGGAGCGACTCGACTGCAGAGTCGGCGCCGCAATGTCCAGTCTCGTGACTCAGAAGTGTTCGCGGGACAGTGTGGCGACTCATCCGCCTCACAGCGCAGTACGGGGTCCCGACAGCGCTGTGCCGTCACATCTGGTGATACGGTATCCAGGAAAAGGTCGGTGATCTCTGTCCGTAGCTAAGTATCAGAGACGCATAATATCTCGAATTGGTGCCTGTCCAATAGCAGATTCACCTCCTCCAGTCTTGGTGCTAAGGACTTGGAGCTAAGGGAGAGGGAGAGGGGCTGAAGCTCGCTGCTTACAGCAGACTGAGCTTGAACGAAGACTGGCGACCAGCCGGTGACGCCGACACCACTAGCCACGAGACAGGCCACGGACATGCCATTCATCCGCTGTCATCAGCATCCTGCACGACTCGAACAGTGTGGGAAAATGTAGGAGGCCTTTACCTAACACTTGTCCATGCCAGCAAAGCAGTGTATGCCGAGTGGGAAAGAGCGAAAAGAACATATTCCAGCCTGCATTTCGGCTCCCGTCTGGTGTAATGGTCATGAGCAGCGGGGGTTGGGAGCAGGGTGCACGCCAGCGGGTCGCGGCAACCAGCCATCCAGAAGGCGTAGTGGGGTTGCAGCGGTGCCCGCCGGCACAGTTGGCCGAGCGTCGGACGGCTGCTGAGTGCTAGTGCAGCACCGTTGCCTCCCACTTCCCGGCGCACATCAGCACGCACAGCACCCAGGAAATATGTATATTGTATTTGCGTCATATGTTCAGCTAGCTGGCGCCAAGAACAGGACACCGAGGTGGACACCGACCAAACATGAAGATGTCGGCCTGCCGTCGGCATGTGTCGGGACGAGCTCGGCATCTCGTAAGCGGCATGTCGATGTCCATCTGCTCTTGGCCCGACATCAGCAGACTAACCTTGGATATGTCGGATTGAGTTCGGAAAATCAGTAGCGGTCAGCCGACGTCGGGCCGTTGTCAGACATTTCACTCCCAAACAGACAGCGAGCCGCTGCCGTCCCAACAGCAGCCAGACATCGGTGCCAAGTCATTTACACGTCAACTGGGCATCGGCTGCATCTCAGCGTGAGTGGACAATCCACCGTCCCCTCCAACTGATAGCGAACTGCTATCGGCATATTCCCTGGGCAGAACTTTGGTTGAAAGTGACATGTATCCCACATATCTAGTGTTCATATCTGGTGCTTATTGCTGTATGTGGAGGATACTATGCCTACCTGCAGGATGACGATGGTGATGATGAAAAAGCCATCACAGACACAGTATGTGAGGCATGTGCCAGTGCTGTGCCTGCTTAGTGTTAGCTACTAGTTTGTGTTCCCTAGTGGTTGTGTTGGTGGAAGAAATGAGCAGCGATGTTGGAACGAAGTGCCCATAGTTTGCAGCATACTGTGCTGCCTTCGCCAATCATCGTCGTTGTGTTCTCATGTGGAGATGGCAGTTGAAACCTTCTAGTGTGCCAGAGGCTTTGTGGGATGTTGCTCACAAATATACCAATTGGAGATACAGAGAAGGGGGCACTGGAGGCATGCACCCCTCTCATGGAAAGGTGGCACCCATCTGGCAGGGATAGGCACTTCCTTGAATGATCAGGAACATGCCACCTCCCCTCCCTACTAAGTGGATTTTTCAGCAAAAATCGCCCATGAGAGAAAACGAGTTAGAGAAAGTGCTCTTTTGAGACAAAAAGACATGAGGATACACTCAATGAATTTTTTATCCAAAGGCACTCCTCCAGGGAAATGTGCCCCCACATGATGAATCCTCAATCACAACCAGAAATATGTTTGCTTGACTTGGTTCTTTGGTTCAATGGCAAGCATTTAAGATACTTGCTCATGCCAAGTCTCTGTTGGTAAGCTATGACCAGACCCCTAGGTCCATTGGCGATGCAGTCCCAACAGGGTAGGCATAGGGTCAACCAAAACTCCCACTCTGGCAATATGGTGGTAACACATAATGACCAATGCCAAGGGCTGTCCCCTCCCCCAAACAGGGATGGATACACAACTTTTCACCAAAGTTGCCTCCTCAGGGGAATTTGTAGTGGCACTTCACAGATAAAACAGTGCCCCTCCAGACAAATACCCTTATTACATTACCAGATCTGCCCATGCCACAGCTAGGGAAATTCCACTGGGGAGCATCTTCCACACATTGCCCGAGTGGCAAGTACCTTTCTAGTGGCATGTGACCTTCAATAAAAAGCTAAATAAAATAAATGCTATAATTTGTCTAATTCACACTCTATATCTACTGCTACCCAGCCCATATAGAACTATTCATTGATAAATATGTGGATTATGACGAGAAACATCTCCAGAAACATTTCTGGAGGTGTTTGACAGGAACCAAAACTTTTGACAGGAACCAAAACATTTCTGCAGGATATCTATTTGATTCATGGTAGTGCTCAGGAACCTAGACAACTAGTGTTTGTAATTCTGCACAACCACATTTTCATGCTTGGAATACAGCACACCAATATGAAATAATTTTGTTTTAAAGTTGTTCCTTGCAAGTGGTTAGAAAATTTGCATTGCAAGGAGCTGTTTGAATATGGATGGGTTTCTTATTGTATTCAGTAAACACTGTACAATTACTGGTTTGGCCATACAGAAGAAGCAGTAGTTATTGTTGCATTATGTCTTAAGAATTCAGAATCCAGCTCTTCAATTAGTCAGGTAGTTGCACTGACTTTCAGCACCTGCCTACCAAATAGGTATCAAATGAGTAAAGCTCATTATAATTAGAAGTCGCAAACTTACCAAGAAGGGCCACAGCCTGAGACTCAAATAATATTGCTTCGGGTTTATTCTTCTGTTCCATCAGAACACTATATGGATTTGGTGGATTGATCTTGTGGAAAATTTTGAAACCTTTTCCCATCACCATCTTGAGAGGATTGCAGTTGGTTTATGGCAGACTATTGGAGTAAAACAATACTAAGAAGATCTATAGCACAACAGCGGCCTCCTTTGATTAGAATCGCAAAGGAATACCGATATTCACATCTAATCATGGGGGTAAAAGGGGGCGGAAGCCACAGTAGAGGTCTGCGATATCTGTCTGCAACTTATATACAGCTGTTATTGAAGCATAAGCTACTGGTGAGAACCTGACGGTCAATTTATTTTCTATTAAATATTGGGTATAATTTATTCCATTTGGGCCAATTAGTGGCAGATCAATTATTCACATGGCAAGCAAAAAATAAAAATCAAATATTATTTACATTTAAATCAGTACTTCATATTATCTGGTTTTCAAGTTATACCGGCTCCGTACCGCTTCCTGATACCGTAATGACGCGACTGCGACATTTTCAAGCACCAAAATTATTGTATCTGCGAACTGGTTAGGCCTAACCATTTTATTGAATTGGGGTTATTAATATGTAAGTCTAAGCATTGTTGTGCGGATGGTAACAGCCTCAGATATTTCCAGAAAACACTTCAAATTTATGATGGGACGTCAGAGTGGCAGATGGTCATGACACCGCCATCGCAGCGATATGGGCCGCAATTGGCAATCCTAGTATTTGTCAGTTTGAGATGCCTATATTGACGGCTCTATTATTGGGTTTTAAAATTGTTCAGGATTTTACACCCATAAGGAGCATCTCTTTGATAAGCATGGCGCACTGCTAGAGCATGTTTGTGCACCAAAGCATGCTAATAAGAACTAGAAACACATCCAGCATGACGTGGGGACCATTGCCACTACTTGACTAGGAGCAAGGCCATTTAGATAGTACTAGGAGGTAAGTGAAGAGGGAGCTTCTGAACACTTAAGGCATCATGCAACAAATAGCTCTACTGCTGCTTCTATATGGCTGAACCAGTAATTGTACTGTGTTTACAGAAGACAAAAATGAATAGGCTATCCATATTTAATTGGTTTCTTTCAATGAAAATCCTGTAACCACTTGCAAAGAGCAACTTTAAAAAAATTATTTTGTAGTGGTATGCCATATCCTGAACATTAAAATGTTCTTGTGCAGGATTACCTCACTGTAGTTGCTGTGGTACAAGTTATTACTATGCACGAAAGATTGCTGGTGTACCTAATTGCAAAACATATTGAGTCACTTCCTTATGGTTTCCTTTAGCCAATTGCACTTGGAAGCCTAAAAATGGTCCCTGTGAACTTTGCTAGCTCCATACGCAAAAAGTTGGTAGTACTATGGGACCAGAACTTCTTTTTTTGGTACAGACAGGTCCATTATTTATGAACACCACCATCTTTTTGTTATTTATGTGCTGAACATGATATGGGAGGCATCCAAAGGTGCTCAGGTAACAAAACATATCTGGATACCTCCTCTTCACATACCAACCTATATAGTAGCGTTACATTAGTTTATGGCAGACATGTGTGTTCAGGTGCTGTCAAGTGTAATGGGTCTACTAATCCAAAAATCTTGTTCAACAGAACATTATTTATGTGATCATTGATTGAGAATGTTATGTTTTGGATTGAACTTTGGAAACTGTTGCTTTCCAGCCATGTCTGGATGATTGTTTTAGTTGGCTACCTACTCTATGAAATTATCTAGAGTCCTATTACACCAAGGACTCACAGTATGGATGAACAAAATAGAGTGAGCAGATTTAAATTTATTATTTTCATGCACATAGTTTCAATACATTTCTTTTCAGTAATTTTCTTTTGACAGGCTTTTTATTTCAATTTGTTTGTTTGTTTATTGGTTGGTTCACAACACACTTTATGCACATTCACAGCTAATGGCACCGCACACACTTTCGCTGGTGGGCCGTGGGTTTGGGAAATGTCCGGAGTGGCACTGGAGTCAAACCCAGGACCTTTGGTACCCATTGCCGACACCTTAACCACTCAGCCATCCCCGCCCCTATTTCAGTTTGTAATACCATGTTTATGAAGGTGATTAAGATGATAGGACCACTTATTTTTGTGCAAATGCTAACTTCAGGGTGTGATCAAAATAATGTTGACAAGGAGCTTTGAGTTAGGTAATATAACAAAATGAAATGTAAAAAAGGAACATAGTCTAACCTAACCTTGCCTAACATACCTTTGGGGAAAGAAAAAAAGAAATCGGAGGCAATTTTTTGTTGATAAAAATTTTCAACATTAAAAATGAAACATTAACTAGCCTAACTTAACCTAACTTGCTTTTGAAGGAAAATAATCTAAATTTTGCAGAATTGTTTTGGGAGGTTTTTGGAAATATTTTGGTATTATTGTGTTTTAAGGTGGTAACAAAAACAATTTGTACACACGTTTTCCTCCATAAAGCAAACAAATGGGTTAGGTTAGTTTAGGTTTTCAAGTTGGAAAATTTCCACCCAAAGAAAATGACAAAAGAATAATTTGCACAAAAATAAGTGGTCCCATCATCTTAGTCACCTTCATACATATGGTATGCTGATGACAAAATCCCCCCCCCCCCCCCAAAAAAAAAAAAACTTCAGACAATTGTACCATTTTTATCTGTTGCAAGCTTGCCCAGTATGCAGTATTTCATGACATTGCATGCACCAGTGTCTCTCAGCCTATAACATTGTGCATTGTGCATTATAGCAAGCCCATGTCATTGTTCATATATAATCAAAACTGCCATGCTTTATATACTGATGAATTTCCAATGACAAGGGAGGTGATCTTTATGGAACTAGCATGGGGCTCTGGGATTGTCAACAGTGAAAAGACACTATGTTCATCCCATGGACCTGGGAAATGGTTTAATTTGACTGTAAAAACCCTGACCCTAACTGTCCTTGAACTCTCACATCAAACTATCTGCTATCTTCAAACTCCAATATCTTTATAGGGATTTTCACATGGAACATTTATGGAGGCTTGATTTTTCATTTGCCTACATTTTATGGACATTTTTGTCACATTTTCGAATTAGCACAGGTTTGATGGAATAAGTCATAACATTTGAAATTCACTCAATCCGTGCCTAACTAATTGGTAATGTACTATTAGCACAGTAGAAATCCAAACTAAATCAGGCAGACATGGCTTTTATTGTAGTGCACTCATTCATGTTGGGTTTGCTGTTAAGTAGTGCAATTCCTCCATTTGTCATACTCAAGCACTATCAGCTAACTTTGTATATCACCACCAACTTCTTCATTTTTGCATATTTTATTGTTGTCATCTCCCCAGTGAACATGCATTAGACCATGCCACGGGATCTAGATGGGGCCATTAGGGGTATGCCCACTAGAACAGTGTTCCCCAGGTCGACTGCAGCCTCTGCTTTCTTTCATATGAGCCCAGGCCACCTTGCTGTAAAAGATGTGTCTTTTGGCAAGGTCCGTGTTAACTCCATTGCCTTTTCTCAATTGGTGGCTCAGTCCCTGGGAAATGATGCCTGGCACACCAAATGAATGCCCCTCTATATTTAAAAGTCGTTGATCTGCCCTTGGAGATGGGGTGGGAAGGAGAGGGGTGCTTGCTTGCTTTCCCTCCAACCATGCATTTTTATATCCAGGGACAATAATTGTATTAGAACAAGTTAGCAGAATATTTCATTTTTTCTCATGTTTCTCAAACATTGCACCTAGTTTGGCAAGTGAGACGCTCACCTGATATACCAGGGTGGCTTCGTTCAGAACAGCGACACGCAACTGCCCAGTGGGTAGTTTAACCATGCTGGGCCAGTTATTTGACTATTTTGCAAAGTTTGCCTACATCACTTTCCAGAAGGACCCAGAAGGGTGCCCATACTAATAGTATGGAGAGAAGCACTTGAGTGGCCCAAGAGGATGTCTAAATGTGTACTATGAACTATCAGAAACAGAGTCTATATTTTCAACAGAGACATCACCAAACCACAGAAAGCACATGACTGTGAAGAGGGCACCGACCTGCCCAGCAGGGCGCCCAGCATTGCCTTCTTAAAGGCCACAGCTGCCCAGAATGTTGCTTATCTCGTCGGTAAAGGAGCACATTTAGCCAAAAATAGTCTGAATATGATGAAGAGCAGTGTCGGAACAGCCCAGAAGGGCTCCCACACTCTGAAGCCACGCAGCTGTTCGGTAAAGCGCCTGTATTGGCGAGGTGGGCGCCAAATCATGGCAGATAGACCAGCCGTCATCTTCCGGTAAATTATATCGATTAGTCATATTTTCGGCCTTTCTGAGTAGTTTGTATGGTTTCACCGGGCGAACAAACTCGACCAATTGTGTAGCCAGCTAGTTCGACCGAATGTACACTTCCCCGCCCAGTTAGCATGCTGCCCAAGACACTGCGCCACCTTGGCGATGGTAGAGTCCATGTCCTGAGCCAATGGTGAGCCCATTGCTGAAGGCTGAAACTCTGCGTCTTATTTTAACAAACTCGTTTAGTAGCCCTTTAGTCTTTTCAACCATCAATCCATTTTGTTCAAGAAATTCTGGCACGTCTGACAGTATTGGGTAAAGCGGGCAAAAGGATTATCCTCTGTTGGGTACCGAGCCACAGCAGCATCACGGGAAATGAGCTGCTGCCAAGCGTGCCGCGCAGTCACGCATGATTCGAGCTCTGCCCCTCCCACCCAGAGATTACTACGCAACTGTAAATGCTTTCCTTCAAGGAGAGTGGCAAGAAAGCTGGAACTCCTAAGTTATAAACAAACTCCGGTACATAAACCAAGTTCTGGTACCATGGACATCATCGCTAAGAAAACGTAGGGGGGAATTAGTTATGCTGGCACGCTTGCGAATAGGACACACGTACGCAACGCGCGGTTACCTATTGAGAAGGGAGGCGAAGCCACGCTGTTCCCGATGCGGCTCACCGATGACATTTCGACACCTACTGTTTGCATGGTCAAACTTCATAGTAAAACGAAGACGTTACTTCGGTTCGAATGTCCACGGGTTGTACTGTGATGTTTTAGGTGACAATTCGAAAATCATCCAGACAGGTGAAGTATATCGATATCTCTCGACTGTTCAGCTCGACGTAATCTATCCCTTTCAAAAATTGACTCATGCCACCTAGTGTAACGTGAACTGGGCGCTGTTATTAAAGTTATGGGCGCTACATAACCAGTAGCAGTTGAGGCGCCTTTAAGCCCAAGTAATCAATCAATCAGGAAAAATGTCTGGTGTTAACCCGCGCACGTCCGGGGGGGGGGGGCAGATATCTGCCCCCTCCGGTTTTTCCTCATTTGCCGCCAAACTAATGGGGTTAGCAAGGCCAAACCTCGCGTAGCTGTGCATTGGTTTTTTCCGCACATCCTCATACATTTTTAATCCTGGGTCAACTCAGGTCAGGTCACCAGGTCAGGCGAAGTGACCCAACTGCACTCGGAGTCCTAGGTGGCATAACTTCCACGCTAATTGGGCAATTTATTTCAAATTTGTAGCATGCCATGATCTCATCAGGGACCATAATATGTGTATCGTTTTTTTCGTAGCATTGACCTTAGGGCAGGTCGCTGCCATGGCTTCCCCATTATAGGGCTATGGTAAAATATACAAATGTTTCCTAGTTTCATATTTGCGCTCGGAATGATCTCACAACGGTTGTGGGATGTAGATGGAAGCTATGCTCAATGTTACCGCTGACATTTTTTGTTCAGTGACCTCACCAAGGTCTCTGAGGTCACCTGAGATCACTACACATTTATGCGCATTACATCGCATTGTATTGAGGTAGAAGGCTGAAATTACCGTCATTGTGCTTGTATCGTCAAGACGTGTCGATTTATACCTTACATGACCTCCCTAGGCCTTGACCTGAAGTCATGACTTCATGACCTTGACCTGAGTTTTGGTTGACCTGACCTTAAATTACACCGCCTATTGTCGGTAGCGCATTTCAAGGACTGTCGAATAGCGCTCGCCATTTGTTTCTATCTGTTACAGGTCCTGAGATATATGTAATATCTGAGTCCCACCTGATCTGGTAGAATTTGACCTATGATGGCCCATTGACCTGAATGTTGACCTGAGCGAAAAAATTACCGAAACACTTTGGATAGAGCCCGTCACCAGCTATCCAACGCCGTTTCCCGTTTCTTGCTAGCTAGCATAGTTCCAGAGATCTTAGGGGGCAGACATCTGCCCCCCGGACATGCGAAGTTGGCGCTTACCGCCGGACGTGCGAGTGTTAATATCGTGTAGAAGGAGAAAAAGATGGCGTGGAGAAAATAATAGTTTATTTCAGCCACTGTCTCCCATATGGAAAGGATGGGACCCAGCACCCCTGTTGGGCCCGACGAATATCCATGAATGACATCAGATGACTTGTGCACCCAAAATTATTTTTCGAGTCGGTGTCCCTTCAGATCATCGAAAAACCGGTGGGGCTCGGCATAGGTCATAGGGCACCCTCTGTCGACCGCACGATGTAATTAATTGAAAATGTCATGTCATAGTGACTGATCGTAATAAGAGGGAAAATCACGAGCCGTACCCCCTCCCCCCAAAGCGAATTATCGCCGATTAATCTAGCTTGCAGCTCCCGAATCGCGAATGATGAATGTGCTAGGGTGATGATAACTCAAATAGTTGCCATTCATCTTCCCAGTGCTACCCTTGTTCAATGGCCTAACTTAATGTTAGGTGACCTTTGTGGGGCTGGGAGTAATCATTTCGTTATTGTGCACGCTACATCTGAAATAGACGTTCAATTTTTCCTCAGAGCAAAATAGTGTCTTCTGGTGCTGAATATATCCAGCGCGCATCTGGTACTGCCGATATACAGGCAATCATATAAAAAACTGATGTTTTCTATTTAAAAAACCCTCATCTGTTCGCCCTGTGTTCCAAAAAGTGAAAAATCGGGTAATAATCGCGAACTGGTGACGTGCGAACCGACCGTGCGAGTGTGAAGTGCGAAGTCTGCTGAAATCAGCCGGTACATTTTCGCGAAGAATCGTCTCAGGTCGGTGACCTGACCTGACAAGGGGAGTCATACTGATAACTTCGCCAAGTCAGGGGCGAGCACACAAGGTGAAGCCATACTGATAACATCACCGAGTTACTGGTGGGCTGACTAGGGCAGGCACACTGAAAATGTCCCTGGTGTGGTGACATGGGGCGGCATGGGGTAGATACACTGACGCTGAGCCACCAGCCAGCTGACATGGACTGACATGGGAGATCGATCAGATCCATCAGAGCTTCTTAGAGATCCTTCGGAAGTCCCATACAGATGATAAGAAGTTCCCCATTCCGCCGTTCAGGTTTGAGAGGGTCTAGCGGTGCCTCTCTCTCCCCTTCTCTCTGTCTCTGTCTCTGTCTCTGTCTCTGTCTCTGTCTCTGTCTCTGTATCTGTCTGTCTCTGTCTCTGTCTCTGTCTCTGTCTCTGTCTCTGTCTCTGTCTCTGTCTCTGTCTCTGTCTCTGTCTCTGTCTCTGTCTCTGTCTCTGTCTCTGTCTCTGTCTCTGTCTCTGTCTCTGTCTCTGTCTCTGTCTCTGTCTCTGTCTCTGTCTCTGTCTCTGTCTCTGTCTCTGTCTCTGTCTCTGTCTCTGTCTCTGTCTCTGTCTCTGTCTCTCTCTCTCTCTCTCTCTCTCTCTCTCTCTCTCTCTCTCTCTCTCTCTCTCTCTCTCTCTCTCTCTCTCTCTCTCTCTCTCTCTCTCTCCGGGCTGTTAGTTCCTGTTTCTTTCAAACGGAGTGTCTATATCGGTACCGTTCTTCCACAAGGCTGGAACAGTGCAGTGTTCCACAAGACTGTTTTAGTGCTCTGGGGCATTACCGCTGTGAAGGTGGAAGGGAGTACTCACTCCGTGGCCATTTCTGGCTGCTGGTGCGTTCAGATATTGACAGCGACCAATATACCACTGATGAAGTATCAGAGTTCATGACATGACAGGTGCTCGACGTGCATGCCGGACGTATGGAGATATTTTGTGACGTGTAACTGTGCCCTAAATTATTCATAAAATCGGGGTGCATACTGTGTTATTGAAGTAATGTTCAGCGCAAGATTAAGTGCATTCGCATATTGTAGTTTCTGCAAAGTGTACCTGGGAGTCCGAATGGTAAAACAATACTGCACTGTTCCAGATTGACCCCATCACACGATATCCAAGATAATAATGTTGGCAATATCACTTACAGCGCCCATTGCATGCTACATCGCATATATCGCTGTTCCTGGATCAAGTCTGTTCTCTTGGCACCCCGTCTGCATGTCACTTGCTGTAAGTATCCACGTACATTATGGATGCATAATGTATGCATGTATGGATTTATTATTTACACGATTCCGTGACTCCGGGAGGGTTCGTAGATGCTTGGTATCGGGATAGGTCAAAGGGCCCGCTGTGCACTCTGTATAGCGTAGACAGAAGTGAACAGGCTGAAGCTTCAGATGGCACGATTTCTTCCACGAGGAGGTGGAAGAAGTCGTGCTATTCTCGTCACCTTTGATTTTCCGAATGGTTTGAGTAATTATATTGTGCCCGACGTTTTCGGTTTACCAGCATGTATTCCGGGAGTACATTCGGTGCTCTAATTATTGGTGGCATTATAATTGCTATTGCTCCACTGACTCAATTGCTATTGCTCCACTGACCTGGCCTCTGGTCCGTCGACCTGACGTGACCTGACCCGGCGGCATCCAGAGACCTGGCCTCTGGTCGGTCGACCTGACGTGACCTGACCCGGCGGCATCCAGAGACCTGGCCTCTGGTCGGTCGACCTGACGTGATCTGACCCGGCGGTACCGACAGTTCGGCGTGCTGCTGCCGGCCGGCGTGGAGGCGTTCAGCTTGAGAGGCTGTCCTCGCGGCCGCCGCGTTATCCTACACTGGGCGCTGATGGTGACCGGCGTCGCCACAGCCGCCGCCGGCCTGGCCGCCATCTACCTGAACAAGGAGCGCAACGTCGCGCCGCACTTCACCTCGACTCACGGCCAGCTGGGCGTGATTACGGTGGGCGTCAGCGTGGTGCAGGCGACTGGCGGCCTGCTGGCGCTGTACGCCGCGCGGCTGCCGGCCATGCCGCTGGTGGCGCCCAGACTCGTCAAGCAGCTGCACGCGCTGTCCGGCTGTGTGCTGGCGGCGCTCGGCCTGTGGGTGGTGCGGCTGGGCGTGGCCTCGACCTGGTTCGGCGCGGCGGCGGCGGCCGTGGCGCGGCCCGCCGCCGACCTGCTGCTCTCGCTGGCCGCGCTCCGCATCGCCTACCGGGTGCTGGTGTCTCGGTGGTCCGTCAAGCTGGACTAGTGCGCGGGTGTGCTGTGGACGTCGGTCCGACCCGGCCCTGTGTCTCCGGTCAGCCAGGTGTGGTGGTGTCTGTTGCTGGCGGCAGTGGGGTACACTGACCGGAGGCGGATGTCGACCGGCCGTCTGTACCGGCCCTGTCTGTGAAATGTCCGGCTCTGCTGTCGTATATGTTCTGCCAGTGCTGGGGCTAGGTTCAGCTGTATGGGGGATGTTCAGGTAGTTAGGGTGTTGATCTCCGGATATCAAGGTCCCGGGTTCAACAATCGTACCACTCGGGACATTTCCCAGTCCCGCGGCCCACCGTCGAAACAGGTGGGCGGCACCGTTAGCCGTGATCGTGCAAACAGTGCGTCGCAAACCACTCGATAACAAAACGAAAAAGGTCATCCATGATAATCAACATGTGTTGATGTAACAACCGTCGTTCACAGACCGTTATCCCGATCTGGAGTCGTCAGATCCAGCATAGTTGAAAATAGAATTGCTGACGGTATCAAGGTGGTCTAAGTATAATGTGGGAGGCGAATTGCAGTATATATATATATGCATATTTTTGTATATGCATACAAATAGCTGAGCGTTGGTAGTTCACTGGTTAGGTTGAGCTTCTGAGAGGTCAGAGGGACAGGGTTCGACTCCCCTTGGTGTACCCCCCCTCCCTGCTAGGGTGAGAGGTAGGCGATGCCAAATGGCCTCAGCTGCTTAGTCCGTATTAAAGCCACACATATTGTAATCTACATACAGCCGCTACGGGGTGTGATTTGATAATTTACAATCTAGTGTTGGATACTGGCCGTGCTTTCCCAGGTAGTGTTGCCGAGGTGGTGGCAACCCTAAAAGTCGGGTGGACATTTGTGGTGGACTCGCTCCTGATGCATTTTGTGCTCTGAAATGGTGTCGACCACGAAGTAATAATCTGCATATTGCTACTGCCGTTTTGTTACTCATTCACTAAGTAGGATGCTCACGCCTGGGAAGTATGATGTCAGTGATATTATCCAGGGTGTTCAAGTGGTCCCACTGGTGTGTTCAGAACGATTCAAGTATGGACATCCCTTGTGATTGCACTCCGGCTAAGTATGCATGGCTTTAATGCCGGTGGGAGTAGATTGGGCACTGCACTATACATGGGTGAATACTGAGTTGTTGGGGAGAGGGTGTGTGTGCACGAGGATGTTGCAAACGACTTGTTGAATTTGAGATAGCTCGCACCGTACCATTTTCAATTATTGTTCAATGATTTAAAGTTTTTTTTTTTTTTAATGGCAGGTTGTGAGAAGTTTCGGGTAATTTTGGTTATGAGACATGCAGGCATACTTCCATGGTTGGATTATACAATGTTAGGAAATCACATGGCAAGATATCGTCCTTAAACAAATGACTGACCTGGTGAAATTATTTGTTTTGTGCCGACAAGATGATAGAAGCTACGTGTTGCAATGGTTAAATTGAATGATATTTAATAGCGTGTAAATATGCAAGGCTTCTTCATTGGCAGTCGCGGCAACTGCAACGCCACAACGTGACAAACGTAATGCAGTTCGATAAGGATGGCACTACGTTGCGCCGGCGGCTGAACCGCGGGCATCGGGCTGCGGTACCCGTCAGATGCTCGAATTTAACATTAACCGTATGACGTTGACCGTAAAGAGACGAGTTAAAATGCGCCTGCCCCCAACCACTGCACCCGACCGCTCCGTCACTACCGCTTGTAGAAGCGTTGCTGTTAATAATGTTGCGCAATGTTCGAGCTCCATTCCTTTCCCACATGGGTGCATGAGAGAGTCCTGAAATAGATTGCGATTCGTAAAATATCGGAACAATTTGCAAGCTGTGCTTATTCGTTTTTTTATGAATGCGGTGAAATATACTTTATACCTATTTTGGATATGTTCAGAAGTTCCTGATATTTCAGATGATAGCGGAACATCGAGGCTGCATGTTTAGGCCCTTCAGATATAGCCAATCGACTTGCTCTAAACCGCCATTTGGTTGACTGCTGATACGGTTAAGAGCTCAGCTCACGAACAAGTATATGTTGGGTACTAATGGGTGCTACGTGATCACCAGCCGTCCATGCGCCCTTAACCCGCGCCATCTTTCCGGTCAAATCCTCACACCACGTCTCGGGGGGGGCTGTTGAAGACCCCCCACTAAAATATAAACTAAGCATCGTACGAAAACGAAAGAGGTGTTGTCGGAAAGCGCTCGACGAGTGGGGTCCGGGTCCACCCTCCAAAACACTCCCCCAGAAAGTGACGTCACCAGGAGCCTACATTTTCACGACCTTTCACGACTTGCATTATGTTTTTGACTCTGGGGAGTTCATTTTGGGGGATATATGAAAAACAAAATTTATTTAGAATAAAGAAAGGACAGCGAAATCGACCAGGGCTATTTTTTTTGGCCACCAAAATATTTCATTTTTTCAAAATCTAAAAATTTTCAGTTTTCAAGTTTTCTTTAATTTTCCTTCTCCAGTGGGTAGACCAGACCGGGAAACGTTGGAAGTCAACTTGCCCTAATAAAAATGCTTACTTTAGCCAGAATCCTGTATGTGAACTACAATTTGGCAAATACGCGAAATTTATATGTAGTCAAAAACGAAAATAAAAATAAAAATTCAACTAGTACGTTTTGTTGCATCCGTGAAGATAAGCAAACGCTGAACGTTTCATTAAAATATCTACATCCGTTAAGGCGTGACGACTGGTTAAACTTTTTTGAAGGTAACCTCACTTGACCTTGACTAACTCGTGTTGACCCTAGATGACCCGACCTAAAAATTTTGAATCAGCATGTCAAATTGATGTGAGAAAAGGTATGCTAAATCTGGGCGCGCTGCCGCGCGCCGTTCGTCCGCTACCCGCAAACAACCTGAGGGGGGTGGGGGCGGTTGAAGACTCCCCCCCCCCCCGAAACGCGACGGGTTAAACCCAATGGGTGTTGAGAGGTACCTGGATATTCCATATTCTTGCAGGCTTCCAAAGCTTTCTGAAAACGGCAAATACCTAAAGACACTAAAAAATGTTTTAATCAGTTCCTCCGAAGTTTTTGGGGTCGTTTTCCATCTTTCCCGGCGAACCTTGCCGAAAATTCCTCTTGCCCAAGATAATGCATGCGGCATATTGCGTCTTATGCATTGTACCGCACTATGACCAGTGGCGCAGCCAGGATTTTCTTAAAGGAGGCGACCCCCCAAAAAGGTCAGGAGTTAGAAATCGCATTCGGCGCACTTCGCGCGCGGAAATTTTACATTGTAATTTTACATGGAAATATCAACATTTTTTTATTCTTCATATAATTCACTTTTATTGCTATGAAGGGGGCTTGGCTTATCTCAGACTACGACTTGGATTTCATCTGGTTTCACTCACCTCGAAGTTGCTATCCCCTGAGGGAATAACCCCATTAAGAATGTGTGAAATCAAAACGGCTTTAACTAGTCCATACAAATTGTGGGGCGTGCAGTTAAAAAACGAACTTATGTGCTTTACTCGACATCTAAGGCATGCATGTTACAATGCTTCTAAAACGAAAAGAGAGCCTGGTGTATGCAAGCTCGTTTTGCCTGGCGGTGATAATTTAGGGTTTGTCTCGGCCCACGACAACTGGTTCGCAAAACCGATAGCCGCTGCTTGCCCTCTCATTGATCTGGCAGACGAATAATGAGGCATGTTCGGATCGCCTGGTTGTGATAGCCATGCATTGTCCTCGCGCCGCGATGACCAGTTCCAGAGTCCGCATAGTTAGGGCTCTTATATTGAGTGTGCTAATAGATGCACTACGTGGTGATAAACGGCTCAACAGTTAGAAATTCAAGCGTCACCAAAGGTATAGCCGTCCATTCACCCATACGCCCACGCGTCTCGGCAGTCAAAAAACGTCTGATGTCAGCAGGGGTGCCGGGCTGCGCACCCGTTCAGGATTGGCCCGTGCCTAGTTACGTGGCAGCACCCTATTCGCTAGCATCTTCCGCTATTGGCTGATCATCTATCACGTGAGGCATGATCGACACATCAAGTCACGAGTCATGATCGACACACACACTGCGTCAGAGACCAACGGCTTCAACTGTACCTGCCGACCCATGCTGCAGGTAGTTGGCCAGCCATGAGATCAAAGGCTGCCCTATGGGGTCGGCATTCACCCGAGCCGCCGGTTTCCGGCGGGACCCGTCAGGTACCCAAGTCACGGCGAATCGGTACAAATTGAGAGACCAAATGCATTGAAATGAGGGAGCCCAAAACGAACTTCGTTGCATTAGCAAAACGGCAGCAGCTTGGCGTACAACGGGTGCAATAGAGCAGTTTATACCCTGATAGTTCCATTAACCTGCGCCGTCTTTCCGGTCAAATCCTCACACCCGGCTCGGGGGGGGGTGAAGACCCCCTCTAAAATATAAACTAAGCATCGCACGAAAACGAAAGAAGTGTCATCGAAAAGCGCTCGACGAGTAGGGTCCGAGTCCACCGTCGAAAACAATTTCCCCCAAAAGTGACGTCACCAAGGGGCTAGATTTTCACGACTTTTCAAGACCTACATTATGTTTTTTACTCTGGGGAGTTCATTTTGGGGATATATAAAAAAAAGTATTTGGAATGAGGAAAGGATAGCGAAATCAACCAGGGCTATAATTTTTTTGCCCCCCTTTTTTTATTTCATGATTTTGAGTTCAAGTTTTCTTTAATTTTCCTTTCCCAATGGGTAGATCAGACCGAGAAACGTTGTTGGATGTCAACTTGCCCTAATAAAAATGCTTACTTTAGCCAGAATCCTGTATTTGAACTGCAATTTGGCAAATGGAAAAATTTATATGTATGTAGTCAAAAACGAAAAAAAACGAAAAATCCCACTCGTACGTTTTGTTGCATCCGTAAAGATAAACAAACGCTGAAAGTTTCATTAAAATATTTGTATCCGTTAAAGCGTGACGACTGGTTGAACTTTTTTAAAGGTGAACTCACTTGACCTTGACTAACTCGTTGACCCTAGATGACCTGACCTAACAATTTTGAATCAGCATGTCAAATTGATGCGATAAATGTATGCCAAATTTGGGCGTGCTGCCGCGTTCCGTTCGTCCGCTATCCGCGAAAAACCTGAGTGGGGGGGGGGGGGCGGTTGAAGACCCCCCCGAGACGGATTGACGTCTCACAACTCAAAAGTTCTCTTGACATTTCGGCCGTCCACCGTCCAATCAGGCGTCACATCAGACGGTTTCCCCTCGGAGCGTTCACGACTGAACTCGACGAGTTCAATCGTCCAATGACAGGACAGGAGTTAGGAGCCAAACGCGTTCAGAAAGATGTGTCCGAAGTTGTCTTCATTACACTGGTATGGTAAGAGACAACGGGATGCTAATGTAACTGATGATCCCGGAGTATTGCAATATTACAATTCCCGAAAGTATCATATACTTCGAAATTAAATTGCCCCAACTGGTTTGTTCAGTCTGGCAATTCGATGTGCGTGTAAACAGAAGGGATGGCTATGGGTCATGAATGCCGCCAAAGCTAAGGACGTAGGATGGGCGTTCCTCCAAGCCAAGTGAAATCCAACATTATTAATATGCCTAGCTGCTGTGTATAACAGGTATTATGCATCACTGAAGAATACAATTTGTGGATAATAGTATCCTATAAAAATATTGTGTGGCAAGGAAATTATTTATATAAACACATGAATTCACCTACACAAGAATTCACCTCCTCCCGCCCCATTCCAAAATTCGCGGCGAAGCCAATGCTATGGATAATCTGTGTGCTCTTCCTCTGGCAAGAGCTTTGGTGCGCTACTTAGCAACGCAATTCTAAACTATGCCCGGCCCCATATATATGCGATATATAGACAGCGTTCTTATCATTTGGATACATCGCCTGCAGTCACTGCGGTGACGAGGCTTTCGTCTCGTCACTCTTGGATGTCGATGGCGCACTGATCGACTCGTCCGTTTCTTGACCAAAGATCTGAGGGTTCGAGGCTCGCTGACGGTATGGACCCCTGTGTCCTGTAGTCATTCGGCGCAGGGGGGGGAGGAGAGAGAGAGAGAGAGAGAGAGAGAGAGAGAGAGAGAGAGAGAGAGAGAGAGAGAGAGAGAGAGAGAGAGAGAGAGAGAGAGAGAGAGAGAGAGAGATAGAGAGTCAGGGACAGGGACAGGGACAGGGACAGGGACAGGGACAGGGACAGAGAGAGGGAGGGAGAGGGAGACCGAGAGAGAGAGAGAGGGGAGATGGAGAGGAAGAGAGTACACGCTATGCAGCAAACCAGCTGGGTGATCCACAAACGGACTCGGGACTTTTCTTCCTCTATCCTGTCCTCATTAGAGGATAATACATTCTTCCTCAATAGAGAAACCCACTTGATTTCCATATTGATGAACCAATTCGATGGTACAAAGTCGTTCTTGAAAACTTTGGTCCAGGGGCAGGCATAAGTTTTAAAACGACTTTTCAAATCAGAAGGCTAATGGCGGTTATGGGCGCTCTAAACATCCGGTTGAATCATCTTGAAGTCCAGACAACTAGAAGTGGACGGATCAGTTGTGCAGTTCGTGCTACAACGGATAATCGACGAATTCTGTTCGTCCTTTTTACCTTGTGTTCAATATCGATCGAGATAAGTCACAAAGTGTGATGTTGCATATCCAATTCGAGTCACCGCGCTATTCTGATAAGGTTTACGAGATCAAGGAGTTCAAAACTAGTTTGCGTGCAGGAGCTGTAATTATGGAGGATGACATCGACAAAACTTCGCCAGCCTCAGCCTTCCAGACGGGGCAGGGATCTTGAAGACGGGGACGGGAAACAATGTCACCATAGCAGGCGGGCAGAGCTTGTCGTATTGTCACTATTTGGGAACCCACAGCCAAGAAATTGACACGTTGGCAACAGATTTTCTTTTGACATACCAGCTTTAGCACATTATCCATGTAATATCCGCTCGCATAATGCATACATGTCGACCACTTATTTAACACAACCAACTCAAGTTTAACCTTGGTTCGCTTCACTTCAAGCCGCTTGGTGTCAGGCTGAAGCTTCAGTACCTGGGCTGAAGTTCTTCCTGTGGCTGTTTTCTTTAGTCCACCCGAGCCCGGTCCAATGCCAATGCTACTATTGCCCTCTTCCTGCCAATGGTTGTATATGGCCAATGTGTCAAAACACAAACTGATGTATGCATCTTCCGAGCATGATTTACATGCTACATGCTTCATGGTCAGAGGTTTATGGTCCAATTCAGTTCAGGGGGAGGAGCCCACCCCCACTTTCAGCTCAGCCCTCCAACTTGGCAGCCAGTCACCTAGCTTTGGTAGTCAAACCCAGGAAAAAGTTGGGCTGTGCTGCATCAATGTCTAGCAAGACATACTAAACGTTTTCAGTCTATGCAGGTGTAGAATTGGCCCAAAATTTGTACTGGGTAATGACTATATTCTCGTGGTTTTTCGAGCTATACTTTAGCATTGGTGGCGATTGTCCTATTTGATAATTTGAAACAGCACAACCAATCCTATTTTAAGTTTTCTCAACTCGATAATCATATCGGTCATTTAGCACTCATCGCAACGTGGAGTTTGCTATGATGGTTGCATGCTGATTCATTTCATACTGCTTTTAATCTGCCTTGATGGACGGAAATTTGGAACAGCATATATGAATATCATAAAAACAATAATTAAATTAGGCACAATGCGAAGCGAAAGGGGAAGAAGTCGCTTCGGCACCACGTGGATTCTGCGTATTCGGTAGTAGGTTTAAAAATAATGAATCACTACTTTATTATTTTGCCCCCGAATAGGCTATGTTCATGGGAAACTGAAAAATGGAAGTTAATACTTATGAACTGGACACCTGCACGACAGATCTGCTCCGGCGCGCATTCATTTCATCAATCCTGACCTGAGGTCAACACGACAAGTCTGTCCCTGCTGACATCACCCGCTGTCCATCAGCACGACAGGTCTGCCCCGGCCCAGATTCATTTCATCAATCCTGACCTGAGGTCAAACGTTGATCATGATGGTCGCATGCTCGGATGTGCTGCTTCTTTGCTCGGTGGGAGAAAATTTGACGTGAATATCCATCCGATAAATCCATTCAGTAAGATGTTCTTTTTCGGTACGCCTTAGTATTCCAACGCCTAGATTCCATATACATATGACATATACATATGAGATTCCATAACAATAATGATTCCAACGCCTAGATGTCGGCTGTGCATAAACATACTGCACATCAAGCACTCCTTTTGTTGATTTCGGCACGAACTTACCTGAGGAGGGCGAAGTGCCTAAGTTAATCAAATGTAAATTTTGTTGACTTGAGGTCAAATGGTGACCTTGCGTGGCAAGGTGATTTGATGTGCTGCATGCCACCTTAATAGCGGTGGCACAAGCGTACGAATCATTTCAGTAAGTGGATCCTCCTGCAAGTTATGCGGAACCACAGATTTGACCTCGGCAACCTTTGGCCTCTATGGGTGAAGGGGTTCGCCGTATAAAACAAAAATCGTGTCGTAGGGCGTGGACGGGTACAACTGCGAAGGTTGTGTCAAGTTTTCAGATGAATCGGAGGATAATGATGAATGCGTTGCCGAATGTGATGTTCGTGCTACCTGATGAAATGCGGCATCGATAATGGTCAAGTCACGCGGTGTGCTGCTTCTTGTATTGATTGTGCATGTATCAATGCTGAGATTGTCTACATTCAATGCTTCGTTTGGCCCCAGTGGACCACTATGCTTTTCTGGCTTGACCTGAGGTCAAACGTTGGCCTTGACGGTCATATGCTCGGATGTGCTCCTTGCTTGGTGAGATATTATTGAACCCTAATATCCATTCGGTAAATGTACTCAAGAAGATGTTACTCGGTACTCCGAAATTTTCCCATAGGGCTAAATGTTAGTGTGTATGTTGACTCTAGGTCAAAGGCAGGCCTTGAAGGTGACATGTTTGGATGTGTTGCTTTCTTGCCCGACTAAAGATTATTCGATGCTAATGTTCGTCAGATAAATGCGTTTAAGAAGCTATTATTCCGTACCCCGTAGATGGCAATACCCCGTAGATCCATGCATACTTTTTTGTGAACATAGGTCAAACTTTGAGATTGTTCGTCAGACGCTTAAATGGGCATATACATGAGCCATACCCAATGTCTGTGTATTATTTTTTTTCGTGCCAAATAAAATATTGCGGAAATTATCATGTACCCAAGAACTTGGCATGATTTCTATTTCTGACATTTTTGGGGGAGAATGGTGATGAATCGGTGACCATGACGAGTCATGTTGTTCAATGTGCTCTATGTACGTGGTATGCAGACTATTGCCTGCAAAAATCAGATATATGTAGTGTCACCATGGTTCTATTCGGTACCCTTTTATATAGACATAGCGCATGAGTATAACCAACTTTGGTTACCTGAGGTCAAACTGTGACATTGAATGTCACGCAACTCGATGTGCTGTATGTTTGTATGTCCAGCGGACATCTAGGCGTGGGAATCATCCGGTTAAGTGAAATGCTTCGACTTTTATGCGTTACCCTCTTTTTGATCCGAATGACCTTTCTTGACCTCTGGAGATCAAATTGCTTGTAAAACTCAATAATTGTTGTTTGCCTCACTTTGGCAAGCGACAAAGATGATATCCTGAAAATATCAACAAAATCGGAGAGTATGTGAATATGATGCCACGTGCGAGTGCAAATGCGTTGCTAATATCATGGACATCCTCCCCTGATCCCCAGTCGCGTGCTGTGTCAGGCGATAACGTCAGATAGCAGCCACCTAGGCGGGCGGCCCTCGCGATGGCCGACATCTATCACACAATATTACCCGGCGCGGCAATATGTCGTCGTTTGCCTGGCACCCTTCCCTGCCCCTGCTCCCACACTTCACTCAGGTCGACTCTCCGGGCGAGAGCGGGGTCAACTGGTCGGGCGGGCGGTGCCGGCTCATCGCAGCAGTGTTGGCTGGCGCAATGAACGTCTTTGTGGATACAATTTCTCATTCAGACTCCCACTAAAGTAAAAAATGTGAGCTACATGTTATCCTTTCGAGGAAGTTATAATCACGGATTATATGTTGGCAGGGCGTCAAATTCTGGATCATGTGATGGGAGCAATCAATACGAGGAGGAAATTAAGAGCGGAGCCAGATTGTGACAGACACCTATACAGTATCATCTTAGCATTTGCATTATTAGGAGGGGCACTGCGTATCGAAAAGACTGATTTTCGATCGATTCGGGACGGGGGTCAATTCTATTCGATTTCGAAAACCTCGGATATGAACGTTGCTAACATTCGCTGAGTTTACTTAACATTCGCACGTCCGGCGGTCCGCGCCAACTTCGCATGTCCGGGGGGCAGATGTCTGCCCCCTCCCCTAAGATCTCTGGAACCATGCAAGCTAGCGACAAACGTAAAACGTCGTTGGATAGCTGGTGACGGGCTCTATCGAAAGTGTTTCGGTCATTTTTTCGCTCAGATCAACATTCAGGTCACTGGGCCATCATAGGTCAAATTCGACCAGATCAGGTGGGACTCAGATATTGACACATATATCAGCACCTGTAACAGATAGAGACAAACGGCGAACGCTATTCGACATTCCTTGAAATGCGCTACCGACAATAGGCGGTGTAATTTAATGTCAGGTCAACCGAACCTCAGGTCAAGGTCATGAAGTCGCCTAGGGAGGTCATGTAATGTATCAATCGACACGTCTTGGCGATTTCAAGAAGGGCCCTTGTGGCTCATAGTTGCACTAATCTTTTATGTCTTTATGCCTATGATACAAGCACAATGACGGTAATTTCAGCCTTCCAGCTCAATGCAGTGCGATAGGAGGAAATGTGTGCGCAGAAATGTGTGGTGATCTCAGGTGACCTCAGAGACCTTGGTGAGGTCACTGAGCAAAAACGTCAGCGGTAACATTGACCATACCTTACATCTACATGCCACAACCGTTGTGAGGTCATTCCGAGCGAAAATATGTAACCAGGAAACATTTGTATATTTTACCATAGCCCTATAATGGGGAAGCCATGACCGCGACCTGACCTAAGGTCAATGCTACGAAAAAACCCGATATACATATTATGGTCCATGATGAGATCATGATATGTTATAAGTTTGAAATAAATCGCCCAATTATTGTGGAAGTTATGCCACCTAGAACTCCGAGTGTAGTTGGGTCACTTCGCCTGACCTGGTGACCTGACCTGAGATGACCCAGGATTAAAAATGTATGAGGATATGCGGAAAAGACCAATGAACAGCCATGCGAGGTTTGGCATTGCTAACCCGATTAGTTTGGCGGCAAATGAGGAAATACCGGACGGTGGCAGATATCTGCCCTCAGGACGTGCGTGTGTTAGGATGACAATTTATTATATGTTTCTAGATTTCACAGAAAATAAATCAATTTTAGTGGAAGAGTTAGGAAGAAAAGAAAATTGTGGGAAGGGGATGAGCATGGTCCTGAGCCATTAACCCGTAGTAGGAGAGGGAGCGTTGGCAAGGCTCTCGAAAATGAACTACATCGACACCAATTTATGCATTACAGTAGGTATTTATAGTATCAGGTGTGAGTGCTACACATGTTATATTTAACGTTGTTTCGGTCATCTATTCCATGTATATGTCTATGGAGGAGTGCTTCAACTACATGCACTATGCATGTGACATTATCGTAGACAGCTTGCAATTCCTGCTTGAGCTATGGGCATAGTTTAATTAGATGTATTATATATAGGGATTATGAGACCACGCCACAGTACTTTGCGAATTTTTATTTCTGTACAGCATTTAGCGACATATATGGTTATCGTCGGCGAACACTGGATTACAAGATATGTCGTGGGCCGAGATGATCATCAGGGGAGGGGTCAGAGAAGATCAGTGAGACGTATTTCGTAAATGAGCCCTACAGGGATGAAGAGCGTTGGGACGTTCCAAGCAATGAGCGGACGAGAGCTGTTTTTAAATTGTTCGGGAGGACGATGATTCGCGTCGAATCTGATCTCATGTAATTGACGGGTTGGCCTCGTTGCCAATAATTCCCATGCAGATATTTGTGACGTTTCACTCCGAACATAACCTGGAAATTCACCGTAAAAAATTAATATAAATCCACCTTGAATTTGAAGAAGCGTACTTCAGGGATGAAGTGTACTTGAATGAGGATGATGGCTCCATCACGTTCCACTGATGTTCCCCTGTCGCGAGCGATATAGCAATAATATTCTGATTATATACATTATTTCTCCATACATTACGCATACTTAAGGGAAAATAGCCATCTCAACCTTGCGAGACACAGATAATGCCTGAAACGCCGCAGCGAAAATATTAATGTTTGTAAAGCGTGACAGTTGGGATAGGTTCGGACTTTCGTCATCATCATTAGAAACGCGTTGATTGCTATGACTTTTATGCAGGCATTGGTCACATATGGTTATACTCCGAACTTTCCAGTGGGGAAAAGGCACCACGTGTTTGGTTCAGTGCACCTATCTGAGTTAAGTTAAAATGGTGACTTAATAACACGTAAGCTGATCGCATGCAACACTTCATGCCCTGATCCGAACCAGTCGTCGCTTCTTGCTCTGACCTCTGGCCGCCGACCTCTGGCCTCTGGCCGCTCTGACTCGTAGATCGCGGTACGGCTCACGAAGGGCATCCACGCCACCGCTCTCCCCGTCGTGGGTCACCACAGCCGGCAACGCTAGGCTCCACTCATCGAAATGTCCATTTTCAATTGGATTTGTGGGTACCGAATGTACATTTTGACCTGAGCAAGCACCGCCCTGCGACCGTCAGCATTGCTCAGTCTGCTCAATGTAGCGTAAGGTCATGATTAAGTTATGGCTGAAGTCTTATAAAGTGAAATGTACAACGTGGGAGATGCTCCTGGTCGATTTCCCCAGCTAGTAATATGTTTAGAAAGCTCCAATATAAATGACAACGCCATCAGTTTGATGTTGGGGAGAGGAGGCACGAAATGGACCTTCTTCGAAATAGATCACAATGCAGCCAACGTATGCCTACTCTGTGTATGGTGCGAAGGCAATTTTCTCTCCTGTATCCAAAGGAGTACATCTTGGTGGAGTGTGCACTCAGAACTGCCACGATATTGCTCGTTTGAAGGAAAGTCGCCGAATGCACCGCATGGTTTCATGGAGCCCGCCTCACTGACATCCGTTAGTGGCTGGAGAGGATGGTGCCGGGTGGCATAATGCAGGGCTCGCGGTTATGGTGTACGTGCATAAGTGCCGTCCGTTTTTTTCTGTGTCGTGAACGCCAGTACGGTTTGATGTATGTAGCCCGGTTGTGCCCATTTGGTTGATAGCAACCCTCCGCATGTGCTGTGCAATGTGGATCGGGTGCCGAATTGATTTTCTTGCATGATCTTAATGAACTTCATATGAAGTTAACTCGTACACTCATGGTGATAGATTTGCTCGGGAGTCGTCCACATGGCCTGTAGTTAACTTGTCTGCACATGCACTATAATGGAATCATTCGCAATGAGCTTCTTTCTAGATTCGCACGACCGCAAGCTCGTTTAGGTGTCACCCGAGCTAAAGGCCAGTATAAGGTACAATTATGAGTCGTTTGGGTGCCACCCGAGCTAGAGACTAGCATGAGGTACAATTATGGTTCGTTTGGGTACCACCCGCGCTAGAGACCAACATTAGGTACAGTCATGGGTCGTTTGGGTGTCACCCGAGCTAGAGGCTAGCATAAAGTACAACTATGGGCAGTTTGGAGCTCGCTCAAGCTAAATGCCAGTGTACGGTACAATTATGGGTCGTTTGGGTGTCACCCGAGGTAAAGGCGGGTACAAGGTACAGTTATGGTTGGTTGGGAAGCGAGGACAGGAGGCGGTTTTTGGGGACGTGCAATATCGCCTTTAATTGATGAATTGTTTGGATTCATGTTTTGTGTCGCCACCCTATCTTGCCCTCGCCTCCTCCCATCTTGTGGTGGTATTCACAGACAAATTGTGTGCCAGCCACCACGCACGATGCATGGCTTATGGTAATGCCAATTAATCCTTATAATCCTGAAGAATCCTCCCTCGATTACAAATGGTTCCGGAGCTCTCAAAAGTCCCCTTCAGCCTCAAAATGCTCTCATCAGATTCCCAAACTAAGTCAAAGATACCCGGCTTACCCAAAGAGAGCACACTTTCACACGCCCGAACCATTAACTTAACCGAGCCCATAATACAATCTATTTCGAAGGGTGGTTATCGATAGAGCCCTCCTAGAACTGAAAGAGACACTTTCAGAACTCATGGGTGCTCTTCCATTCATACATAATTCCTACGCACATTTCAGAGAGTTCTTCCAGCGCTAAGGCTTACACTAGTACTAAACGATCCCCTCGTAAGTCTGCAAGAGGCCCTAATCGAACTCTGAGGGGCCCTCTCACGAGCTTCATTAGATCCTACCCGAACTTTTAGAGTCCGCCTCAAAAATTGAAAGGGCGTTCCCACACTTCAAACGATCCTCGACGTCCTCGAGCTGGTCAGCACAGAACTGGTGAGCTTTCAGAGACCAACGGGCTCTCTCAGAGCTCGACGGCATATCTTAGACGTTGAGCAGATTGCAAAGGCTTTAAGTAGGCCGTCTTTCAGCTCACAGTGGTTTTCAAAGACCTTGCTTCTTTTAAGCTCAAAGTGTCCGAACATACTATAAGAACTCACCCCCAGCCAAGTCACATAGACAATTTCAAACCTCAAAGAGGCTCTGAAGAATCTGTGAGGGCTCTGACCAGGGCTCTGAAAATGGGCCCTGTAGTAAACTCGTAAATGGGCCCTGCAGAGGGTTTCTATTGCTCCTGTGAGACCTCACTTGAAAGGGTCCCTTCGGGTGCCCGATCCAATGTTGTCTGCTTCTGGAGTTGAACAAAGCTGGCAGTATAGAATCCTTCTTGGAGTAGGTATTTTCAGTATGTCGAAATGCCAAAAACTCGTGCGCTTCACTTTCCCGGTTGGTGCAAGGTCTGAAATCAGTTCAACTTTGAGATGCCTAGCCGTTCTCATGTCCTCGTACCATTTATTTTTTTACTGAACTACTTTCATTGCCTGAGATACAGTTGCGACCTATTTCAGCATATCTGGCATTTTATGCTGGACCCAGGCAGTCCGACTCAGAAATGCAAACACTAAAAACAAGTGGTATTAGCCCTATGGCACACATGTTACCCACTGATAAACGATACATACTCTGTGGTCTCATGAGATGAAAGCGACTGCTGAGCAAGGATGTTTTCTTCGATACACATGCATAGTGTTATTGTCGATTGGGCTTGTTACTGGCAATTAACGATCAAGGCAGCCGAACCAAGCTGATTAACTACAACTGATAAACACACGGATTATGCAATATTTAATTGCATGCTTGCGTCGTTTTCCATCACTGGTTAAGTTTATTTTCCATTATATCGATAGATTGAAAGGTTGAATGCATTGATCGATATATTTAAATGTACGACAATATATCAGTTAATCATCATTTAACATGGATAGCTTAGTCATTTCAAAAAAGTCTTGAAGAATTTCGCCCATGAAGAAACATCTTCAGCCATTCAATAAACATTCATGCAGTTTTGTCTTCCGATATATTTTTTTGCTGGCGTCGCTTGTTGCATCAAGTTTATTTTCGTGTCGTTCTTCGCTACATTAAACGCTAAGACATGAAGTGACATATATTACGAGATGTATCTTATTGATTCATGCATACTAGTTGATTTTCAATGTAAAACGTCATACGCCGATTACAGGAATACGTTATACATATCATGCTTTTGTTCCCTGCATTGTCACCATATTTTCAAGTCGCACCTGATAAGCACACTCATCACAGTATTACCAACACACATTTACTGACATGATTAAAAAATGTATGATATTAGTGAGGTTCTCTTGTGAGTACCCATGGTTACGATGCGCAAAATGATCTATTTAGGTGCACCGCTACGAATACGTCGCGAGTCTCCTATATAAAAATGCTGTCGACGCCGATGCAGCGCACCAGCATGCGGACTGAAGAACGCAAACCACGTGAAGGTAACATAAAACATCAACTACATTTTTGCTCTTCAACCATCACTGCGGGGCGATTCTGATCCTCCGTAGGCGACCAAGCGAATTATTCTCCCGGTCAACCCTACGCCACTCATCGCGCAATACAACATTAATTTCGTCAACTACATTTTGTGGTCTGGAAAATATATTCCTTCGTTTATTCTCCACATCAAAATAATTTAAGCGAGGCCCGGGTTTCTGACGCCGACACCACATTGGTAGCACCTCTTCATTCCTGTCGCAATACCATTCTCTAAAGACATAAAGACATAAAGACATAAAAGATCAGTGCAACTATGAGCCACAAGGGCCCTTCTTGGTTGCACTCTGTACACTGAACCAGTTGCCCACCAAATATGTCAATCAGCCCTCCCTGTAATACTGAAAAGCAAGCCCTCTATTCTTATAATGATTGTCTATGCTGCTTTTAAAGATGTTCAATGTGCTGCTACTGACGATGTTTTCTGGCAGCTGGTTCCAGTGTTCCACTACCCTGTTGTTGAAGAAAGTTTGCCTTAACCTTGTTCTGCTGTGGTTAACTTTAATTTTGAATTTATGACCTCTAATTGCATCATTTCTGTTAAATTCAAACATTTCCCCAAGGTATCCCCTCTCCAGACCATTTACAAATTTAAAGACCTCGATGAGATCTCCTCTCAGCCTTCTATATCTAAGTGAAAACATATTCAATTTCTTCAATCTTTCCTCATATGCCAGGTTGCTTATGCCATTAACCATTTTTGTAGCCCTCTTTTGTACTCTCTCCAAAAGCCAACAATCTTTTTCATAGCTAGGAGACCAAGCTTGGATGCAGTATTCCAAATGTGGCCTGACGTATGCACAGTAAAGCTTCCTGATCACTTCCTCACTACTGTATGATACATTCCTATTTATTGCCCCGAGCATTCTCAGTGCCTTCTTCCTGGCTTCCTTGGTCTGTTCTGATGCCCCCAGTTTTGTGTTTAGAATAACACCTAAATCCTTCTCCTGTTGAGTCACTGATAGCACTTGGCCACCCATCAAGTATGGAGACTTCATATGCTGCTTACCTACATGCATGATTTTGCACTTATCAAAGTTAAATTTCATTTGCCATTCTTCGGACCACTTCACAAGTTCGTCTAAGTCTTTTTGCGGCGAGACATGCTCATCCTGACCTGTTATTGCCCAAAAGACCTTCAAATCATCCGCAAATTTCAAAACTTTACTGCTTAGGCCACTTTCAATGTTATTTACAAATATAATGAACAGCAATGGCCCTAGTACTGACCCCTGGGGGACTCCACTAAGAACATTTTGCCATGATGACTTTGTACCATTTAGCATCACTCTTTGCTGTCTATCTGAAAGCCACAACTCTATCCATTTTAAGATGCTACCTGCAATACCATGGGACTGAAGCTGTATCATTAACCGTTTATGGGGTACCTTGTCAAAGGCCTTACTAAAGTCAAGATATGCTACATCAACCTGATTTCCCTGATCAAATTGTTCTGTGGCGTAGTTCAAAAAGTCCAAGAGGTTTGTGAGACACGATCGTCCTTTTCTAAACCCATGTTGAGTATTTTGAATCAATCTGCTACCTTCCAGATAACTAACTATTCTATCCTTGATAATTGATTCGAGTACCTTGCAGACTAGGGATGTGAGACTTATTGGCCTATAGTTTTCAACTTTCCCTCTTTCTCCTTTCTTGAAAATAGGAACTACATTTGCCCTTTTCCAATCGGTTGGAATTTCATTATGCGAAACTGATCTACAAAATATTATACTAAGTGGAAATACCAGTTCCTTTTCAGTTTCCCGCAACACCCTAGCATAAATTCCATCAGGTCCTGCTGCCTTATTTGGCTTTATTTTCCTGATATGATTGTAAACAACATCACTATCAATGAAATCAACATCATTTGTCAGATCCCATGTCACTGAACTATGGTGTATGGTCGGCAGATTGGTCATATCTTCCAATGTAAACACTGATTTGAACTGCTTGCTCAGCTCCTCAACCATCTCACTATCCTCACCCAATGTAGTCCCGTTTACTTCCATGTAGTCCCGTTTACTTCCATGTAGTCCCGTTTACTTCCCGTCTAAGCATCTGTGGTGCCTACAAAAGAGCGGACTCAGTGCCTCTAAATGTAAAAATTTAAGATAAATCTTGTGTTGACAATGAAGAAATATGTCCTAAGACTTCTGGATGGTTGGGTGCATTAAGTCTATATGATCACACGTTTATTTATAGGGTGAAGCCCGGCTTAATCGTTTCCCGATGCATAAACATTAATTAAGAACAGCATAGGGAGATGGGTCATATGGAAAAACATGCAAATCATAAACGTGCATATTTAGCTACACATGGATTTAGTGAATGACACGCAAGTATAAATACTCAAGAAAGACAGGTTATCCAAAATGTTGGCTCGAACTTCCAAGAATTTATTTGAGCATGGCCTGTCGTGGGGATGCATGAAAACAAACATTGCGCATCGCTTACATATAAACTCATAACATTTTCCCAGTCTTCCATTCCTGCTAAATCATGCAAAGAGAAAGTAGGGCTGAAGTCGTATGCTACCAAAGTTGCCAAATCAATGTGCTATGAAATTAAAGATACATACAGTAGGGATTCAACTGGTGGGCTGAAATATTTGGAAAGAAAACATACTGGCTCAAACACCACATATGATTAGTTTTTCATTCCATTCCCAGAATGCAGAAATTTCACATTTGAAGGGCAAAATAATCAACAGAACTACAATTGAAAACTGATCAAGAAAGACAGGGTTATGAATTTACATATCTCCTAATGAATAGCTGATTTACTTGTTATTAACCGGACAAATGTACTTTCAGCAAATGTACGTATGGCAGATGTACCTACGCAGATGTGCGTATGACAGATGTACGCACGTAAATGTACGTAAGGAAATGTACATATATAAGTGCAAAAGTACATATGCACAAATGTACGTAAGCACAAATATAAGTATGTGCAAGTATACGTACGACAGTTGTACGTAAGCGCAGATGTACGTGTGCCAAATTTACTTAGGCGCAAATTTACGTATGGCATATGTACTCATGCGTACGTAAGCGCGAATGCAAATCAGAGCAAATGTACGTATGGCATGTGCATCTAATCAAATGTGCTCAAACGCAAAGGCCCGTATGCCTAACTCTACGTACATTGGCTCATATGTACGTTTGGTCTTGCATTTTTTTACTTTTGCGTACTGTTGCGCTTCTGTACATTTGCCCTCACGTATTTGGGATCGGTTGTCACCCTTGGTGGGGCACTGTCTTATCATCCCTAGGGATAAAAGTGCTGATGGCTCTCATTTATAAGTGTAAGGCAACTGAGACTGTGTCAATGCAGGACAGACTAGATAACTGAGTTTCTCACCTATTCCTAGACTAGCCCAATTATGTCCTTGCAATAACTTGCAGTATAAAATATGCAAACTCCCCTATTACCTGCTTAAGTACATTGGTGGATGATTCAATACATATCCACTGGTGTTTTTCCATTCATCGCAACAGGCCACGCAGGTAGGTATGGGTATGCCTATGCACCTTTCTATCTTCTTAGTTAGCTTGGTCATAGGTAGATAGGTACCTACTTTCTGTGCTGCAACCGCACTTTAATTACAAGACTATGTACGCTGACATTTTCATCTATGTATCACAATCTACTTAAAGTTTTGTGTGTGTTCAATCTAGGTTGTCCTGCAATTAGTGAAGAGCAAATATTAGCAGCAATACAAAATCAAAAGACAATACATGAACAATTAGGAGGACCATAACACATATCACAGCTATAAGACGTTTTGTTTGCTGCGTCTTGTGGGATTGCCAGGTTACCATTCAGCTCAAAATATTGTCCACGAAGGTCTGCTCCAGGCTGTCCAGCTTGCACAGACTTAGTTCGTAGTGTAGCCCAGCATTTCACTGGATTTTTGCTATATTTGCTATTATTTATATTTGTATTATATATCTTTATATATATTTATATTATTATTTATTTATATTTATATAACAATATTTGCTACTCGGCACTGCTATGCACAATAGCGATATTGGAACAAAACTAAATCAATTCCTAGGTCTAAATTTACTAACTAATGTCATATCAGTGGTTTAAAAAGTTACGACAAAATTTTGCATGTATCAAACAAGTTACATTCTAGATTTAAGTGGCTTTGCACAGATGAGTGCAAACGTCTACACATATGTATGTGTGTGAGTGGGGGAGGGGAGAATGGAACACCTGAAGATGATTCTTAACATGCATTGTCATAGTACTTCTGTTAAGCTTTTGTGAAAAGTGTGTGTGGGGGCATGTAACCCTATCCCCTGTTCCTACACCCATTCCCATTCATATAAGAAAGGTCAGTTGACAGATCTAGCATACGATGAAAACTAATCCGGTATACGAGAGAAAATAGTTTCTTCGAATAATTATTCCGATATAAATGACACGTGTTGGTTTATCCAAAAACATTATTAAACGAAATATTAGTCCGAATTCTTGCTCGTGTGGCTTTGTTAACTAGGGTTCTATTGCTAAGCATAGCTTGTTGCGTGAACCATGGGCCTACCACCAGATCCATGAATTCCGGCTGGACGGCATAATTTTTACCGAAAGTTTAACATGCCGTCAATGCACTGACATAACCGCGATGTAGCTCGTCTCTAGCCTTACTTGGCAAACTGCCAACTGAGCCTCCCAGCCAGGTGCTAAATGTGAGCGCGTGAAGCGACTGGAACCCTGCCTTGGCAGGGCAAGGGAGACCAGTGCAGGCCAGCGCTCCAACCAACTGAGCTACCGGGGCGGCGTATCAAGATCGGTATACCATATCAAATCGGAATATATTCTTCCTTCAGATTAAATCATTTTCACCACGGTCTCCTCAAGATATTAAAAATTGCACGAAAAAGGAGTTTCAGACTCATGAAAATCGGGTAGACTGTTCACCCTGGCTACCCTTGAACGCCCTCGCTAGCTAATTGTTAAATGTTGTCATTATGGCCCAAATCACTTCTGTTGCTCTGTCAGCTTTAGTAAGATAATGTAAGCTGAATTTAATCTTTCATGTCGCTGCGTGTTACCTTCTTCATGATAACTCATGTTCAAACAAATTCGTCCCCCTTGTGAGCGGAGTCAATATAATTAAAATACAAGGATTAATTGCGTGACCATGGGAGGAGTTTGGTTCCCAATGTATTACTTTTTTAGCTTGGAAGAACCTTGATCAACGTTTGGGATGAAGTTAAGCCAAAAACGACAGCAAGTTGGCTGAACCTTCGAATGGGACTTTAGGGAGGGCGGGGATATATTATCCTTCCCTAATTATCCTTCCCCTACTTTCTGGTGACTTAGAACTGCTCGTAGGCCAGTAAACCAGCCTGGATCATTTCCCTCCACACAATTAACGACATTCACCAGTGGACAATTCGGTGTCGGCGGGTCTGGAATGATGCGGTGCTCTCCCTTCTTCCCCCTCTGCCGTTTCTTCCACTTATGATGGAATAGTTTATATATATATATATATATATATATATATATATATATATATATATATATATATATATGTATATATGTGTATATATATTATATATTGCATATATTATATATACGGCATAATATAATATAATAAAAATATATCATAGTTCCATTCAGCAAAGTGCCCATTTATCCCTTGTCCTATGTGCTATGCCATAGCCCATACCCAATGTATCCCGTTGCATGCACACACACACACACACACACACACACACACACACACACACACACACACACACACACACACACACACACACACACACACACACACACACACACACACACACACACACACACACACACACACACACACACACACATGCAAAGGCAAATAGTCACACTCTATGTCCTCTTAGTGTCACGGCCCCTGCTCAGGAAGTTGTCTTGTCTGATAAGGTGGTGGCTTCTGGTCCTTTGACAGTCCTGTGCTGTCACCACACCGCCCCAGACGGCTGTCTCGGGTGGTAAGGTGGCTGCTTCTGCTCCTGCCACAGTCGTGTGCCGTCACCACACCGCCCCAGACGGCTGCCTCAGGTGGTAAGGTGGCTACTTCTGCTCCTGTCAAGGCAGTCGCACCGCAGTGAGCTGTCTTCATTAGTTAGCTATTTGGGCTTTATGGCGCATCGACCATGTTTCAGCTGTCTTCTGCACCAGCCCAGTGGCGGCGTCCCCTGTCTCCCCGAGGAAGTCACGTGGCGTTCACGTGGTGTCGTACACCAGTAGCATCCATGGCCAGCAGCAGATGACGAGAGGCGTGTCCAGCCGAGCGACTTCAACACTATCTGGCGGACACAGATATGTGGAATGTCACCATAGACACAGCACGTGAAATGTGAAGCGGTCTGGAGCCCGCCCACCCTCACGAATGGCCATCCCGCGCGAGGGAAAGGGGAAACAGTGATGCCCGCGAAACAGTGATGTTAGCATTATTATATCAGTATGTGCATGGTATTATTATGGCAATCACAGCCCAGCTGTAGGCGATGCCGTGCGTGACAATCACAGCCCAGCTGCAGGTGATGCCGTGCGTGACAATCACAGCCCCGCTGTAGGTGATGCCGTGCGTGACAATCACAGCCCAGCTGCAAGTGATGCCGTGCGTGACAATCACAGCCCAGCTATAGATGATGTCGTGCGTGACAATCGCAGCCCCGCTGTAGGGGATGCCGTGCGTCAAAGCTAACGGATACTCCAAGAACAGGCGGCGCTGGAGAGCTGTCTCGACTTCCAACAGCGACTAGTTTTGACCGGGTTCGCGTGTCAAGCCGAGCACCGGGTGACAGATATTCTGCCAGCACGTCGCCCAGTGGTGAGACTGAGGCGGCTGGTTGTCCCAGGTGACTCACTGGCCGGTATGCTGGTGCGCGCGGCCAGCTCCGTCGGGCCCAGCCGCAGTCGGCGCTCGTGAGACCTCCAGTAGTGGGAGGCGATGTGGGCGGCGCAGCGGATCGTCAGCACACCGTCAGTGTCCAGCACGCTGGACCGCAGCCGGAACCGCAGCCCAATCTTTGACGTGTCCAGACCGTCGACATTCCGCAACACTTGGTAGTCTCGCACTAAACTGGGGTCCACCTGAGGTGTGGAACAGGTGTGGTTCACCTGAGACGTGAGCCAGGTGTGATCCGCCCGGGTGTGCATCACATGAGATTCCATATGAGGTGTGGGTCCGATGTGGTTCACCTGAGGTGTGGGTCAGGTGTGGTTCACCTGAGGTATGGGTCACGTGTAGTCCACCTGAGGTGTGGTTCACCTGTTGAAAAAATATGAATCAACTTTTTAAAAACAACTGATCAACATTGATTCACTTTACAGTGTGAGAGGCCCAGATCGAGGACAGTGCATTTTTATCTCCTTACTAGCGCCTGGTAATCACTCTCAGGCGTTCAATGAAATTGTGCTGCTGTACTTTATAATACTTCAGCAATTGATAAGGTTAACCAGTGAGCTATGAACGTACACTGGGCAAGACAAACATAAAACATGGCCGCAAAATTTGATGTTGGGCTCCACCTTCCACATCGGGGTGGTGATGTATATTCATATGGCAAGACACGAATATGCATGTCCTGCTATACTGAAGCTTAGTTATATTGTATGTACCACGCTTCATTGTATGTACCACCAGAGTTTGACCTGGTGATCTTGAACTTACCTGCCGGTCGTTGGGGTACCACCAGCCACACCAGGGTTTGACCTGGTGACATTGAACTCACCTACCGGTCGTTGGGGCACCACCAGCCACACCAGAGTTTGACCTGGTGACATTGAACTTACCTGCTATTCGTTGGGGCACCACCAGCCACACCAGGGTTTGACCTGGTGACTGGACTCACCTGTTGGTCGTTGAGGTACCAGGTGAGGGATGCTGCCGGTCGGCTTCTTGCCGAGGTGCAGTTGACCTGTACCTCCTCGCCGAGCCGGTACTGGCCACGGTCGCCACTGATGTGGGGGCCCCCGGAGGGCACAACTGGCGACAGTGCTAGTGCTGTAATGTGAGCGCCCCTGAAAACAATTCTGGGGAAATGAATGGGATGGAGGAGGGGAGGGGAGGCTCAGGTGCTGTGGCTGGTGTCAAGGGTTCAGCAACGTCAATACGTTTGAGAAGACATGAAGCTTATGTTTATTCGTCGCGCGTCGCCGATACATGTTGTGTTCGATTTCAGAAATATATGTGAAAGTATGTACCTTTGTGGATATATTAATAGCTAAGCTGATCTTCAAGATACAGGAATGACTCAATGTCAGAAAAAAAGTGTTAACATATATTGTGACGTTTCGGTAATAGGGCGCTGTCAAACAATGCACTCGTTGAGATCGGAAAACTGGCCGAAAATTCACATTTCTGCAGGCACAAAAACTCGACAAAACCCATTCACCATCTTCACTGCGACAAAAAAGCGAAGAATAAAAGACCACAAGAACTTACAAATGGCAAAAAGAAAGTAAAAGCTTACCTAACGCACACATACATAGACAGGTACGACAGGTGAAAGCCGCGCCGACACGAACGCGTATACCTTGCGGCAGAGGGTACACAGTTGTGACACCAAGGTTTTACCGTTTACACACATCAATATACAATTAATAGGTCTTTCTCTACAGGCAGTTCTCTAAGACCTTGCGTACGCGATAATTTTTCAGCCGCACGCAAAACATCGGTAAAACTGATAACCTACGATACAAGCCATGATGATTGGTGGAAATTCATACTTCGTTTCAGCTCACGAATAGCAAGAGATTCTAAGATTCTTAAGTCCGCACCGTCTTTCGCTATGCCTAGAATATCTATATTGCAATTTGTATTGGTTTATGGATGGTTCATGTTGAAGTGATGCTTGGCCATATGTTCGCTTCTGGGAGTGAAAAAAAAAACGCCGGAGACGCGCAACTCCCAAATGCTCATTAAGTCTTTCCCATACTAGGCGTATCGTTTCCCCAACATAGAGAACGAACGGACAAGTGATGCACGTCACCTTATAAACTGCGTTTTTTACTCGACATTTTCCGCTCAGGTCATTGCAACATGTGTGACATTTTTGCTACCTGAAGGGCAAGTGGAGATGCTGAGGGCTGACCTTATCGGATTACATTGCGGTGACGGTCCGCTGTACCACGCGATTCTAATTTTGCTTCCTTTTGATGAGCGTACAACTTTGTTTACCGTCCGACAAAGTTTGTCGGCGATAAAAGGTAACCAGATGTAGGTGTAGCTCGACTAATTTCTGTTTCTGGCACGGTGGTGTTGGACATAGTTCATCTTGCCCTGGCGCTTGAACTTGGCCATTCCCTGATAAATGGCCAGTGATACCTTCCTATGCGGGTGCCCATCGGTCAGGAAGAGGTCACGCATTGTCTGCAGATTCCGTCCACACGCGGCTTCGTCTGAAGCGATGCGGGTAGCTCTTCTTATTTGTGCATCAATCACCGATGTTTTCGTGGTAATGGGATGTGCTGAGTTGTAGGGGAGGATGACGGGCGCCGCCATAGGCTTTACGTACAGCTCAGTGACGTATGACCCACCCGCGTCGACTGTGAACAGGATGTCCAAAATTGGAATGGAATTTGAAACGAATGTGTGCTATGTGGTAAACGAGATGTCGCGCCATGTATTGTAGGCTATCAGTTTTACCCATGTTTCGCGTGTGGCTGACAAATTACCGCGTAGGCAGGATCTCAGAGAATTTCCCTTAGAGAATACTATATTGATGTGTGTAAACGGTATAAGCTTGACGCTACAACATCGTACCCTCTGTCGACAGGTAGACGCGTTCGTGTCGCGGCGGCATTCACCTGCCGTCCCTGTCTATGTACGTGTGCGTTAGGTTTTTGCCCTTTGTAAGTTCGTGTGGCCCTTTATTCTTCGCTTTTTTTTCTCGCAGTGGAGATGGTGAGTGGATTTTATCGAGTTCTTGTGCCTGCAGAAATTTCCATTTTCGACCTGTTCGCCAATAGCAACGAGTGCATTGTTTGATAATGGCTGATGACCGAGACGTCACAAAATATATTTACTTTGTTCTAGCATTGAGTCTTTCCTGGATCTTGAAGATCAACTTGGCTTTGAATATATCCACAATGATTGACCAGGAAATACGGTCATTTCTGATCTATGTACGGGAAGTCTACACCTGGTTATTTACAATGATGGTGTAGCCCACGTTAAAGTTAGATCAAATGTCAACTTCAATAAGATATATAATATGAGCAAGATGAGTTGTAAATGCACAGAATGACGTGCGGATTGCCATTTAGTAATCTGCTTATGCAATAGTACGCAACATTTTTGGACATCATCCGCCGCCGATCAACAACACTGAACAACACTAAACACACACAGGCCAATGTGCGAACCAACTTCCCTGCTGTTGAGCAGCGAAGACCCATGCATCATGCACCACTGCCTGCTTGGTGTTACGTGCCCATCACAGGTGCATTACAAGCTTACTTGTGTGTGTGTGTGTGTGTGTGTGTGTGTGTGCGTGTGTGTGCGTGTGTGTGCGTGCGTGCGTGGGTGTGTGTGTGTGTGTGAAAGATATAAAAAAATAACGAAAAAGAGAGGACGAGAACTCGGGATGTGGAGGCAGAAGGGTGAGTGGAAAAGATAAGGCATTCCCCAGGATGAAGTATCTACACGTACAGCATGAGAGATTAGTGAACAAGAATTAACACGCAGGCGGAGAGGAAGGAGGAGGAGAGGGATGGAACCGCTCTGTCCGGTCGTTGCCCGTCCTCACCCACAACGGCGAGGTGGCCGTGGCCACGCACGGTGACGTATCGTGGCGCCTCGGTGGCGATCTCGCAGTCGTACTGGCCGGCCGACCTGAGCGTCACCGGCTGCAGCACCACCGTGCTGATGTTGCTGACCTGGCCCTGCCCGATACAGACATTCGGTGCATCACGTGCCGACACACAGAGCTCAGCTTGGGGGCGAACAAGATCGGCGGGAAGCGTTTGAAACGTTCTTCGAATTTCCGAAAACTACTCAGATTAGAATAAGTAACGTTGGTGTGATTGTTTTAGACCACGAATTACGATACTGTAAGAAGTTTGATATTTTCCCGAAGATATCCGGACGGCCGATAAAAACCACTCTCGCTCCACATGACGGGCGTCCCCCATCTCAGCGTGTCCAGGTCGCAGCTGCAGCTGATGGAAACAAGAAAACAGACCCACGAACAGGAGCGGGGCAGGAGCCTGCGGCAGGAGCCTGCGGCAGGAGCCTGCGGCAGGAGCCTGCGGCAGGAGCCTGCGGCAGGAGCCTGCGGCAGGAGCCTGCGGCAGGAGCCTGCTGGGTGGTCTATCAAGGCCAAAAATCGTCATAGCAACCCACCGAGAGGCGGCCGGCATGTCATAGATACAAAAATGAAGAGCCGCCACCAGTATGGCTCGGTCACGCTTCTTGACGACAATATTAGGAAATTTAAGGCATCTGCGACACATGTGTCGGGGGTAAGAGAGCTGACCGGCCTGCGGCGGAAGCGAGAGCAGAGTCTGGATGTTCAGAACATTCTCGATCATCCGCGCAAATAAAAAATGGAAGGAAGAGCCTGAAGGGAGTGAATATAAAGCCGGATACGATGGAGGAAGAAGAGGAGGAAGTGACTCTTAGTCGCGCCAAGGTGAAGGCAACACACTCCCGGACGCGCTGCGGTGTTCGCCGGACCGACACTCTGGTGGACGTCCAGCGGTGGTACGATGGCAACACACTCGGATGAGGAGACGAAACACCGAGCCAAGGCCACTCGCCACCCACCATCGTCATGTGAGTACCGCTCGGCACCATGGAGGGTCACCCGTCATCACCGCTGTCCAATCTCAGCCAACCCCACTGGCGCCGGTGACTTCAGCGTGATTTTGGAGGGGAGTTGTTTCCAGCGTGTTCAGTGCAAGCAAAAGCGTTTGCGAATTTGGTAATTGATTCAAACGATCATAAATCCGTCGCTGAATGTCAAGTCAATGCATACGCACCTGTGGCGAACTCGTCGCTGAATACGAATACGACGTTAACTTGACGTACGTTAAGGCCGTACGTTAAGGCTGCCCATAACTACACTCCGTGATCTTGAAGATACCCAAGGAGACCCAGGGTCACTTTTGTTCAAGATATATCGAAATATGCGCAAAGGAATGCAACCTAATTGCATAAAGCCTTGTGATAATGCAACTTTGTTGCCTCGCAAACCACAATTTTTCACCGAAGCAAAAACAGAAGATGGTCGAGATTCATGTTATTCAAGAACAGCCTGGAAGCAGAAGTTTCTAATGTTTGCTGATTTACTACTCGGAAATTGTTTGACGACAGACAGCCTGTGAAGCCCGCTGGTTGGCTAGATCGGCTTCTAGCATTTTGGTGATTCTTTGGGATGGATATTTTCACTTTATATATGATTAAGTATAATTTTGCTGCGACCATGGTCGGGTACCTGATGCTTGGGGGAGGGGGAGACACGAAATAGATTGAGAGGGCAAATTGCCACTTTTAAGAAATGGGGGATGTCCCCCAGCCCCCTAGTGGTTACACCCATGACCTCACTTGCTCTTGTGGAAAATTATGAAGCAATCAGGAAATATCGTGTAATTTCGATACTTGGAGCTAGATTTTTACCACCTTTTTATCTGGTATAGCATTTTTACGCCATAGCATATCACAAATCAACCTGCCCCACGCTAATAGGCTGAATGACAATTTTATGCCAATTTATTTCATTTTCAAGGGACAAACGTCGGCAACATCTAATATATTAATAGACCTCGGCTCAACCACGGCTCATTTACTCACGTCGCAAATACTCAATTAGCCCCATACCGAACTCACTTGGGATAGAATATGGTTGCCCATCTGCTCATCATTCGACAGCAAAGTGGTTTGGATGGATTTCAAGATAAAACACATACCCGAGGGTGTAGGATCCCATCCAGTTGAGAGGGCTGTAGCCCGCCTCCCACAACTTGCAACTTAGCAAATTGGCAGCCAGCCCCCCAAAACTTTGGGAAAGATTGCCCAAAAATATATGATGAGTGGCGACGATATTCTTGCGGTTCTTCTAAGTTTTCTTTAGTGTTGGTTGTGATTATCCTCTTTGATAACTCGAAATATTACAAGCAATCGTATTTTAATCTTTCTCAAATTGATAAGCACACTGATTGTTTAGCACTGATCGCAATTTGGAGATTAGTATGATAGTTACATGTTGATTATTTACATACTGTATTTAATCTGTTTCTATCGAGGACTATTTTAAATAACATGCAAATATTCTTTTCAATAAAAATGATTGGCTCAATGGGAAACGAGAGGGGAAGACGTCGTTTGGCAGTAAGCGGATTCTTCACATTCGGCAGTAGTATTTTTTATTAACTATTTCCTGCTTATTTTGCCATAAAAATTTAATTCATGGAAAACTGGAGAAATTGGTATTTAGGGTACAATAGGTTGATCAACCCAGGGCTCAGCCCCCCCCAACTGATCTTGCTATCCTTCACCCCTCCCACGTGTCTACAATTGTATGGCATGTTTCGAAAACTATTGCCTGCTTGCCTAATGACTAGATTGGAGGCTATGTCTGCCGCAAAATAATCCGTTTAACTTTCTTGTGGTCGACGTGAGAGAAAGAGGAAATTCGTCGGAATAGTTCGTCCTGTAATACATATTTCGTCAAAACACCAGAAAACCCGCACGATAATGTGATTACGGCCAGTCACACCAGTCAAATCCCATGCATTGACTGTACAAGTGCCACGCCACACTTGGAGCCATTGCTCACGCCCGAAGTCGCAGTCGAGCGTGCAGCCAAGCAGCAGACTCACGTCAACGAACACGCCCGGCTGGCTGAAGGTCTGGATGGCCGGCCGCTCTGCCGGCGAGAAGCGGAAGAACTCGCGGCCGTTGTGGTACCAGTTGACGGTGTACACCCGCTCGGCCGGCGCCAGCTGGAAGAAGCAGGAGAGCCGGGCGCGCCCGCCCAGGTGCACTGGAGACGGCATGTCCACCAGGGTGATCCTGAGGCCGACCGACACTGTCGGCCAGACGGCGGCGACCCCGGTCAGTCGGAGCCTCGGCAGGCCCGTGTACCGACACTGTCGGCCAGACGGCGGCGACCCCGGTCAGTCGGAGCCTCGGCAGGCCCGCGTACCGACACTGTCGGCCAGACGGCGGCGACCCCGGTCAGTCGGAGCCTCGGCAGGCCCGCGTACTGCTCCCGACACCAGCCACCGACACACCGGGCGTCACACACACGGACCATGTCGGGACTGGAGGCTGGTGTGACAGGTATGGCTGACCAGCGTGCTGCTCCCGACACCAGCCACCGACACACCGGGCGTCACACACACGGACCATGTCGGGACTGGAGGTTGGTGTGACAGGTATGGCTGACCAGCGTGCTGCTCCCGACACCAGCCACCGACACACCGGGCGTCACACACACGGACCATGTCGGGACTGGAGGCTGGTGTGACAGGTATGGCTGACCAGCGTACTGCTCCTGACACCAGTCACAGACACACACACGGACCATGTCGGGACTGGATGCTGGTGTGACAGGTGTGGCTGACCAGCGTACTGCTCCCGACACCAGCCACCGACACACCAAGCGTCACACACACGGACCATGTCGGGACTGGAGGCTGGTGTGACAGGTATGGCTGACCAGCGTGCTGCTCCCGACACCAGCCACCGACACACCGGGCGTCACACACACGGACCATGTCGGGACTGGAGGCTGGTGTGACAGGTATGGCTGACCAGCGTGCTGCTCCCGACACCAGCCACCGACACACCGGGCGTCACACACACGGACCATGTCGTGACTGGAGCCTGGTGTGACAGGTATGGCTGACCAGCGTGCTGCTCCCGACACCAGCCACCGACACACCGGGCGTCACACACACGGACCATGTCGGGACTGGAGGCTGGTGTGACAGGTATGGCTGATCAGCGTGCTGCTCCCGACACCAGCCACCGACACACCGGGCGTCACACACACGGACCATGTCGGGACTGGAGGCTGGTGTGACAGGTATGGCTGACCAGCGTGCTGCTCCCGACACCAGCCACCGACACACACACGGACCGTGTCGGGACTGGAGGCTGGTGTGACAGGTATGGCTGACCAGCGTGCTGCTCCCGACACCAGCCACCGACACACCGGGCGTCACACACACGGACCATGTCGGGACTGGAGGCTGGTGTGACAGGTATGGCTGACCAGCGTACTGCTCCCGACACCAGCCACCGACACACCGGGCGTCACACACACGGACCATGTCGGGACTGGAGGCTGGTGTGACAGGTATGGCTGACCAGCGTGCTGCTCCCGACACCAGCCACCGACACACCGGGCGTCACACACACGGACCATGTCGGGACTGGAGGCTGGTGTGACAGGTATGGCTGACCAGCGTGCTGCTCCCGACACCAGCCACCGACACACCGGGCGTCACACACACGGACCATGTCGGGACTGGAGGCTGGTGTGACAGGTATGGCTGATCAGCGTTGTGCTCCCGACACCAGCCACCGACACACCGGGCGTCACACACACGGACCATGTCGGGACTGGAGGCTGGTGTGACAGGTATGGCTGACCAGCGTGCTGCTCCCGACACCAGCCACCGACACACCGGGCGTCACACACACGGACCATGTCGGGACTGGAGGCTGGTGTGACAGGTATGGCTGACCAGCGTGCTGCTCCCGACACCAGCCACCGACACACCGGGCGTCACACACACGGACCATGTCGGGACTGGAGGCTGGTGTGACAGGTATGGCTGACCAGCGTACTGCTCCCGACACCAGCCACCGACACACCGGGCGTCACACACACGGACCATGTCGGGACTGGAGGCTGGTGTGACAGGTATGGCTGACCAGCGTGCTGCTCCCGACACCAGCCACCGACACACCGGGCGTCACACACACGGACCATGTCGGGACTGGAGGCTGGTGTGACAGGTATGGCTGACCAGCGTGCTGCTCCCGACACCAGCCACCGACACACCGGGCGTCACACACACGGACCATGTCGGGACTGGAGGCTGGTGTGACAGGTATGGCTGACCAGCGTGCTGCTCCCGACACCAGCCACCGACACACCGGGCGTCACACACACGGACCATGTCGGGACTGGAGGCTGGTGTGACAGGTATGGCTGACCAGCGTGCTGCTCCCGACACCAGCCACCGACACACCGGGCGTCACACACACGGACCATGTCGGGACTGGAGGCTGGTGTGACAGGTATGGCTGACCAGCGTGCTGCTCCCGACACCAGCCACCGACACACCGGGCGTCACACACACGGACCATGTCGGGACTGGAGGCTGGTGTGACAGGTATGGCTGACCAGCGTGCTGCTCCCGACACCAGCCACCGACACACCGGGCGTCACACACACGGACCATGTCGGGACTGGAGGCTGGTGTGACAGGTATGGCTGACCAGCGTACTGCTCCCGACACCAGCCACCGACACACCGGGCGTCACACACACGGACCATGTCGGGACTGGAGGCTGGTGTGACAGGTATGGCTGACCAGCGTGCTGCTCCCGACACCAGCCACCGACACACCGGGCGTCACACACACGGACCATGTCGGGACTGGAGGCTGGTGTGACAGGTATGGCTGACCAGCGTGCTGCTTCCGACACCAGCCACCGACACACCGGGCGTCACACACACGGACCATGTCGGGACTGGAGGCTGGTGTGACAGGTATGGCTGACCAGCGTGCTGCTCCCGACACCAGCCACCGACACACCGGGCGTCACACACACGGACCATGTCGGGACTGGAGGCTGGTGTGACAGGTATGGCTGACCAGCGTGCTGCTCCCGACACCAGCCACCGACACACCGGGCGTCACACACACGGACCATGTCGGGACTGGAGGCTGGTGTGACAGGTATGGCTGACCAGCGTGCTGCTTCCGACACCAGCCACCGACACACCGGGCGTCACACACACGGACCATGTCGGGACTGGAGGCTGGTGTGACAGGTATGGCTGACCAGCGTGCTGCTCCCGACACCAGCCACCGACACACCGGGCGTCACACACACGGACCATGTCGGGACTGGAGGCTGGTGTGACAGGTATGGCTGACCAGCGTGCTGCTCCCGACACCAGCCACCGACACACCAAGCGTCACACACACGGACCATGTCGGGACTGGAGGCTGGTGTGACAGGTATGGCAGCCTCGCGTGCTGCTCCTGACACCAGCCACCGACACACACACGGACCATGTCGGGACTGGAGGCTGGTGTGACAGGTATGGCTGACCAGCGTGCTGCTTCGGACAGCAGCCACGGAGTCCGGTTCATGTTCATATTTGTTTATTGGCGTAACATCCATATCGGTGGCTTTTAATGTTCGCAAGATATTTCTGTATAAAGGTAGATGAAAATAAGTATCTCATTATACATATCTGATTATACACAATTCACAGATTGGTCAAATGTTTGTCTGCTTTACTAAAACGTGCACTGCACTTTGCGGAAACCTGTCCTAGCCTGCGCTATGCAATTGTGGCTGTGTTCGTTGTATTTCTGCATATCACTGTAAGCAACCTCCTACCTATTTAGGCTCTTATTCTTGGAAGTCGAATTTCATAAGCTTTGCGAGTAACATGGCGTGTTCGATTATAAATAGTCGACTTGCGATTGACGTAGGCTGTGCGGATTGAATGGCACGGTGAACTGGACACGTGAGATGATTTATGACAAAATTTGTCGCTCTCCGCCATTTCAGCTCGGGAAATTTATCTGATATGAGGTGAAATTTTACTCAGTCGCTAACCACATTAGCACGGATTTTTTTATCTCACGTATTGCAGTTCAGTGGTATTTCTGAATTTATGTATTCCACGGGTGCCAAAAATCGCGATGAAGTGGTGAAGTGGCGTAGTCATGTGTGACGTCCGATCCAGTCGTGGCTGGAACTTGGTGTGGCAGACATGGAGGGTGTGACCAGCTGCCGTCGAGGTAAGTTGGTTTTCTCGCACTAGCTGTCAAAGTTAGATGTGTCTTGATTTTATTCTAAAAGCAGAAGGGAAATGCAACCCAATTGGAAAAAAAAAACTCCGTCGGCTCCATCCCATCCCATTATAACATGAACCATTCGTTTTTGAAGCATCGAACTCAATTCACATCAGCGCGGCAAGAAATTGAGACACGAAATTCTCACACGCCCATACCAAGAGCCGTGATAAGGTGTTAATATTTCGAGAAATGTGCTGAGGACGAGAAAGGCTGGTCAACGATTGCATTGGCAACTTCTAATAGTAAGAAAATAAGCGATTGAAATACATACGGTAGCAGCAACAACAGTTGATTCCATTTCGACACATCAGACGATTAATTCAGCACCTCGCCATGCGGCAAGAAATGAACACGATGAAATTGGGCTTGGACAATTTTGACTTGTATCATTGCTAAGATGGCTGACGCAACGCGCAAAAGCTGACTTGTCCGCACAAAAGTCTGATCCAATTATATACTGATGAGATTGAATGCGAGGATGAACATTCCATTGATCAGAACTTGTCTAGTTAAGCGCTTCATCGTCTTCGGAATGCCCCTGTGATACAATGAAAAAGGCCTCAGATATTTTGGGATGATATATTTTGTGGGGACCGGTCGCCTCTGATTGTTCGTTCCGTTGTCTCACAGTCAACACAGCTTAGCAAATCAGCCGCAATTTGCAACGATGTGGCTACCAATGCCGTTTGCCAATACCGAAGGAATCATATCCATATCGTGTGGCCAAAGAATGGTGCAACTAAAATTTTGCACGTTCGATCTTGCTTATTGGATCAAAGTTTCCTTTGGAGAGCGCACACAGAAAATGAGAGCAAATACGAGAAAAATGCATGATGATGATGAGAGGATGAGTACTGATGTCGAGGAGAGAGTGCATGTGTAGAGAGTAAGAGGGTAAGTGGTGTCATGTTGGAAGAGTAGGTCATAGAGTACATTAGTAAGGATAATACGAATGGGAATATATATATATGGAAATGGAGATATAAATAAAGATGGAGAGACGGAGAGACACACAGAAACTGAGACCGAGACTGAGACTGAGACTGGGACTGAGACTGAGTCTGAATCTGAATGGTTGATATGCTTGAAAGGGCTGCCGACCGCTTCCTTCCTTTTCTTTTGCTGAACTATTTTCCGTTCCATTTCATTCTTCCTGGGTATTTGATCGCTGATACTTGAGGATCAGCATTCAGCAAATTGCGATTCAAAGACAGTAAGTCGGGTGATAAGTGGCTTATAAAACACAGAGTCCTGGTACCGTGAGCATATGCTGGTGCAGATAGTCCATCAGGATGGCTCCTCAGATCTGGAGTCGAGAAGAAATGATGGGGAAAATTTAACCATGGCTGCTTCGCAATCAGGTGTTTTTGTCTGATAACCCCTCCAGCAGGAGAGGCATCATGCTGCGTTGTTGTGGTCTCCAATGTGTTGAAGCTTTCATTTCGTTTTTGGCGTTTCTGTTTTCAGACGTTGCTAAGGTTGATACCAGAGAACGAAATGCGATAAGCAAAATGCAATCCACAATAAATATGTTCGTGGGTTTCCAGAATCTTTTATCCCTATGAACAACCGCTTACTTTTATTCTTTCGAATTCCATGCTTTGTCTTCGCCTTCATTCATCTTACCATGGCCGGTAAGTATGCGCGATGCTAACTTCGGCAGCCAGACTCTATTTGGTAATATTTGAGCTGCTTGAGTTGTCATGTTGAATGATCATGACCCGCTGCGTGAGCTATTTCATATCCTTCAACAAGGAAAGGTGTTCGAAAATGGTTTGATGCTTAATTAACATTTAATTCAAGGCTATTGCTCCCTAGATAACCATCCGAGACAGAAAAACCTAGCGAATTCTTGCATACCACTAGAGGGTAAAAACTCGTGGGCCAAACAAGTCAATTTTGCATTAGTGGAGCGCACCATCGAAATGAATGAGCAAAGTGACATATCATGGATTGATCAAAAACCAGTGGAGCGATTTTGGCCCCACCTATCCTGATAGAAACCACCGTTGTCAAAAATGTTAAACCAGGATAATTAATCACCCATACCCCAACTACAATTCCGCTGGCCAGTAGGGATTGTCTGGTGGGGAGAGTGGGACAAGAGAGAAGGAGTTCAGCACATGAGATGGTCGACACTCAATGATGGGCGGTGATGGACGCAATTTCAACTGCTATGATTACCCGTAACACTTTCCAACCTACCCCACCCCATCCCAACCGCGCTTTCCCAGCCTTTTCTAGCACCACGATCAGCTAGGTTCACTCATGAACCCTTCCACCCTTCCTCTGACACATGGCGCGGCCCAAGGTTCCATCATCTGGCCAATCTTTTTCTCATCTTCATCAACGACTGTCCTCTTTCCTCCCCATGGCCATCTATTATCCTATGCGATATTATCTTATGATATTATCCTATTATCCTATGCGAGAGATGTTTTGACTTCAGCTTGACACGGTGATTCATTTGAGATGAAGCATGACCGCATTCGTTCAGATCTGCATTTTAGTGTATGTTTTCACCCCGTGTATTGGGTGAGAATATTGATGCACCCGGGAAATTTCCCCGGAAATGCAAATGTCATAGGTGAAGTTGCCGGCATGTCAAAATTCAGAGAAATTGCACGGGCCGGTCATATCGCACCCATTGGCCCCCACGCTAAAGCCTATGTGAAATAATGCATTGCGCAAATAACGATACCCAGCTTCTAGATCGTGTTCTACCCAACGTTACCGGCCTATCCAGCCTTAAGGCACCAGTCGAGGAGCCCACATATCATCTTCAAAATTAGTTTCAATCCAACAGCCTACGGACATAGCTCAAAACTAGGACACGGACACGAACAAGACTACATTCACCATATTTGGCAACAAGGCGTCATTAAAAGGCAGTGCCCTTCTAGATTACTCTTTCAGATCCGATCATAACTCCACGTCCCACCGTTAAAATGTTAGGTGTCCTCCTCGACGTTAGCTGGGATTCTCACATATCCATGGTTGTGCGCAAATGCAGCGCCATTATATCATCCATGTGCAAATCTTGCCATCATTTCACCACGGATGTCCTTAAGCTTTTCATCCAGATCCACGTTTTTCCTCGCATCCTTTATTGTACATCCCTCTGAGGCGAAGCCGCTCAGTGCCGTCTGCACCGCGTGCAAAAATGCATCAACTTTGTCGCGCGACTAGCCACCGGTGTGTGCCGCAACGAGCACGTGTGCCCTGCACTTGCTTCATTAGGATGGCTAAAGTTCGCAGAGATGGTCCGACAGCACAATTTCGTTCAGGTACACAGAGTCATGAGTCTTGAGCAATACCCGGAAGCTATTTGTGAGATGTTCCCCTGGCGGACACAAGGCTCGCAGAGGGAGACAAGAGCTGGGTCAGTCGGCGAGGTCATCTCACAAGACGTCGACTCACACAGACACAGCGAGGATTTTCATACCGCGCCGCGGTCGCTTGGAACGGGCTACCACCCACCACCAGACAAACACCGAGTCGCTCCGCATTCATAAGTGCATTGGCGCAGAGTCGCTAGTTTTACTATGCAAGCAAAACTACATAGAATGTAGTAGATATAGGTATAGTAAAACTATATAGGTGTACATAAGCTTTATGCTCTTGAGATTTTTCTGACGCAATTTTCTTTACCTGATGTGCTCACGTAACATTGTCTGGGTGCAGAATAGTCACCACGTGGAAGAGCCCCAATACATGAATTTGACTTTAAATTTGTCTTTGGTCTCGCTACATATAAGCGTTGCAAATGGATGGCTCGGACCGGGAGACCGACCGTTCTCCGAAGCGGAGGCAGCCGCGTACATCAGGTCAACGGCAGAGGCGGCATCAGCGCGAGCAACAACAGAGGCGGGGGCAGTGGCAGGCCGACACGCCCACACCACCGGGCAGCCACGGGCACACCAGTGGCCGGTCACACCCACCAGTGGCCGGCCACGCCCACCAGTGGCCGGTCACGCCCACCAGTGGCCGGTCACACCCACCAGTGGCCGGCAACGCCCACCAGCGGCCGGCCACGCCCACCAGCGGCTGGTCACGCCCACCAGTTGCCGCGCACGCCCCAGCGGTCGACAACGGCCGCCGGCGGAGGCGGCAACGTCACCAGTCTCCGGTCCGCACTCGGCCTGCACATGGTGTGATCACGCCCACAGCACGAACCACTACTCAGCCATAGCTGTGCCCCCTTCTCCCGTGCCCGTCCTACAGATCGCAGGAATGTTGTCATGAGTAGCCTTTCTAAGTAAGCACAATAAGTACTTCACTATTCCTCCTAAGCAAAATGCGACCCTTCTCACTGCATGCGATTTGGAGGAAATTACTCGCGAAGATCATGTTCTCAATTTACATCCTCACATTTTCACTTGAAGTACTACCAAGTAAATACTACAACAAACTACAATGGGTAGAATAGGGATATAAAATAAAGTGCATATCAGCAAGAACACCGCCACACAAACAGCTATCTTGCTCACCTTCCGAGTTAAGGACGGCTTGTAATAACAGGAAGTTACCTCCTTCCATGAGCGGCCTCTTGTATGGCCAAGTTCGATGAATTCAGGCACAGCCAGTATGGGCTCTATTGTGATCTGGCTCTGCTATGCTAGCTGAATGTTTGGCTTGTCCTGCCATATTTCTGATGTCAAGGCAGCTTCCAAGCTGCTCCACCGGGGAATTGATGCATGTGTTTGTGCGTGTGTTCGGCGATATTCGATGCTCATCTTTTACCTCACGAAGAATGGTGTAGGAAGTTATTAATCCATAGTCAAAGACCACAGCATAGCTGTAAGCCAGTGTCGGCAAGGGCGCTGCACGTGAGAGGGGAAGCAGCAGAACATAAGGTTCCCATGCTGTCATCACAAGAGCATCATGCGGCGGTCAGCTGAGAGCGGCGGCGACGCGGTTCCAGCCAGTACTTGTATCTTTGCAACGGAGGCATCTTTTTATGAAACCCTTTGCTTGGACAAAGAATGGGAGTGCCTTAGAAGGATTGCTGTGATGGACGCTGGTATACACCTAAAGATAAAAATGAATATATATATATATATATATATATATATAAATATGTGTGTATATGCATGTGCATGTGTGCATGTGTGCGTGTGTGTGTGCGTGCGTGCGTGCGTATGTGTGCGTATGTGCTCGTGTATGTGTGTGTGTATAAATATACACACGACGAAAGCATCCTCCTAAGCATTGCAAGAAATCGTAATCTTCAGAAACTGTGATGAATGGGACAAGATGGATCGGATCGACAGTATGCTTTCCGTGCACACATGCGAGTAAATCCGTTCGGGCCTTGCCTTTGCTTGCAAAACAGAAAAACCACAACCCAGTGTAGCTGTCAGACGATGCTTACTCCTAATGGTACTTCGCTTGGTTTAGCTTGTCTTGCTTCACTGGGATCACATGCCGAACTACGTTAGACTGCATTTGTACCGAAGCTGTCTTCTGGTTGCTGCAGTGTCACATTAGGTAGCGGCAAATCATATGCGCATATTCTCGGCATTGCTGGCCGCCGTCCCCCGCATCTCAGTAGCTTGTACGGCTCGCTGATCGGCACAGCCAGCACAGCACAGCACAGCACAGCACAGCGGTGCCGGTGGCCAACCGACGTCTCCTCGTGACTTCCGCCGGCGCGGCCCGTTATATGGCACGGTCGGCGCCTATGGAGGTGCGAGGCACACAGCGCTCAAGCAATCGCTGTGGAGTCGTCGATGTGGGTGGAGTGCCGCGCTGCTCGGAGTGGAGGGAGTGCCGCGCTGCTCGGAGTGGAGGGAGTGTCACGCTGCTCGGAGTGGAGGGAGTGTCACGCTGCTCGGAGTGGAGGGAGTGCCGCGCTGCTCGGAATGGAGTTAGTGTCGCGATGCTCGGGGTGGAGGGAGTGTCGCGCTGCTCGAAATGGAGTTAGTGTCGCGATGCTCGGGGTGGAGGGAGTGTCGCGCTGCTCGGAGTGGAGTTAGTGTCGCGCTGCTCGGGGTGGAGGGAGTGTCGCGCTGCTCGGAATGGAGTTAGTGTCGCGATGCTCGGGGTGGAGGGAGTGTCGCGCTGCTCGGAATGGAGTTAGTGTCGCGATGCTCGGGGTGGAGGGAGTGTCGCGCTGCTCGGAGTGGAGGTAGTGTCGCGCTGCTCGGGGTGGAGGGAGTGTCGCGCTGCTCGGAATGGAGATAGTGTCGCGATGCTCGGGGTGGAGGGAGTGTCGCGCTGCTCGGAATGGAGTTAGTGTCGCGATGCTCGGGGTGGAGGGAGTGTCGCGCTGCTCGGAGTGGAGGGAGTGTCGCGTTGCTCGGAGTGGGTGGAGTGTCGCGCTGCTCGGAGTGGAGGGAGTGTCGCGCTGCTCGGAGTGGAGGGAGTGTCGCGCTGCTCGGAGTGGAGGGAGTGTCGCGCTGCTCGGAGTGGAGGGTCACTTTCAGTGTACGTGGGTAGCCAGGCGTGTCTGGCTGCCGTCCGCTGGGGTTTGAAACTCCAGTTAATAGTAGTTCTTTCGAACCAAGTTACCGCAGTCCAGACGAGGTTTACACCTAGACTCCCACTTACGCCACAAGAAACTCTGGTGCTCCCAGCTGGAACGCGACTTCTCTACACCTTGGATGCAGTGGTGTAGCCAGGGGGACTGGGAAAGGGCAACCTCCCCATGGCTGGTCTGAGGGGCAGTTCAAGTAACCGCCTTGGGGGAACGCAAGAAATCCTTGGGCCAATGTGAAGGGCCCCGACCCGATTAATGGGGTTCCAGGCTGACGGAAAGGATCCAGGGCCGATGAAAAGGGCCTAGAATTAACGGAGGGTGTCTACGTTAGATATTAAGGGTTCTGAGCTTATAAAACGTGAAGGACTTCCAGATCGACGGAGGAGTCCGGGATCGTTGAAAGGGCCTCCGAGCTAACAGAGAGGGCTCTGAACCAACATGAACAGCCCATGGGCTGACGGAGGAGCTCCAACCGAAGAAAGAGCCCCTAAAGTGATGTAGGAGGAGCGGGCACTTGAAAAGGAGTCACCGGCCTGATAGAAAGGGCCCCTTGATCGTTACAGAGGGCCACTGATACGGCGGAGAGGGGATCTCCAGCTGCCGGAGAGGACCTCTGACCATCAGAAAGGATTTCGAGCCGATGTGAAGGACATGTGAGCCGAAGAACGGAGTCCGAGCGGTACATGGGCCCCTGGCTTGGGGATGAGGCCCAAACTATTGTTGAAAGAGGGGCCTCTTGCCGGACGAAGAGGCCCCTGAGCCGTGAAAGAGGCTCTCTGAGCCATCGGAGAGAGCCCCGGACCAGACGTGCAGGAACCCTTGGTCGACTTTGGCTGATAGGGAAGGGCCCAGAGCTGATAGCGGGTTTCAGGCCAGTGAAGAGGCCCCCGAGCTACGGAGACCCCTCGGACCAAGGAGGAGGGTTCCCGGTGCGATATAGCTTCTAAGCCCATGGAGTGCTTCTGGGCTGTTAAATGGGCCTGCACACTGACTGAGGGTACCTGAGCCCTCTAGTTTATAGAGATCTCCCAATAGAGAAGGCCCCTGCTGCAAATTTGACTCTAAAACGGAAACAATTCACGTAAATATCCAGGATGTCGCTCGGCCACACTATCATCTGCGCTGCGTCAAATGTTTAACGTCGTTCAACCTCATCATATTAAAAGACAACGACTCAAAACAAAATGCGACCAGAAGTCAACACCAAAAGTCACAAATTTTCATCTTATGCTACCTACATATTTCCCAGCTACCTGTGGTATGCCAATACATTTTCCGGATAACTCCACCCAGTCAACAGCATATCTCACGACACGGCTCCTCAACGAGAGAAGGGCACTAAACTCCAGGGGAACCAAGATGGATAGCCTCCCTTGGTAAAATCCTGGATCTACCACTGCTGGGGCATAAGGAGGACGCCCGGCGGCCAGAAAAGGCTGGCTTGTTGTTGGCGTTTGACTGGGACACAGCAGGACGAACAGGACCTCCAGGAGCCAAGCAGTAATGGTGAGAGTCAATCACAGAGTTGAAATGCTCCTGAGGTGATAGCTAGGCAGGGCTATTGAGGACTGATGAGCAAATAAAAGCCGAATATGACCATGAGGGATCAAGAGGAGAGGAGACCGGGAGGACTGAACTGGAGTGCCCTTGAGATTGGGAAAGGTCCCTCAGGGATGGCAGTCTGGGAGCTTGAGAGCTAAAATGAGTCCCCTTATGTTGGAACTTGTGAGAAATTCTAAGGGTCTGCCTCAGAACATATAATTTCCTTGAGACCAAGACAGCTGTCAATAACTGCGAAAGACCCCGGGCAGCTTCAGACGGAACCTGAGTGTTAGCAGAGCCCCCTGAGAGCTAAGGAGAGCCCTTAACCCACGCCGTCTCTCCGGTCAGATCCTCACACCCCGTCTCGGGGGGGGGGCGGATGGTAACCCCCCTCTAAAATCCAAACTAAGCGTCACACGAAAACGAAAGAGGTGTCATCGGAACGCGCTCGACGAGTAGGGTTCGGATCAACTCCCTAAAATAGTTTTCCCCCAAAAGTGACGTCACCAGGGTGGCTAGATATTCACTTTTCACGACTTGCATTATGATTTGGCTCTGGCGAGTTCATTTTGGGGATATATGAAAAACAAAGTTTATTTAGAATGAGAAAAGGACAGCGAAATCAACGAGGACCATGAAATGTTTTGGCCCCCGAAAAATAACATTTTCATATTTTTGAAATTTGAAGTATACACATTATATATATATATATATGTATATATATATACACTCAGCAAGGAGAAAACAGCCAAAGTCATGCAAATATGTTACCAAACAGCATCAATAAATGCAGCTCACCGCCCTTTTCTGTCTGCGCATAACGTGCACCCTTTTTATCCCGAGACTGTCAAAAATGTGAACAGTTTTGGGCTGGGGGCAGCGAGGACGATCTGAACCGAGCGCGCAGCGAATGAAGACGTTCAAAACGCTCCGCAGAACACTGAAAAAGTCGAAGTCTCGTCCTCGAAGCCCCCACGGTGCTAATCAGGAGAGTTGGAAGCAAAGTCGACAGCAGCTACAGCATGTGTAATTAATTTGTTTAAAACAATACTAGGGAAAACACCATGCAAAATATTAAGTCATTAAAAAATCCCTGGAAACGACAAGATTGAACGAGCTGTGTTTGCAAGCTGGTCTTGTGGCGTGCGCATCACAAACGCTAACCTCATCAGCAACATTTGGTTCAGTGACGATACCTATTTTCTGCTAAATTGGGTATGCATACCAAAAGTATTGATCTTAAGCAATCGCATCCCAGGTGCAGTGCTGCAAGAACATGTCATCCCATCAATGTTACTGTATGGTGCTCCTTCGACTCAAAAGTGGATCATCAGCCCCTTTTGATTCCAGAACTGCAGCGGCTCCACCATCACCATCAGCAAGGAGCGCTACGTCAAGGTGCTCAATCGTTCCTGGAACAGCGTCTGTAAGCACTACGGAGCACCCTAGAGCGTCCCAGGGCATCATGTGTTTCCAGCGAGATGATACCGGGCCCCACACATCCAGCGTAGCGTTTGAGTGACTGGAACGACACTGGGAATACTTCATCAGCCGCAAAGCTGATGAATGAAGAGGACACAATCCCTGGCCGGTTCATTCTCCAGATTTGAAACATCTGGACGTCTTTCTATGGGACTGTCTCAGGCTACAGGTCTACCACTGAAATCCCTGAAGCCATCAAGAGCTCAAGCAGACGATATATCGTGAGGCAACAAAGAGCTCGGCAAACGCGTGCGCCCAGGTGATAAAGGTGACGATGCGCGCGGAGTTATGTGAGTCAAGAGAGACGGCGGCCACCTGGAGTATATATATATATATATATATATATATATATATATATATATATATATATATATATATATTTATATTTATATATCTATATATTATATAGAAATATATATAAATATATAAATGTAAATGCATAAATATATATATATAAACATAAATACCTACATGCATATAAATATATATATCCCAGAAATCCGAGCAGCTTTGCATACGTGGGAGCGGCCTTCTTCTGAAGACCGCCTCTGGACGAAATCCTGGCTACGCCAGTGCTTCGCTGTAGGGATGGACTGTCTTTAAAAGCTTCGTTAGGTGCAGGGACGGACTGCTTTCCATCTCTTCCAGTCTCACATCGTCATGCATTATAATGAATGCACCTGGATTGCCCTTGCTAGCAAGCTGAAATTTTCAACGTTTGAATACTTTAAATACCTTAATGCCAAGATATATGCTTACACATGCCTTACAATTTTTGAAGCTCATGATTCAGTGGGCTCGCCTGAATCCGGTTCTGTTTGACTTGTGCCATAGTTGGGCGACTAAATTACGGCGCAAATAGTGGTGCTCCAACAGTAGCCACTGGCATTTCCTATTGATTACTGGACACCGTGCGATCAACCACGCCAACAACGCGTAGCGCAAATAGTCATACGACGTATGGACGTACCGACACAACACAGCGGGAGCTTCGCGCAACGGTGTAGCAGGCGATCAGATGCATGCCAGACACCAAGCTGGTGCTCACCGTGCACGAGCGTCACCAACACCAGCGTGACACTGCGGCAGCTCATGGCGTGACGGTGGAGGCGCCGGTCGGAGCGGCGCCGACGGCGACGCGGAGGGGTCTCTGGGCGTACTGGCTCCGTCCCAGCCGCCGACCGACCACTGCTGCCGCCTCGCGCAGCGGCGCCGACTGTGACGCGGAGCCGTCTCTGGGCGTACTGGCTCCGTCCCAGCCCGGCCAGCCGCCGGCCGACCACTGCTGCCGCCTCGCGCAGCGGCGCCGACTGTTACGCGGAGCGGTCTCTGGGCGTACTGGCTCCGTCCCAGCCCGGTCAGCCGCCGGCCGACCACCGCTGCCGTCTCGCGCAGCGGCGCCGACTGTTACGCGGAGGAGTCTCTGGGCGTACTGGCTCCGTCCCAGCCCGGCCAGCCGCCCGCCGACCACCGCTGCCGTCTCGCGCAGCGGCGCCGACTGTGACGCGGAGGGGTCTCTGGGCGTACTGGCTCCGTCCCAGCCCGGCCAGCCGCCGGCCGACCACCGCTGCCGTCTCGCGCAGCGGCGCCGACTGTGACGCGGAGGGGTCTCTGGGCGTACTGGCTCCGTCCCAGCCCGGCCAGCCGCCGGCCGACCACCGCTGCCGTCTCGCGCAGCGGCGCCGACTGTGACGCGGAGGGGTCTCTGGGCGTACTGGCTCCGTCCCAGCTCGGCCAGCCGCCGGCCGACCACCGCTGCCGTCTCGCGCAGCGGCGCCGACTGTGACGCGGAGGGGTCTCTGGGCGTGCTGGCTCCGTCCCAGCCCGGCCAGCCGCCCGCCGACCACCGCTGCCGTCTCGCGCAGCGGCGCCGACTGTGACGCGGAGCGGTCTCTGGGCGTACTGGCTCCGTCCCAGCTCGGCCAGCCGCCGGCCGACCACCGCTGCCGTCTCGCGCAACGGCGCCGACTGTGACCCGGAGCGGTCTCTGGGCGTACTGGCTCCGTCCCAGCTCGGCCAGCCGCCGGCCGACCACTGTTGCCGTCTCGCGCAGCGGCGCCGACTGTGACGCGGAGCGGTCTCTGGGCGTACTGGCTCCGTCCCAGCTCGGCCAGCCGCCGGCCGACCACTGTTGCCGTCTCGCGCAGCGGCGCCGACTGTGACCCGGAGCGGTCTCTGGGCGTACTGGCTCCGTCCCAGCCCGGCCAGCCGCCGGCCGACCACCGCTGCCGTCTCGCGCAGCGGCGCCGACTGTGACGCGGAGCGGTCTCTGGGCGTACTGGCTCCGTCCCAGCCCGGCCAGCCGCCGGCCGACCACCGCTGCCGTCTTGCGCAGCGGCGCCGACTGTGACACGGAGGGGTCTCTGGGCGTACTGGCTCCGTCCCAGCCGCCGGCCGACCACTGTTGCCGTCTCGCGCAACGGCGCCGATGGCGAGCAGCGCCATGTCTCCGGAAACACGCGGGCGATGAACGCGAGGCGTAAACGGCAGGAGAGGAACGGAGGAGGAGAAGAGGAAGAGGAACGGAGAGACAGAACGATATGCTTAATGCGATGTCAGCGTGATGTTTAATTTCCTTTGGAGATTCCTCCTTTATTTGAGGATCTGGAGCCAAGTAATTCGGGAGTGTCCATCACTGCACTTCAACCGCCATCTGAGAGCCTGTTTGCACGTGAAAACTGCAAGTGCAGCCAAGGGGACCTGGGACCCAAGAGATCGAATCCATCCATGGATCTATCTCCCAGTCAATGAAAATGCTACAGCTTAGTTAGATGCTACTCAAGCATATTTCGGCAGAGAATGTGCCAATATTACACAAAAAGTATATTTACGCCAATTTAAATTCATTTCAGAGTTGTTAGCGTAGGACAAAGTCCAGGTGGCTCTTTGGATCCGCCAGCATGAATGCTCCTGGACACCCGATACTCTGAAATATGTTCAATTGCCTTCAAATCCACTGGGTTTAGAAAAAAATATCCCGTAATATGAAAATGTCTCATTGTAAGTATAATTTCGCTTAATACCTGCTGAATGTACAAATTTTGCAACACAGCCATTTAGTGTCTAGGATACAATTTGGAGCAGCACACTATGGCAATGCTCTTTGTGGCATATCACTCGAAAAATCTCACAACGACAAGATGTCTGTTGGACAATGTGTCTTCATGTCCATCAATTTTGCCTGTCGTGCTGGAATACACGGACGCAGTGACATCTGTGGAAATGAATTGTCAGCGATTCCGTGTGTCGCGTTTCGCCTCGCCATGCCAGATTGAATAATTTATACCAGTGCTGGTCGTGCAGAATCCACATTTGGTGGAATACTTCCTAAGTTTTGAGCCCATATTAAATGTTAATTAAGCAGTTAATGGGCTTACAGCCCATTAACTGCAGATCAGATCTTCTGACGCGATGATTCTTTTTGGAGAAACATGCAGTATTCCGAACGGAAATGAAAGAACAGGATATATAAGCGTAGCCAGGTGTAGAAGCATAGCCATGAATAGAGGCATATCCAGATGTAGAAGTATAGCGAGGTGTATCAAGTGTTGCAAGCACCTGTGATTTTAGACACTACTTTTACAACTAGCCTGGGAGACCATCTTTAATCACCAACAATTATGGAACCATTCCGATAAACATATCGATGGAGCTTTTTTGGGGTAATATTTTTAAACCCTCCCCGTCTTTCCAGTGATATCCTCACATGCGTCTCGGGGATTGTATTTTTTTTTAAATTAAAATAAATAAATGTAATCCCAGTTGTTGTTGGGGTGGCTTGAGGAGCCAGGGTTCTATTGCTAAGCAGAGCTTGTTGCGTGAACCCTGGCCCCACCACTCGATTCATGAACTCCAGTTCAACGGCAGAATTTAGACCGAAAGTTTAACGTGCCGCCAATGCACCGACACGGCCGCCCGGTAGCTCATCCCCGGCCTTATCGGGCTAGCTGCCAACTGACACTCCCGGCCGGGGGCTAAATGCGAGCGCGCGAAGCGACACGAACCCTGTGTTGCCAGTACAGGGGAGACCGGTGCAGGCCAGCGCTCTAACCAACTGAGATACCGGCGGCTTGGTTGATTGGTTGTATTGGTTGTACCGTGGTTGATATGAGGTTGTATCAACTCCGCTATAAGCTCCAAACAAAGCGTTGCACGAAAACCAAAGAGGTGCCATCGGAAAGCGCTTGACGAGTAGGGCCAGACACTACCCCCAACATTTTATCTCCCAAAAGTGACGTCACTAGGGGGTCTAGGGGGCATCATGCTATTGGCTCTGGATAGTTCATTTTGGGGTATATTTGACAAACAAAAATTATCTGGAATGAGAAAAAGAAGGAGAAATCGACCATGGCCATAACATTTTTGCCCACACAAATTTTTATTATCAAAATTTTGAGTTTTCAATTTACTTTTATTTATTCATTTTATAATGGTTAGAGTGGCCCGAAACACGTTGTTCGAAGTGAACTTGTCTCATGAATATGCTTACTTTAGCCAAAACCTTCGATTTTAGCTCTAATGGACAAAAACGCATAACAAATAAGTAATCAAAAACGGAAAAATCCTCTGGTTTCGTTTGTTTCGTCCCCAATGGTAAGCAAGTGCTGGAAGTTTCATTAAAATAGCTTTATCCGTTAAAGCGTAATGGCTAGTTAAACTTTTAGAGAGGTGACCTCACTTGACCTTGACTAAATCGGTGACCCTAGATGACCTGATCTAACAAATTTGACACAACATGCCAAATTGAAGTGGAAAAAGGTATGCCAGATTTCAGCGCGCTTCCGTGCGCCGTTCGTTTACTATCCGCGGAAAACCGTATGGGGGCGGATATCAAACCCTGAGAAGGCGAGGGTTAATAAGTTGTGCTTAGAAATCAGGAAACCTACTAAATTGCGTTCAAAATGTGCATGTGTGTGCGTGCGTGTGCGTGTGCGTGTGCGTGTGCGTGTGCGTGTGCGTGTGCGTGTGCGTGTGCGTGTGCGTGTGCGTGTGCGTGTGCGTGTGCGTGTGCGTGTGCGTGTGCGTGTGCGTGTGCGTGTGCGTGTGCGTGTGCGTGTGCGTGTGCGTGTGCGTGTGTGCGTGTGCGCGTGTGCGCGTGTGCGTTTGTGTGTCTGCTTGATATCCGAGAATGCTAAGTCGGGTCAGGTCGCCCGTATCGTCAGGTCAAATAAGCTCAAGCTTGATTACCCACGGTGCATCACTTTCGAAGTTTAAAAATATGTTCCGAAAAACTGACACGACATTCTCCTCTTTGTTAAATGCTGAGCTTTCGACATAGTCTTTGACCTGAAGTCACGCTGTGGTAATGTATGGATAGATAGAACGATCACTTCAACCTTTGCCTAAGCGTACATTGCTTTCAAAGTAATTGCAGAAGAAAGATCAAATCAGATCACATAAGGTCCGGTTACACGAGATTAGGTCATTTCAGACCATTTTTAGGAATCTGATGCCTTGTTGCATGAGTTAGACAGAATTCAGACATGAATTCAAAACAATGAGCATCATTCTGTGTGATGGTGTGCAGAACATTCGTGATAATTGACAAAACTTTATGTGACCGACCTGTGGCATTAAAAAACCTTTATGCGTTCTACTTTCTTTCGATCATGTTCTGCATGAAAATTACCACATGTTCAATTTTTCACGACCAATGCTGTAAAAAAACGCGACGTTGACCTAATATCAGATCAGTAACTTTAATTTTAACCCGCGCCGTTTTTCCGGTCAAATCCTCACACCCCGTCTCGCCCCGGGGGCGGTTGAAGACCCCCTCTAAAGTCCAAACTAGGCATCGCACGAAAACGAGGTGTCATCGGAAAGCGCTCGACGAGTAGGGTCCGGGTCCACCCCTAAACAAAATCCCGGATAAAAAATAATCCTACAATACCACGTGTCTCTCTGAATCCGGTATCGGTCGATTGATGCTCAGAAAGTCGTCAAAACTCGCTCACGTCCTCTCGAATACCCGACGTGCCGATGCAGCCGCACATGGGTGAAATGTGCAACTGCGAGCAACACGGTCTTACGTTGCCTCCCCATGTGGCTAAACCTTTGGGCCAACTATCAAAAACAACTTGTGCATCTATCCAGAAAAGCGAATGTGCATTTCGAGGAGTTTTAGCTATCATGCATGCATACATCCCGGCCCAGAGACCAGCGTGTGTGAAACAGTAACCGTTCTAATAACTTAAAGGTTGTGATCCGGTTTTGAAGGTCCTGATTACCAGGATCGAAAGTGGGACACTCAGCACGCACATCCACATCGAATCATGCTCGAAGTCGATACTCCCGGACAAACATGTCAAACTGGGCCACTAACTATGCTAGTGCACCGACTAGGACCATCAGCGGCACCTCGGCGGGGGACGGGGCCAGCGCTTCCCCTACTTCGTAAGATTGAACGTTATGCCTATGGCATTGCATGGGAAAATCGACGTAAGAATCCTTTCGTCACCCCTCCCCCCATTCAAAGTCTGTCACGACGCCCATGACCGAGATACACGTCCGAGCGTGCCAGCTTGACCGTGAGCGTATGGCGCCGGCCACCTGGGACCATCTCCCACGACGTCAGTTCCTCGAGAAGACCGCTGGCGCGTGGCCTGCCACTCGGACGTCAATTAAGAGGAGGGATGGAACCCTGGTCCGCTAGTTATTCTGCCACTGTCAACGTAAAGTTGTCAGTTGGTTGTGAGTTGGGTGACGTATAGTCGCTCGTCACTGGTCGTTTATTGTTTATTTGGTGGTTCACGACGCACTTTCTGCACATTCACGGCTAATGGCGCCGCCCACACTGTTTCGCCGGTGGGCCGCCGGATTGGGAAATGTCCCGAGCGGCGCTAGTATAGTCACTGGTCGCTGGTGGTATCACGCATTCACACTCATCAGCTGGCTGGGAGCTGGGCACGTGCTATCGGATACAAGCTCTTATGCTTTGTGGAGTTGTTAGAGTGTCTGTGCAGTGGTGAAAATGTTAGAAACCTCACAACGCGCATGAGTGACAGGCATGAGTGTCTCCAGGAATGGCTACGGGCAATGAATTGCCACCACATAGTTCATGCACCACCGTGTGCTCAAGAGGCATCGTACCGTCGTTTGGACAGTGTAGTAAGTCGTCAATGTTCATACAATGTATTTTCATTGGATGTCCAATGTAGAAATAAAGTATAACAGGATGTGTAAATTCGGCATGAAGAACGGTAGACACTGAACAATCTCCAGAGCCAGAGGCCACAAATTGACTCCAGTGGAAAGGGACATTTCTCCGTCAGCGTTTGATGTTTTATCACATGAAGCAATGAAAGAAACGGAGCAATCTCATACAAGACGTTGTTGAAGTACCAGTAGACAATGTGTTCAAGGACAAATCGGGCACATGCAGCAGGTTGTCATCATGTCAGAAACAATCTCATCATTTGTTCCCAACTACGACCCTTGTCATCCGTCACACTATCCGTTCTGTCCAATTACTTGTACCCATCTATTTTGTAATCTGCATGGTCTCTTCTGCCAGATAGCACTACTTGAAGTTCGAAAAAGAACTCCCGACCTAGCACATGATCTCGGCGCACATTGCGGAAGGTAACCCCGCGCAAGGTCACATGAGGCCGCTTCATTGGCAACATATTCTTAGCAGTTTCATTGCACAACGTTCACTTCAAATCTTTCCTCCCTATTTAACACACATCATGAAGGTGAGCAAAACAAGTTGCTTATCGTGTGAATGACGACGACGAGGAGAACGAATGGGACGTGAGTTCCATTGGGGCGTCGTGGTCGGCCTGCAGAACAGGGGTGGTGGGCTCCTGCCGAACAGAGATGGCGTGGGAGCAGCCTCTCTGCAGACCAGAGATGTTGTGGGAGCAGCTGGACCTTGGCAGGACAGAGGCGATGTGGGAGCAGCTGGACCTGTGTAGGACAGATATGCTGTGGGAGCAGCTGGACCTGTATGGGACAGAGATGATGTGGGAGCAGCTGGATCTGTGCAGGACAGAGGCGATGTGGGAGCAGCTGGACCTGGGTAGGACAGATATGCTGTGGGAGCAGCTGGACCTGTATGGGACAGAGATGATGTGGGAGCAGCTGGACCTGGGCAGGACAGAGATGATGTGGGAGCAGCTGGACCTGTATGGGACAGAGATGATGTGGGAGCAGCTGGACCTGGGTAGGACAGAGATGTTGTGGGAGCAGCTGGACCTGGGTAGGACAGAGATGATGTGGGAGCAGCTGGACCTGTGCAGGACAGAGATGATGTGGGAGCAGCTTGACTTGGGCAGGACAGAGATGATGTGGGAGCAGCTGGACCTGGGTAGGACAGAGATGATGTGGGAGCAGCTGGACCTGTGCAGGACAGAGATGGTGTGGGAGCAGCTGGACCTGGGCAGGACAGAGATGATGTGGGAGCAGCTGGACCTGGGTAGGACAGAGATGTTGTGGGAGCAGCTGGACCTGGGTAGGACAGAGATGATGTGGGAGCAGCTGGACCTGTATGGGACAGAGATGTTGTGGGAGCAGCTGGACCTGGGCAGAACAGAGGTGATGTGGGAGCAGCTGGACCTGGGTAGGACAGAGATGTTGTGGGAGCAGCTGGACCTGGGTAGGACAGAGATGATGTGGGAGCAGCTGGACCTGGGTAGGACAGAGATGATGTGGGAGCAGCCGGACCTGTGTAGCACAGAGTTGGTGTGGAAGCAGCCCGACATGTGTAGGGCAGAGATGGCGTGGTAACAGCTGGACCTGTGCAGGACAGATATGGTGTGGGAGCAGCTGTATCTGCACAGGACAGATATGGTGTGGGAGCAGCTGGATCTGTGCAGGACAGAAATGGTGCGGGAAAAGCTGGACCTGTGTAGGATATAGATTGTGTGTGGGGGCAGCCTGTGCAACACAGAGATAATATGGGAGCAGCCGGACCTGTGTTGGACTGAGATGGTGTGGGAGTAGCCTATGTAGGACAGAGGTGGCGTAGGAGCAACCTATGTGGGACAGAGATGTTATGGGAACAGCCGGCCCTGTGTAGGACAGATATTTTGTGGGAGCAGCCGGACTTGTGTAGGGCCGAGATGACGTGGGAGCAGCCGGACTTGTGTAGGACAGATATAGTGAGGGAGTAATGTTTCCAATATTCATGGTGACAAATAATATATGTACATAGGTATATTTCATGCAACGTCCTTCAACAGTCGGCTATTCGTCTAACATGCGATATTTTCCAGACACAGGTCACACATTATATTACCGATGTAAAACTAAGCATCATATCTCGTTGACAACAATATATGCCTTCTCTGGGCTTAGACCAGGCAAAAATCACTGTCAGTAATAATGCTCAGCATACAGATATGCTATTCGCATATCTAGAGGCTCTCAACTCCACTTTTTCACTTTGGGGTGACAATTAGCAGCCGGTAGCAGGGTTGCATGCGAGTTTACCTGGCGACAAGCGATCTGGTCGATCGGCATAGTTATTGCATATCGTCTCGAATGCGATATGACTAGTGCGATATACGTATTCAATGTCTTCAGTCTTTCCTCATATGCCGGGTTGCTTATACCATTAACCATTTTTGCAGCCCTCTTTTGTACTCTCTCTCTCTAAAAGCCAACAATATTTTTCACAACTAGAAGACTAAGCTTGGACACAGTGTTCCAAATGTGGCCTGACATATGCACAGTAAAGCTTAATGATGACTTCCTCACTTCGGCATGATACATTCATATTTGTTGCCAAAAACATTCTCAGTACCTTCTTCTTGGCTTCTTTGGTCTGTTCTGATGCCCACAAATTTGTGTTCAGAATAACACCCAAATCCTTCTCCTGCTGAGTAATCGATAGTACTCGGCCATCCATCATGTATGGAGCATTCATGTGCTGCCAACCTACATGCATGATTTTGCACTTATCAAAATTAAACTTTATTCGCGATTTTTCGGACCACTTCACAAGTTCGACGAAGTCTTTCTGCAGCGATATATGCTTGTTGTGTCCTGTTATTGCCCTAAAGACCTTCAAATCATCCGCAAATTTCAAAACCTTACCGCTTAGGCCACTTTCGGTGTTATTTACAAATATAATGAACAGTAGTGACCCCAGTACTGACCCTTGGGGGACTCCACTAAGAACATTTTGCCATGATGACTTTGCACCGTTTAGCATCACTCTCTGCTGTCTATCTAAATGCCACAACTCTATTCATTTTAGATGCTACCTGCAATACCGTGGACCTGAAGCTGCATCATTACCCGTTTATAGGGTACCTCGTCAAAGGTCTTACTAATGGCAAGATATGCTACATCAACCTGATTTGCCTGATCAAATTGTTCTGTACCAAATAAAAAAAAACTCCAAGATATTTGTAAGACAAAATTGTCCTTTTCTAAACCATTGTTGAGTATCTTGAATCAATCAGTTAATAACTACTTCCAAATAACTAACTATTCTATCCTTGATAATTGATTTGAGTACCTTGCAAACTAGGGATATGAGGCTTACTAGCCCATAGTTTTCAACTTTCCATCCTTCTCCTTCCTTGAAAATAGGAACTACATTTGCCTTTTTCCAATCTGTTGGAATTTCATTTTGTGAAACTGATCTACAAAATATTATACTAAGTGGAAATGCCAATTCCTTTTCAGCTTCCCGCAATACCCTAGCATACATTTCATTAGGTGTTGTTGCCTTGTTTGGGTTTATTTTCCTGATATGATTGAAAACAACATCCGGATGACTGGTCCGGTCTGCTTGCCTATACCAAACGGTTGCCTTCCACCGAGGCGGCGACTGACCGATGCGAATGTGGACCACGTTCCGACTCAATCCGACAGTTCTGCTCAAAGGTTTAGTCAAAGTAAAGAAATACATACATATACTCAGATATATATATACATACATATATATATATATATATATATATATATATATATATATATATATATATATATATATATATATATATATATATATATATATATATATATATATGGGGGGGAGTGGGTGGGTGTGTGTGCTTGCATGCAACGCACATATAAATGTACAGAGGGGAATGGTCGAACAAATATTCGGATGGCATCCTGAGTAATCCTGTAAATCCTGCAAAATCCTATAAATCCTCTAAATATAATTAGCTTCCTGGTTGGTTCTGGTCGCTCAAGTGAACGTTTTTCCACGCACGCAAACGACAGCATATTCACGTAGGCTTTTACCTCTGTGGTAATAGTCGCATGTGTTCATTTGCGTCACATTTATCATCAAGTTCACGTTGTCAGTATAAATTTGACAACGTTGTGTGAATTGTGTAAAGTGTAGATGTCACGTATGCCTGTTCGGTCGGACAGGGTCGGGTGTTCCTATCTTCATCGTGCTTCTGCAAGTGTAGGCCCATTCGGGCTTCGCTTACGCTTGTAACTATGCTTACTGCACCTGCTTCGTTTGTGCCTGAAACCTTTTCAAAATGTAATTCATATGTTCATGTAACCATGGTTTGATCCTTTGGCCAGTTGAAGGTCTAAATCCGTTAGACCTACTTTTGCACATTAACATGGCCTTTTGTTTGTTTATTGGGTGGTTCAGGACACACTTTATGCACATTCACGGCTAATGGCGCCGCCCACACTGTTTCGCCGGTGGGCCGCGGGATTGGGAAATGTCCTGAGTGGTGCTAGTATCGAATCCGGGACCTTTGGTACCCATAGCCCGACACCTTAACCACTCGGCCATCCCCGCCCCACTAACAACGCCTTATCCCCACTGTTCACACCGAACCATCTGCTGGCATCGCCAAATCTTAATCTTTGACATTTGTTGCTTATCTTCTGCAAATTCTACAATCCTGCTTTCCATCTCTTTCGACTTCATCAGGACCATAAAGAACACCACCATGACGTCACTTTATACTAAGCGCCACAACAATGACTGGATACCCAGCAGTAGCCGCACACTGTTGACGTAGCCAGAGGAGCAGCCAAGGGGGAGGGGGGCTTCCCCTTACCAAACAAATTACACTGGACCAAACATGAAATTGCGTGATGTTCACCACAGGAACCGATAAATTTTCCGCGATTTATGTTCGCCAAAAGTGATTTCGAGATTAAGTGATGTTTGTGTGTGTCCCGCCTCGTCCTACGATAGGACGAGGGCCACTCCCCAAGACATGGCTTGATTGTTCGCAGTTTGTTGTCCTGCAGTGTGTCCGAACTAGACGGCCATTAAAAAAACAAAGGTCGTGATAGAGTGATCATACTCCCTCGCGGGGAGCGGCATATATCGCATATATGGGGCTTGTGCTGCTCGCTTTGCAGCAGTATCGGCTGGCTCGTTCCCCACGATGCTAATATGGCTCGGGATCCAACAGAGGAGAATAGTCTTCCCAGCTTGAACAAGTGATCCGAGACGGCGTAAAGCGTCCTGTAAAATGGGGTCAGGTGGGTTAAACTGTCTTAGCGCCCAGAGACTGCTCAGTGAGTCGGTGAAAATGACATGCGAGGCATCCTTCTCCACTTCAATAAAGCTGAGAGCCTTTGTGATCGCCACCAACTCTGAAGTGTAAACAGTTGCATGTGGTGGTAGGGAAAAGATCTTGACAGAGGCCCAGTAACAAATGCACTGCCCACACCAGCGTCAGTCTTGGATCCATCTGTATAAGTTGGGATGTATCCCTCGAACGAGGCTATGTGCTCTAGCGCACATGACAGTCGGTACTGTGGTGAAGCATGGTCCTTTCCAACCGAGGAAAGTAACATATCTATTATAAGGGGAGTCACTTGCCACGGCGGCGTTTGAACCGGATTGAACCGCATAATCCCCTTCGGTCGAATCTCGCTGTCCTCAAAGAGCCTGCGTATGCGAACGCATAAGGGGGTGGCATGCATGGTACGTTCGCGACAAAATGATGCAAGGAGTCGATGGGAGAACACGTGCGAATATGCGGGATGGCCAGGGAATTGGCGCAGCTTACAGGCATAGCGCATCCCGAGCATTTCGCGGCGGAGCGAGAGTGGCGACTCGCGGGCTTAAGCCAGAAGGCTGGCAGAAGGTGAAGTGCGGAAAGCGCCGGTCACTATGCGGAGAGCCGAGTGGTGTACAGTGTCCAGCGAGCGTTTGCTTGTTGCACATGCGTTGTCATATATGAAACATGCGTAGTCCAGTTTCGAACGAATGAGAGAGCGGTACAACAATAACATAGTTTTCCTGTCTCCTCCGTAAGATGTGCGTGCAACCATCTTTAGTAGGTTTAGTGATGCAAAACATTTATCCCGAAGTGTTTTAAAATGTTCCTTGTAGTTAAGACGAGTGTCAAAAATAACTCCCAAGAATCGAGCAACACGTCGGAAGGGAACTTGCTCACCATACAGCTGTATGGCAGGGTCCGGGCAGTTCCGGCGGTGCCGACAAAAGTGCATGCCAACCGTTTTTGTAGTAGAGAATTTAAACCCGTTTTCCGAACTCCACTTTTCCAAGTGTGATACCGCCAACTGCAGTTGCCGTGCCATTGAAGGTGCACTGGATGTACAGCACCAAATTGCTACGTCGTCAACAAAGTGCGATCTACCAATGATACATGGAAGGGAGTCGCAGATGTCGTTAATCGCGATGGCGAACAGCGCCACGCTGAGCACACTTCCTTGCGGTACTCCATCCCTTTGTGGATACCTGTGTGACAGGTAGTTCCCGATGCGTACGCGAAAAAAGCGTTTGAATAAGAAGTTATCAAGGAAGTGAGCCATTGAACCTCGAATACCATGCATGAAGACCTTTTTGAGAATGCCGTAGAGCCAAGTTGTGTCAAAAGCTCCTTGAATATCGAAAAACACTGTACCGACATGGCGATTCCGGCGGAAAGCTTTTCGTACCACAGTGTCAAGAGTTAAAAGATGGTCGATGGTGCTGCGGTTTTTCCTGAAACCACACTGTGTTTTGTTAAAATGTCATACCGTTCGAAAAACCAGGTCAAACGAACATTTACCATCTTCTCCACCAGTTTACACCGTGACGATGCAAGTGGTATGGGTCGGTAGCTCGCCGAGTCTGAAGCATCCATGCCGGGTTTCAAAATTGGTATCATTGTAGCATCGCGCGAGGTGGATGGGAAGTCGCCTTTCTCCCAAAGTGTATTTATGGTATCCAATATGGCTTCAAGTGCACGTGTTGGGAGATGCTTGAGCATGTTGTTGTGGACAAGGTCGGGGCCCTCGGATACGCTTCGAAGGCCTCCAACAGCGGAGCTAAGCTCAGTCATGGTGAATGGCTCGTTATAACAGGGCTGCTCAGATGTGGAGAAGTTCAACGGGTGCTTCTCATCTTCGGCTTTCCGACGTATGAATGAGTCGTCTCCACTATTACAGCGGCATCGGTTGGATATCGTCCGGGCCATCCCGTTCACCACCTCAACCGGGTGTGGGACGTTTCTGCCGTCTCTCCGTAGTGCTGGCAAAGGGGTGGAGTTGTATTGGCCTGCGATGCGCTTTATCCTCGACCAGATTTGTGATGTAGGTGTGGAACGATTCAGTTTGGTCACATAGGCCCTCCACGAGGTACGCTTTGCCTCCCGGATTGTGCGCCGTGCGATGGCCCGGGCTTGTCGAAAGGCGATGAGGTTGACCGTATTGCTGTTTCAGTTGAAGGTTCTGAAGGCTCGTCGTCTTTCCCGGATAGCCTGGCGACACTCCTCTGTCCACCATGGGACGGGAGCGCGACGAGTACCAGAGGTGCGGGGGATGAAGTCAGTGGCAGTCTGCACGAGTACGTTGTGAGTGTCTCAACTGGCATAGGTGTCACACCAGTCCGCGCGGAAAATATCTCCTCTAATCGTGCCTCATATGCTGTCCAATCCGGTTTCTTGAAATTCCATCGTCGTGGTCGAGTTCCAAGTATTACGCCGTCCTGATACACCAGCCATACAGGGAAATGGTCACTGTTGAGTGGGTCATCAGCCACGGACCAGGTACAAAGCTGTGTAAGTTGTGGGCTGCATAATATAAGATTCAAAGCAGAGGTATGGCCGGAGGGCAGGGTGAAGTGCGTCGGAAGTTCCCGGGTCCCTTCGTCCGCTGAACGACCCTCCACTCCTCCGGAGTTCACTCAGCAGCCGGCATCGGTAAAGTGACCTCAGGGTCTGCAGTGGGCGACGCGTCGCACTTCGCCGCCTCGGAGCGAGGTTCGGGCTGAGCTTGCCTTGTTGACGGGGTGACTAGTATACCAAAAGAACGAAGTAGTTCACTCAATGATGCAATGAGCTAATCCGTTTTGGGTGTTTGCACGCGTTGTAAAGTTTATGTGGTACCTTTCGCTTTTGTCTCGTATGACGTTTGAGGGCGGGAGCGATCGTAAAGATCCCTCGCTTCCCGAAATGTTACTTTTTTGGTATGATTGATTGCTATGATTTCCTTCTCTTTGGAGTAGCTGGGACAAGTGCGGTTGAACGAAGTGTGGTGGTTCTGTCCCCTGGCGCAGTTCACACAGAATGGAACTTCCGAATTACACTGCTCGCTGAGGTGGTCGGGGGGAGCACACTTGCTGCACACGGAACGATTCCGACAATACTGGTTGGTGTGCCCATATTTTTGACACGAAACAACGCATGGGGTTCCGGAGAAAAACTCGTACCTTAACACGGATGTGCCCCACCCGAATCTCAGAAGGTAAGTCGGTTGAATTGAATGTCAAGATAACGTTGTTCGTCGTAATTAGTACTGCATCTCGTCTAGTCTTGATTTTCCTCGCTCTTATCACGCCAAACTCAGACAACCCGTCCACTATTTCTTCCTCTGGTACGTCTTTCAGGTCGTAGCAGTTTATTATTCCTCATGATGTATTTTTAGTCTGCTGTGGTTCGACTTTAATTTGGATGATTTCATCGATTTTTATCCCACCTTTACGCACACCGTACACAAACTCACCGCTCGTCAACGCTCTCTCCGCTTCCTGTGCCACCGCAAATTCTACCTCCAACGCTCCATTCTTCAGCTTTTCACAGCGTTCAACTCTGCCAAGTCTGTCACATCTGTCACGTCTCTGGAAAGGGGACAACGACGCAAGATTTTTCGTCAGTCCTCGGATAATTAGGATACGTGGGGCACTGGTAGGAACATTTTTCTTGTTTGCCGGGTTAGGCATTCTTCCGCCGGTGGTGGGTGGGAGAAAAGTCTGGCCACTACTCGAGGGACCAGGAGGGGTTTTATGGTTTGGAGGTGCCATGTAGTGTGCTTGTTTTCAACTCTTCTGGCGCCCCACCGCATAGGGGGCCTACCGGGGGGACGCCTGTGTCCCGCTGACGGGAGGTCGCCAGGCGTCAGAAGAGCTATACGGGGCAGGCGGCGCCTTCATGCGGCCGGGAGAGAGGGCCTCACCACCCCGTTCGCACTAACAGCGCCGCCCACCGCTTGACCCCGGCCAGCCGGGCCGGCAGACATTGGAAATAATCCAAGGTCCCCGGCCCGAGGCGACCAACCACTTGGCCCGCGTGAGGCCCCAAGGGCCCGCCCGCCCCTCCAGGATATCAGGACCAAAAAGGTGTGTTGGTCCCCCGTCACAACTAGCACCGTGCGACGGGGGACCTCAACCTCCAGGACTCCGTCAACCCCGGGGGGCGGGCCGAGGGGGCGCGGCTACCCCGATAAAACTGAGCTGGTGGGCAGGACCGGGGAAGTTGCCCTGTCTGCTCATAGTGTGGATAATTGATGTTGCAGGGACAGGTGAAGGACATGGATGTTGGGATGATATTGGGATGATATTGGGATTGGAATGGGAGCGTATGGATGGAAGGACGAGTGAGGCACTCTTGGTCTCACCCCTCTCCGGTAGATGGTCGTCGGATCATTGGGGCACTCAATCCCCCCCCCCCCACCACGAAAAGGTGGTACCCCATCGGGGGGGGAGGGGCAATGCCCAAAGGTAGCCACACCATAACGTAGCAACCCGCAGTAGCCACACAATGATGACGTATTATTAGGCAATAGCCTCACAATGATAACCTAGCAACCGGCAGTAGACAACGTCACCATATGGTGGCACGGCGATAGCCTTACCAACAAAAACACACGCATACTCACAAGCGCGAGACAATGCCAGGAAAAAATACGGAACTTTCATCAGACCGGCGGCTGCATAACAGCGGTGTTGATGCCCGCGTTTAACACTGACAACACCCACTTCCTCCCGCCATTTCCGTCCTTCCGCACACAAACGCCCAAACACTTGTCTCGGCCTGGTTCTTTGCATCAGCTTAACAGCCAATACTGAGCAGCCGAGCGCAAAGAAGCGAAATTAAAACAATGAGCTGTGATGTGGATGGTGACACAATTGCCTTGTTTACAAGCCGGACGAACCGGAGAAACGCGTGCAAAAAAAAAAGAAAGCTTAGAGAATGAGATGCGAAGTCAGCCAAAAACACGCTTCTGGAATTGAAGGGCTTCAAGTTGGAAAATGATATAACTAGATGAGTGGGTAATGGAGGTGCTAGAGTTCAAGGAGAGTGCATAGTGGATCAAATGAATGAATGAATGAATGAATGAATGGATGAACCAGCTAACCATTTAGCCAACTAACCAGCCAACCAACGAAGAGAGTGATAGGCGAAGCGAATACAGGCGAGGTGAAAGGTGAAGATGAGATGATGGTCATTGTCCAGTGAGTCACTGTAGGATGCCATCGGTAACACGTCACTTACAGATCCAAACGTCTTAGACGTCTGGATCTCAGACGTCCAATCAGAGATTATTCACTAGTTTTGCCTGTTGTGAAGTTAGATAGTGTCAGAGCAACGAGACCGCCACGCCAAGGAAAGACATTGAGCAAGGGAAGGGGCTTGCACTGGGTTGTTAATTTTTGGATTGTGTAGATTTTGTGGCCGAATATTTTTCTTTTCTTCAAATCTCCCACAAAATATACTCCCGGGAGCCAAAAACATGGTGTAAGTCGTGAAAACCTACGCCTCCTAATTTATTTGATTGCTTGTTTATTGTCCACAATCTCCAACAACAGATTGTGCCCTTTACAGGAGAAGTCAATAGCTATAAAACGTAAACAGAACAGGTAAACAGTTTTCAGTTGAAACAGGTAAACAGGTAAACGGCTGTCGGAACTGCATGGATGCTTGATGGCTAGACTCAGATGTGAGCGTATGACGCAGCACAGTATCTAACCACCTCAGTCATAAGACTCAAGTGCATTCAGCATTATATGCGTATGCATTCAGCGGGTTTGTGAATATGTCCGCACTTGGTGTCATCGCTACCAACGTGTTCGTTTCTGTTAATACCCTGTTAAATAAGTTACACCTAATGGTTTCTACACGTACATACGGTACATGAAATCAAGTAAGTTGCTAATTTCTCCTGGCTGGGACACATAATCCACAGTTCTGCAATAACACTGATGAGTCCGTCCTACCACATAAAACGTTTCGTAAGAACATGATGTCGGACTGTACGGTACGAGTTGACACAGACGTCACGTCATAAAGCGAAGAAGGTCCTGATATTGTAGATATTCCAGTCGAGGTGTGGCACTATAGTGTTAAGCAAGCCACGTAAAAAAAAAAATCATGTTTTACCCTGTCAATCCTGGTCATATGTGTTGAGGCTGCGCCTGCCCAGATGCTGGAGCAATACTCAAGGCGAGATGTAATGTTCGCGTTATATGCCGCCAACAGAGCAGCTTTCGATAATTATTTGTTGCCAGAAACCCCTGTTTGTATTGATATAATAAACAGTCCGAGAGCTCGGTTCGCAACCGACACAGTTTTTGCCACATGATGCGCGAATGTCAATTTGGTGTCCAGGTACACACCCAGGTCTCACGTCGCAGTCTCACCCTGCAGAATTGTACCGTGCACCTTATATTCGAAGCGCATAGGAGTACGACGAAGAGTCATTATCAACGATCTACATTTCAGCGAGTACAAGGATAGCATCCAGTCTGCAGATCACTTCCAGAGGGAATCAATACCCCTCTGCAGGAGGGTCGCGTCGTCCACAGACGCTACCCTCCTACACATTTTGATGTCATCAGCAAACATTAAACATTCCGAGTCAATATTGGATGGCAGGTCGTTCACAAACAGGACAAATAGCAGGAGCCAGCAAGCTCCCTTCCAGTATAACGGAAGTGACATCAGCCCAGTCCGAGACCGCTCCGTTGACTATCACCCGCTGCCGGCGACCAGTCAGGTATGAGCGAATCAGAGAGACAATTTTGTCTGAAACATGATATGTATTTTCGAGCTTGTACGGTAACAGCTTATGGTTGACACTTTGGGAAGCCGAAAAGTAGTCTGCATAGATTGCATATGTCTGGTAACCAACAGCGATCGAATCCCAGACGTGTCTCAAGAAAATTGCCAGGTTTTAAACACACGACCTTTTTAGAATAAAACCGTGCTGGGTGTCAGCCAGTACTGGGAAAATGTGAGCACTCAAAACATTGTAAACAGTTTTTTTTTTCATTCTAAAATCTTGTTACACAGACAAAGAAGCGAAACGGTTCGGTAGCTTGTCAGATTTTTTCCCCGTTCCTTTTCTTATACATTGGTGTGATGTTTGCCATTTTCCACCTGCTCGGAAATTTTCCCTGTCTGATGGAAAAAATAAAAATTTTGTACAGCGGAACGCATAACTGGTCAGCACACTCTCAGAGGATTCGGACGCTGATATTATCTGGTCCACATGCTTTGTGCGGGTTATGTCCAATGAGAATCGTATGAATTTGTTCTCATCAGGGCCGAAAGTCTCTAAGAGTAGACAATCTGTAGTCCTTTAATAGTGCGTACTGTGCTGCATCCCGTGCTGTGAACTTGGCTCAAAAGGCTCTATTCAGCAGGTTGGCGGGTCCAACAGCATTACTGACTAACGTGTTTCCGTCTAGCAGAGACGAAACAGAACCACTCTTCTTTAAAACTTTGACCCTGATGGCTCTTCTGTCAGATCCTCATACCCCGTCTCGATGGGGGTGGGGGGGGGGGGGGGTCGGTAGATACCCCATCTAATCTCCAAACTAAGCGTGGCACGAAGACGAAATAGGTGTCATCGGAAAGCGCTCGACGAGTAGGCCCAGCGTCATCCCCTAAAATTCCCCCCACAAAATGACGTCACTAGGAGCCCTAGAGTTTCACGACTTACATTATGCTTGCGGCTTTGGGGGGTTCATTTTGAGGGAGGTTTTAAAAACAAAAATTATTTGGAATCAGAAAAGGAAAGCGAAATCGACCAGGGCCATGGAATATTTCGCCACCCAAAAATGAAAATCAAAATAATTTCAAAATGTTGAGTTTTCAAGTTTTCTTTAATTTTCCTTTTCTAATGGATAGAGCGGTCGAAAAACGTTGTTCTAAGTCAGCTTGGTCCAATAAAAATGTTCATTTCAGCCTGAATCTTCGATTTGAACTCTAATAGGCAAATATGCGAAATTAATGAGTGATCAAACACGGGGAAAAAATGAAAAAAATCCTAACATACGTTTTGTTGCATCCCTAAAGATAAGCAAACACTGAAAGTTTCACTAAGATATTTGTGTCCGTCAAGGCGTGACGACTGGTTGAACTTTTTGGAGGTGACCTCACTTGACCTTAACTAACCCGTTGACCCTAGATGACCGGACTTGAAATTTTGACACCAAATTTTTGACACAAATATTTTGACACATGCCAAATTATGTGGGACAAGGTATGCCAAATTTCGACAGTCTACCGCGCGCCGTTTTTTCACTATTCGCGGAAAACCTTATGGGGTGTGAGTCGTCAACGACCCCCTCGAGATGGCGCGGGTAAAAAATGATCAGTATCGTCTTAGGTTTGTCTTAAAATATTCAACTAGTCTCCTCAAATAACTGCAGTAACTGCGTCCGATCAGACGTTTGAAGAAGTCGCGTTTGTCTTTAAAATCGCGCCGAATGACACTGTTACTCGAGTGCCTTTTCATTCGACGATGTGCACATTCTTTCTCGGCTAGTGCGCGCCTGGCCTCACCGTCAAACCAGGAGGGGAGTCTACGGCGGGAGCGTAATGACGTAACTTCTGGGGAAAACAGTTTCTGGGTAGGTGTCGAACACTAATCGTCGAGCCCTTTCCGATGACAACTCATTCGTTTTCGTGCGAAGGTTAGCTTTGAGATAGAGGGGGAGGGGGGTGTATCAACCCCCTCGAGACGGGGTTTGAGGATGTGACTGGAAAGACAAGAAGGGTTAAAGGAGGTTGAACCACATTTCCCCATTCATGGAATCGCTTGGGATAAGGAGGGCAAGGTGGAAAACAGACCTGCTCTCTTTCCGGTTTTTGTTACTTTTCCCAGAAACCTCCAGTGATTCCCATGCCAAATGTCATGCTGAACAACGTGGTGGCGTTGGTTTTTGCAAAATCGAAATTTACAACCGTTCCCAAAGGCTTTTATTGATTGCATGTTTTAGCGATTTTTTGGGGAATTTTGCACTCTTTGTAATGTGTAATTTGTGGTCAATACATGTGCAAAACTATATATTTTCAGAATCCTCTCGTTGAGATACATCGATATATGAACATTCTGAGACTGGAAGCGGAAGCGGTCGAAGCGACCCTTCTCAAAGGAAGCGGAAGTGGAGTGTTTTTGTCCCGAATTATTCCTGAAATCGATCCGTGTGCCAAGGGATCATAAGCACTTAGATGATTCCTGAAGACGGCGGAAGCGCTTTGCTTTCATTGGAAGCGGATGCGTGCTTAAATAGTTAATTGGAAGCGGATTATGACTGCATTTTAATACCGCAGTGGTCCGCTGTTTGAGACACTTGAGAGACAGGTTCATTACATTGGTTGCATACAAAACAATCAATAAATACACCAGAAATAAAATTAGGCGCCAAAAGCGGGAGTACTGGTGATAAGTATTCCAGTTTAGAAGCATTTCAACACTAACCCTACGACATTCACGGACAATATTTGACTTCCGATGGTGGCACCGCGCCGTCCACTTCCATCCCCAGCCAAGCCTGCACGCCGTAACGACATCCTTGGGTTCAGACAATTTACTCAACCACGCCTGGACATACACTGACATCCAGGCATTACCATTCATACACTAACATTCAGACGAGGACATTGATACACTGACACTAGCAAGCTACAGTTCGCTCATCTTTGCCTTGGATAAATCACTGTACCGCTTCTGGTGCTGTTCTACGCTCTGTAGTAGCCACTGTAGGTTTGTCTCCTCCATCGTTATCGTTCGAGCAAATCGCTCGATGAGTTGCACCCCTCGCTCTGCTGTGTCATTTGTCACCTTCAACATCGCGACATACTCACAGAACTTTGCATATTCTTCGTTAGCGGGCCACGTCTCCGGCGACTCACTGAGCCACTCGCCTTCTAGATCGAGAACGTGGAAGACGAACCACGAGTCTTCGTCGATTAATTCAGCGAGGTTGATGTCAGTATCGTCCTCGAGACGACAGAGGTGCTGCCACCTACCTCAAACTCTTGCGGTCTCGTCGAACTGAGTAGCTTTTTGGCCATCTCCTCTTTGACACTGATGCTCACCTGCTGGCTGCACTAAGCAAACACAACAATCTCAGATGCCAGGTACCGCAAGTGCCGTTTCAGAACTGCGAGCGCTGCACGGCCGACTTCGTCATCCACTTTCCTGTACAGCTGAAGTTGCGCGTAGAGCGCAGCATCGTTGAAAGGTGCATCAGGTGCAGCTGGGGCTTTCAGCCAGGCAGGAGCGTAGATGAGAGCCAGGAAGCGTGCCATCCCTCGAGAGCTGCGTTCACTTCCTGGTCATGGTGGAGCTGATGTCTGAAGCTGAAGAGCTTCGCAAAGTATAGCACCTGTAACGGATATTCTTATAAAGCAGGTTGTGTAAAAATGGCATGAGGTGATTCGGACATACACATACACATACACATACACATACACATACACATACACATACACATACACATACACATACACATACACATACACATACACATACACATACACATACACATACACATACACATACACATACACATACACATACACATACACATACACATACACATACACATACACATACACATACACATACACATACACATACACATACACATACACATACACATACACATACACATACACATACACATACACATACACATACACATTAGGAGAGCACACGGGAATGGGCATTTATTTCATTTGAGCTTTAGGACGCGCTTACCATTATTTGGTTATGGTTGTGTGATTGCCAATATTGTGATGAATTATTGTTTTAGTGCATGATCAGAAGCCGTTTTCTTCCGGCGACTTTCTTCTGCATCTTCCCTGGATCTCTTCAGCTCCACCCGGTACTGATATGTTCTGTCTAATCTAGACATTGTGGCCTTACGCGGGCCTTTTCAGTCCAGATAAAAGGCCACATCAGTTTCTCTGTCTTCTGGTGAGAGCTGGCGGTTGTGTCGCATGAGTTCGATAGCATCCGGTCTCGACATATCGAACAGGCCAGCGCACATGTCTTTCAATTCCACTAGTTGTTTCTGGTTCTCTCGTTTCTTGTGCTTTCTTGTCACGTTGATGTATCGTTCAAAATCTGTCTTCATCTTACGCCATGCGCTTTTGTATCGCATCGTAGGAATGTTTGACTTTTCCCACAACTCAAGAACTTCGCTGAGGATTTCTTGAAGGAGTGATTCTGTTTTGACATTTTTTGTTACGCCTGATTCTTTCTTATGCATTACGCGGGCAAACACTTGACCACTAGTGGGCAGCATGTTCTGGGGAAAACGCTCAATACTCAGCCCGATTACATCATATTCCTTTTGCGTACTCATCATTGACCTCGAAAATGGATTGAGAAATTGAGTATATGGATTCGGGACCTGAACAGGATGAATGGTTAAATATATACACATTGATTATGTGGTTGAACGCATTGTGTGGCATTTACAGTGCAATTTCATCATATATGAAAGGCGAAAAACTAACCGCTTCGAAAAGAAACAAAGCGCTTCCGCCGCTTCCAGCAATCATTTCAGTACTTTAGGATATACTTTCAGTGCTTAGTGATTTTATCACAGCATCTCCCTGATAGCAATCCGTATGCATACACATACATATCAGACAGAATTTGCGACATAAAACTACTCCGCTTCCAAGTCCGATGAAAAGGACCGCTTCCACCGCTTCCGCTTCTAGTCTCAGAATGTTTATATATCGATGTATCTCAACGAGAGGATTCAGAAAATGCATAGTTTTGCGCGTGTATTGACCTCAAATTACACATTACAAAGAGTGGAAAATTCCCCCAAAAATCGCTATGACATGCGATCAAAAAAAGCCTTTGGGAGGAGTTGTAAATTTCGATTTTTCAAAACCCAACGCCACCACGTAGTTCAGCATGAAATTTGGCATGGGAATCGCTGGGGGTTTCTGGAAAAATAGCAATAAAGTGAGCAGGTCTAGTGGACAACAGGCCAGATAGTCTCACACCTCTGACAAGAACTTAACGCTTGCAGTGTGGAGTTTAGTTCTTGGTACCTTACATTTTCCTAAGATAGCGTCTTATATGCTCAAGACGTCGCTTTGAAATATAAAACATAATTCTTCATGGATGAGTTCCAATAATTGATATGATTGATATTTATGAGCTCCTATGATTGGTCCTATAATTGATGAGCTCATCGGGTGTCAAAATTATGGTTCCAGACCATGAATGTCACTCAATGCACGCCGTCGTCTCAATGAGGCTTGAAATTCAGGAAGTTTGAGTCGTTTCAATGCGATTTGGAAGAAAGTATCACGAACTAAACGCACACAGTACTGCCATACGTGTCGATAATATCTAGATGAGGACTCGCAGCAGCCTCTTGACAATATTATTTTCTGCCACTAGTTTTGGCCGGTAAAATTAGCTGGTTGAAAAATATGCGTAGCATAAAATGTTTCACAAATGACATACATCATTCAATGAAAATAGACTTAAGATAATAATTATACTGCACAACACATCAATCACACTTGCCTAATGCATACACATCATTTGACAATGTTACGTTCGTAGCCATTAAAAAAAACAGCTTTGGAGGTATGACTTATTCTCATTCACTGCGAAAATTTGCTCATTCTGATGTTGTGGAGCATTTCACCCGAAACAAAGCTCAGGGTGGTAGTATAGGCCACTAAGTGAGAGTCTTCCAGTTAAAAAAAAAATATTCAAATTGTCTGTGGTAGCTCATAGACAGACAGACAGACAGACTTTATTGACGTCATCCACAATTGACTTGTGGCTATTACGACATCGCGTCAAATAGATAAAACAACACAGCACAAAAGGTAAAAAGAGGGTCAAAATCACAGACTACAAGTTAAACTATAAAAAAAAAAATATATATATATAAAATAACAGCAAGTCGAGCAGTCTATCAGTCCGGCGCGGGCGGCACGTCACGTAGATATTCCCGTAGGTGGCGACCAAAGATCGACACGGGAAGTCGCGTCAGCTCAGGTGGCAGTGAGTTGTACATGTGTGGCGCTCTGGAACTAAAGCGTCTCTTCCCCATCTCGGTGCGGGACCGGGGGACATACAAGTTGTGGTCTTGACGGGTGGTCCGGTCACGAATCTCCGCCATGGTGGTGAGATCGTGAGCCAGTGACTCTGGCTCACCATGGAGACGCACCTTGTGTATGAGGCGAATAATCAACACATAATCAACTTACCATTGATAGGAAGACCGGCGCACATTGATTTTCAAAATAAATACCATTTTGTTAGGTAGACACAAAGGAAGTGTGCAAGAATGTCAGTAAGCGCAGGCCCATGATTTGAAGTAGCACAATCACTTTCACACATTCATATCATACAATAGGCGGGAACAAGTATGTTCAGTTAAGCTCCATTGTCTGTAGTAGACGTAGTTAAATGCACTTCAATTTTTCACCAATTATTCCTACGTCAAACTATCATGAACATGCAACTTCGGTACCAATTTGGATTATATTGAAAATTGGCTATGTTCAGGATTACATAATTCAATGTTCGCCATGGGCATTGGAGACCGGCTATATGTTTCACCTGGCCATGCCGAATTGGTCATGCCGAATGTGCCAATGTTCGAAATATCAGGTCAACGGCCAAGGAGTCATAGCCTCGGGCATTTTGAGATGTTATTTAACAAGGGTGTCTTTTTGAGGTCCTGAACACAATGAATAACAATCAGAATATCCACAAATGTATATTATCAGTGATATAAAGCCTTGCAATAATGCAAATGTCCTGCCTAGCGGAGCACAATTTTCCACCCAAGCGAAAACAGAAGATGGTCAAGGGTCATGTTATTGAAGAATGGCCTGGAAGCAGAAATTTCTCATGCATCCTGATTTACCACTCTTTTTTACGACAGATAGGCCGTGAAGCTCGTTGATTTTCCTCTCGGATGGCCTTGTTCATCCATTAGGAGCCCCTCTCAATACTATCAAAAATCCCAATTCAGTCCTCCCCGACTCTCAAGAGATGTTCTGCATCACTCAAGGCCCTCTCCTGCTTGTAGGGGCCCATCATATTTCCCAGTAGGCCTATCTAGCTCTCATCTCAGGGAACTTCAGATCTGAGATGCAAAGGAGCTGCTTTGCCCTCACTAGTCCTCTTCAGCTCGCATGGGCCGTGCTGATCTCATAGGTGCCCTTTCAGACCCAAAGACCATCCCCAGCCTTCTCAGGCCCTCATGTGCCCGTTCATTCTTCAGCCGTTAGGGGTCAATTCCAACTGAGACTGCTCTCTCCAGCTGGTATAGGCACTCCAGCTCCTCCACTCTCTTGTCTTCACGGCCCTTGCTAGCCCTCAGGGTGGGCCTTTTCACGTATGAAGGGTACTTTACACACAAGTTATTAAATGTACTTAACATTTCTTCGGTTATATTTATGTCCCTCATGGCGGTCACCTGGAGGGGCTCATTGGACTCAACAGGGAGCGGGCACCCCTTCACCCCTTGGAAACGCCACTTCTGCTTAACAGCTCGATCCCTCCATGGGCTTAGGAGGCCTTGCCGTAGCTTTACGGAACCCTTCACTTCAGCTCGGATCGTCTCCGAAGTTCAGTGTCTCTGTGTTTACTTAGGTTCCTCCCACAACTCCATCCAGCTAAGCATAAGCTTGTTGCTGGGTGCGGGGTGGAGTGTGGGAGGAACTATGGTCGGATGTTTTTTAGCTTCTTTATAAGCACATATATATACATATATATACCAAGCACACACACACACACATCTACACACGCGCACACACACATACACACACACACAAGCATATATATATATATACATATATATATATATATATATATATATATATATATATATATATATATATATATATATATATATATATACATATATCACTTTGCGGAATGAGTCTGCCGTATCCTCAGATTTGTCTGTACGCGACATCGTCTTGACTCGTGAAACTTTTTGAGGAAGTTCCTGCTAGAAGTTAGGTGCGGGAAGACCTGGCGGGACGAGCATCTGGTTCTCACCAGCTTATTGCCGTCCGAGTGTCGGCATCTGTGATAGGCCTCCTTCGTCGATATGATCTCCGACATGTGCAGGGCTGATGTTCTTCGTACGTTTTCAGCAGAAAGGGGCGTGATGATGCGAGTTGGAGGGGTAAGAACCACGATATTGGCTGCCGTCCCCCTTCATCCACCTCGTTGATAGAAGGTTGTGATAGAAGGCATTGCCAATTAGCTGCTCTGAGGCTTTAACTTTAACTCCCTGTACTTCATGGACAATTCATCTCCTCCTGGACCCACCCCACGCACCTGTTCGCGATACTCGATCCATGAGTTTACTGCAGCCATATCCAGCATGTGGAACATGGACCGCACAGTTCAGTTTATGGTCCTCGTCTTCATACTGCAATGGGAAATCATCCTATCCATCAGGGCTATGCCACCCAAGCACCTGTCACCATCAAATACTTTCTCTCCTTGAACCAAGGTCTGCAGTCGGTCTCCTGTTGAACTTCTTCGTGGTTAGAGGCGAGGGTGACAATCTTGTTATACATCCATATTTTGATGCCCAGGGCGCCTCGTGTAGGATCTCTGCGGACAACGCAAACCGATGGCCCGCGATTTTTCAGGTCCTTCGCATCAGGAAGTGTTTGGCCTTGGGCGACTTTTCGTAATCGACCCCGTTCCTTTTTGCCACTGTTGCTCGGTGAGTACAGTACCCTTACCGCGGTGAAGAAACGATCGAAACGTACCTTACTGTCTCCAGAAAGCGTCTTGGTCATCCTGGGGACTACTGCTTCCCCAAGTGCTGGGCCAGTTCCTCATGTCGAGTTATCTGTAAGGCGATGTATTTCTTTCCCTGAGTCATTTCGAAGTCAAGAACCGAACCATTTGGCACAGCAAGCATCCGGCTCTTCAGTCCTTCCCGATCCGGTTTGTTTGGCACGTACTGCTTCAGGTTGCACTGACCAATGGAAGAGATCATTTACTTGTCCACGGCACTTATCCGGGATCGAGGAAGCTCAGGGCAACGCGTCTGTATTGATTGCAGAAGAGGACGAACCTTCCAAAGACAATCTTTCTCCCAGTGTTCGTCGGGCTTAGGGGCGCATCAGCTGCTACTGGTTATGTAGCCCCACAGTCCTCATCAGTGGTCCAGTTGTCGTCCGCCGCCTTCAGGCTTGCCAGTATAGCACAAATATTGTTCCTTGACATGATGTCAGAAATCGCAGGCATTCTGTGCCTGACTTGTCCAGTACAGTAGAATCCAGGGTAACATCAATATCGACATTTACATACACATTCCGAAGAACATAGAACGCATGAATCTGATACTTCAAATTTTCAGTCTTAAAAGAACGACGTGGAATTATTCAGGAAAAGTACTTATTTAAAGCGAAATAAATCACCACCAGTGACACCTAATGATACTACTAGCTGGGAATTTCGGTGCAAATTCGTGATAAATCTAGTGATGACTCAAATTTTGAGTCACACATTTTGGCTTCGGCTAAATTTTGGCGGAATCAAGATCTTTTTCAAATGCTATGCTTTTTCATGGACGTCTTTGCTCCCGACCCCAAGAACCCCTAAGTGGCCCATTGTCTCTGGTGCTGCAGCCTCTCCAATGAATCTTTACCATCCGTACACAGGTTTCTTTTTCAACGAGCCGTCCAGTGGCGAAATATGACCTTTCTACGATATACAAGTACGATCTATGCAGAAAACGAGAAAATATACATTAGCAGGATGAAATGGAAGCAATCCAAGGACTGTGCCTTGAAGGAGTCGTAGTTGGAAGAGATTGAAACCAAGGATGCCAGGTTTAGGTGGCTACAACATACGTTTATGGTATCAAGCCATGGAGCATAAAACCATGGTATTGTATGTGCACTGTCATTCAGGGGAAAAAATCACTTTACGACATTCACGAAGACAAAAAAGCATACAAGATGTTAACTACAAACACAAAAGAAGTATGAACTTTCAGTCGAACTTTTAACTACATCACATACAGTCGAACTACTTCTATTGCTATGGTATTTAACAAATGTAAAATACATCATTGGTGGTGGTAAAACATCGCAGCGTCTTCAAACTCGAATTTGTAATAAAAAATGTCACTGCATGGAACTCAAGTTTCGTGATTAAAAGGCTGTTTTAATTTCCCATAGCTGCTTGACTACTTACGATAAGCCCCGTTAGGACAATTGCTATCCTGAACATGAAAATCGTGCTAAAGAATGAAAAGTTTAACATTAGTTCTACAGGATTTAGCATGTTTTCGTTCCATGTATTGCAAATACAACAATAACCAGTGCAGCAAATATAATTCAACTTGAAAGAGTAAGTATCAGCAATAAGGCAACGACACATCTTTTTGGTACGTACATGACATTTTTGTAGCTTTTTGTCCCAGTTCGTTTGTTTGTTTAGTGGGTGGTCACGACGCACTTTATGCACATTCACGGCTAATGGCGCCACCCACACTGTTTCGCCAGTGGGCCGTGGGATTTGAAAATTTCACGAGAAAATTAGTGTCGAACCCTTTGTTCAAATTCGTCTTTTTCTTTTAAAAAGGCCAACTTTTTACGTCCCTACACAGTGGACTTGATGCCCCCACTCAATAGATAATGAACTTCAGGACCTTGCAACACTGTCAACAGATAGTGATAACTCACTAAACCCGCCCTAAACAGATAACTCACTAGTCAACGCTTTCACGAATTTCTCGAGGCCTAGGCGCATCTTCTCATGGTAGGTATTGGGGTAGTTCACCACGTTAGGGCGACCGATCGCCTTCTCAAGTTGCGGAAGCGGAACCAAAGCTTCTGTGCCACGTGCCACAGCTTTCGTGATCGTTGGAATAGAGCAAATGTTTAATTGAACGCTGGACAAAAACTGTATTGACCTAGCAGCAGTGCGCTTAAATTTCAAGTTCTAGATGGAAAGCGATGCTTATTTTCCTTTCAGAAGAATGCATCCAAATGACAATTTCAAAGGGAGCATTCAAGCCTTCCCAGATGGGCACCATCTTCCACTGGAGAGGGGGGAGGGGAGGAGGCGCATGCCCCCAGTGGCCTCCATTGTAACCGTCCCTGATTTAATGTAAGTCACGCATGGTGTGATTTATCATCATGTACTTATCTCTCGGATGCACCGAACCAGAACGACAGAAGATGGCAATGACAGGTCAACATCTGATTTAGGATGTAAACACTTCTGTTACGCGACGTTTCCAACCTAAATTGGCGAATTTAGTCACATTGAGATACTGAGATGTTGAGACGCCGACCATCAGCATATTTCACGTGATGAGTAGCTTTCCTTAATTTCGCAATAATTATATATATATATATATATGTGTGTGTGTGTGTGTGTGTGTGTGTGTGTGTGTGTGTGTGTGTGTGTGTGTGTGTGTGTGTGTGTGTGTGTGTGTGTGTGTGTGTGTGTGTGTGTGTGTGTGTGTGTGTGTATGTGTGTGTGTGTGAACCACTTTGTACTTTTACTACGTTTGCACGTTATCCAACCGCATCTTCGGTAGGATCCCTTATAAGGTACATTGCCATCAAACATGGGCCAAATGGAAGCGAAGGAGGTACAAGAGGGGAAAGTGGTGGTTACTACAGTCCCTGAAGGTATGATGGGAACAGATGACCTGCTAAGGGCCTGCGGGGCCCCTCAGATCTCCAAGAGGCCCTTAAGGAGATCCAAAAGGGGCAAAAGTGTCGAACACGTCTTCCCATGCAGAGTAAGAGCCCAGAGAACTGGCTAAAGGTCCCGCAGGAACATAATGTGCGCAGGTCCCGCAGGTAATGCATAATGTGCGCCCGAGGTATCGGGGACCCAGTCACGCCACCGTCCTGGGACTGCCGGGATGTCCTTCTGCAGACTGCAGGTGTGCCTGTACAACAGGTGCCCCTCTCTCCACATCATAGAAGTACCTCTGCAACGGCTGGAGTGCCGTGAAGGTTTTGGAAGCGGCTACTGGCCCCGTCCCCCTCCCCCCCCCACGGCTGCGCCATCACAATTATCCATAAGTGTGTAATAAGAGTGAAACATCAGTTTCCGCAGATTTCATGATCAGACGGAATATGTGTGTGCCTCTGACGCCAGTACAAGGTTGAAACTCACGTTTTCCCAAACACGCAAACACGACAATGGACTAAGACCGGTTCGCACCGACAGATTGCTCACGTTTTTGGAGCGGAACGTAAGTGGGGTGTAGCGTAACCGGAAGGTCTTGGCAATTAAAAGCAAACGGAATGACAAAACAAAGTAAACGAACAGCTTTGCCCTGGCTACGCTCGCTGTTCGTCTACTTTGTTCACGACCGACGAAGCGCTTTACGGTGACGTGGGAAAATTTATTCTGAATATAGCTGCTCAAACCTTACCACTGCGTCTCGGTGAGTGATGAGAGCATTTGTTAGTGACATCATCCACACTTCACGAAGGACGCCGACTTTCTGACACCATTGGCCCTCAGACCTACCGCAAAACCACTTATTCGTCGGCTCTAAGTAAGACAATCACCGAGAGAGAGAAATATATATATATGTATATATATATTTATATATATACATAGATATATTTATATATATATATGTACATATGTGTGTGTATACATATACATATATATATATATATATATATATATATATATATATATATATATATCCCTGTCTATCCCTGTCCCTCTCTCGCTTTCTATTTCTCTTTCTCTTTCTCTTTTTCTCTCTCTCTTTCCCTCATGAAAATTGTTTTACTTAGAGCCGACGAATAAGTGGTTTTGCGGTAGATCTAAGGGCCAATGGTGTCGGAAAGTCGGCGTCCTTCGTGACGTGTGGATGATGTCACTAACAAATGCTCTCATCACTCATCGAGCCGCAATGGAAAGGCTTGAGCAGCTATAATCAGAATATATTTCCTCACGTCGCCGTAAAGCGCTTCCTCGGGCGTGAGCAAAGCAAACGAACAGCGAGCGTAACCCGGGCGAAGCCACCCCATTTACTTTGAATTTCTAAGACCTTCCGGTTACGTTGCACTCCACTTACATTCCGCTCCCAAAACGTGAGTGATCTGTCGGTGTGAACCAGTCTTAGTCCATTGCCGTGCTTGCGTGCTTGCGGTTTTGGGAAAACGTGACTGTGAAGTGTGTGACAGTGAAATCTCTAGTTATCCTTGTTGAAAATAGAGGGCACTACTAACATGTCTGGCGTAGCACTGCGTCGGCTTCAACCTAATACTGGTGGCGAAGGCACTAACGTATCCGGGTGATCATGAAATCTGCGGTTGGGACGCTACCACTCGGGTATACTTACGTTTAAATTTCGAGTATCTTTGTCGGTTGACTGACATACTGCCCCACCACCCGGAATACGCCCTTGGATGCACGTCGGCCCAGCGGAAGCTGATATTTCATTCTTATTACACAATTATGGATAATTGTGTAATTTCTATTGTGGTGGCGCAGCCACGGGGAGAGAGGGGGTCAGTAGCCGCTTCCAAGACCTTTACGGCACTACAGCCGTTGTAGAGGCACCCCTGTAGTCTGCAGAGAGGCACCCCAGCAATCCCAGGAAGGTTACGTGATTGGGTCTCCCGAGACATCGGGCGAACATTATGCATTACCTAACGTTCCTGCGGGACCTTTAGCCAGTTCTCTGGGCTCTTACTGTTTAGGGGAAGACGTGTTCAACACCTTTGCCCCTCTGGGATATTCTTAACGGCCTCTTGAAGATCTGAGGGGCCCGCAGGCCCTTAGCAGGTCATCTTTTCCCATCATACCTTCGGGGACTGTAGTGACCACCCATTTCCCCTCTTGTACCTCCTTCGCTTCCATTTGGCCCATGTTTGATGGCAATATGCCTATCCTACCGAAGATGCGGTTGGCTGAGGTGCACAAGTAGTACAAGTTGAAAATGATACATATAATAAATGATGGTTGGTTATTGGTATTACGACACAGAGACCGTTAAGTCATGTAGCGTCGCCAATCTCTCACGCCAATTAGTCGTGGGCGAAGAGTAGCGATAAGTGATACTCGAACTGACAACCTTTCGACTGTGAGACGATCAGCTTACCCCGAGGCTACTGGATAAATGATAGGTGTGCATTCACCGCTTCCTCAATTACGCCGACCATTTACTGAATTAAGGAAAGCTACTCACTCACATGAAATACGCTGATGGCCAGGCTTTATAGGAAGCAGCCATCCACGTATTTCAGCGAAACAATCCAGCCCCTTCGGTCCGACTGGCGTGTTTGGGCAAGGTACTTGATATGACCCGTGCAGCGCAGTAGTTGGCCAGTTGTGCTGTTCAGTGGGCCTTTCTCAATCAACCTACATGAGGGGCAAGCCGTGCGTCGACCAGCGGCCCCATAAGTAACGAAGTTGCCATAAGACGTTGGTCGGCGTATCACTACACGGCGCCGAGCACCGCTGCGGCGAGCCGCCTCCGCGCCCGTCACCCGTCGCCGTGTCCGCCGGCCGGCGCCCATTAATATTGCACGGCGCGAGGCGTTGCGGCGGCCATTTCCGGCACGTAGTGCGGCGCACTCGTCAGCAATAACGGAGGCACTGGCGCGGCGAGGGCCGGCTGACGCGCGCCGGCGCGCCGCTCACACGGAGTGACCGGTGGTGGGTGGCCACGCCGACCGCAGCGTCGATAGGCGCCGGCTGCCCGACGCCGCTATCGCCGCCGCCGGCACACTTGGCCAGTTTGATCGAACCGTGCAGGGCACAGTGGGGTCGGTCACTGCTCCCGCCACACGCACAGCGCGCTACTGCGCGGCCGGCGTCCACACCGCCAGAGCAGCGGCGGCCACGCACCGTCCCCCCCCCCACAGCGCCGCCACGCACGCCCGCTTATTTGCTGATAAATACGTCGCCGGCGCGAGGTCAACGCCTCCTTGCAACAAACAGCGGGCGCTGCAGACTTGCACGCGTCCGGCCGTCCGGCTGTGCGGCCTGCAGGGCGTGCGTGAGCCGCCGGAGGCCGGCGTACCGGCCAGTATTTTACGTGTGCTCCACGCGCTGAGTAATCGATGCGTTTCCAGCAGAACCTGCTCGTCCACTGTTGAACTGTAGAAGCATCATGGCAGCGCGTTGTTCATTGTCAAATGGCCAGATTCATGAGTAACAGTGTTGCAGGATGTTTGCTTCAAGGAAGGGGTGATTGTCCCTTTTCCTCTGGACGCGCTACTAGGGATAGTAGTTGACAAATGTATGTTCCATTTCTCATGGTCAGACACTTCGACTACTCTGTTTGCATTCCAGTGGCATGAACAACGCTGTGTTGCACCTGCGTGATCTGGCAACCACGTGGTGCTCACGGGGCCATCTTGGAATCCCGTAACCCCAATTTTAGTCAGCCAGGAAGGCCAGTATTTAGTAAACCAAAACCTCACTTAATCCTTGGCATTACCCATTCATATGATTGCTGTTAGGAAATATTTGAACCCACCCATCGGTTTTGTTTTCAGACAAATCCAAGGTTAAATTAGTTGAAGTTATCTTGTCATAACATACACATCAGTTCCATAAGGAAACGCATGAAGGAAAGAACGAAAAAGGCGGAAAGAACATGGATACGAGGGAAGGCAAGGACATATATTTGACGATATTGGAGCCGGTAGGTCAAACCCGGACACCGGAACAATGGTATTTTCCCTTCAGTAGTCATCTTGGCTCTCTTAGTGTGTCAGCACATGTGCTTGCTACCATGCTCATTGCTATGTTGGAACTTAAATACTTGGACTTAGATGATGAGTTCGTCAATATTCGTAGACGGCCCGAGATATATAGCATGTGCGTAAAATCCTGTGTGGAAACTGTCTCGGTGTGTTTATTCCGTCTCCGAAGAAGGGTCAAGTCAGAAATATATTTGACGGATTTATGATCCTATTTCAAAGATGAGCTAAACATGAGCATTTGGTTACTTTTTATAATCGTCTTTAATTCGACAATGCTCAATGCAGCTCTTCGAAACATTATCCTGTTCCACATAACATTTGAGAGGAATTGTGCCCATTCATGGATGAATGCATAATTATATATATATATATATATATATATATATATATATATATATATATATATATATATATATATATATATATATATATATCGGCACACAGGATAAGCGGTGGGATCTGGACGATCTCAGCTTTGTCGACGCACTTGCCGAGTGCGTCGAGCCGCGATGGCGCACCACCAGCGCCGGCCTGCTGGTGATGCTCGGTGCTGAGGCCGAGGCACGCTCTCTGTCTGCTCATGTATTTATGTATGCGTGCATCTTGCATCCATGTGTGTGTGAATATACTTAGTCTCTTATGCATGGATATATGAGCATGCATATATGCATCGACTGCCAGCACTCGCTTGCTGCTCTACCTGTCTGGTCCAAAACTACATTGGGCTACCTTGACCATTAGGTGTTGTACTTGCGAAGAGCAAAGTGGCTAGCTTTCGCGTGCTACGAAATATGCAGCCTCTCCGGTCCGATCCTCATACCCCAACTAGGAGAGGGGTTGGCTGATCGAGACACCTCTCTAATCACCAAACTAAACCTCCCACTAAAACGAAATAAAAAATTCACACAAAAATTGACGTCACTAGGGGGTCTAGGTTTTCACGACTTATATCATGTTTGTGGCTCTCGGAATTTCATTTTGAGGGAGATTTTAGAAAAGAAAATTATTTGGAATAAAAAATGAGAGCGAAATCGACCATGACTACACAAATTTTGGTCGCCGAAAAATCATTTATTTTTGAAATTTAAAAACTTTATGTTTAAAGTTTTCTTTAATTTGCCGTTTCTAATGGTTAGAGCGGACCGAAAAATGTTGTCCGAAGTCAACTTGCTCCAAATGCAGTGCTTGCTTGGGGCAGAATCTTCGATTTTAACTCTAATGGGCAAATACACAAAACTAATGTCATCAAAAACGGAACAAATGGAAAATTTATCTGGTGCGCTTTACTGCACCCCTAAAGATAAGCAAACGATGAAAGTTTTATTAAAATATCTATATCCATTAAAGCGTGACAACTGGTCACCGAGGTCAAGTCAAGTCAAATTCATGACAGGTTAATGGAACCAAACTTGGTCAACTGGAATGTTGTCATAAATGCAAATGACTGTCATGCGAATGATGTCACTTTGCATGTTACTCCTTGCACATCCTGAAAACTACTGTTTGTCATTGTGCACCTAAGCAATTCCGCACTGTATTCATGTACTTCACTCTTTTCTTCGCGAGGCCGATTGCGCCGAACCGCCCGACGGAGCGGGTTTCGGTAACTGGAGCAGGTAATGACCCGATAAAGTGCTGCTATATAAATGACCTGATTTGAAATGCCGGGTCTAGCATCTGTATTGCATCATTAGTAATGTCCAAAGCATCATTGATGCCTACTTTGTAACATTTAGACACAATCACAGCGATCCATAACAATGACAAGCCAAGCCACGCAAAACCAGAGACTTGTAATATTTTGACCTAATTTGATCTTGAAGATATTGACCTAAGGTCATTAAATTCGCACACCGTGAGTTCATTACCGTACCTATCCACCCTGCGAATTTCGTTGCTCCAGCTTTAATAGGAGCCGAGATCTTAGGGGGAACGGAATTCGCCCCCTTCAGTACGTGCAATTTTCAGAGGCCCTCCAGGGCGCGTGTTAATGTCTGCTGATGAGCTCATTTTGAAGGGTAAGGGTAATAGTACACTACGCCGTCGGTAAAAATGTCCCTGTGGCGGGGCTCGTGTTCGTTCATGCAAGAGCTTCAACGTGATGACACTGCTTACAGTCAATTAAATACCTCGTTAGCAGATATTATGACGTTCTCAAACTAGGCGATGGCGCGTACCCTGGGGGACACGAATTGCATCACGGCACTTTACATGCCTCCACCAATCAACATAACTCGGAGATGCTATCAATGTCCAGCTTGTCGTGACTTCCCATGCTTGTCGTGACCCCCCATGCATGTCGTGATTTCCCATCGTTTGTATCGTCAACCAACAGTTCGCCTCGTCCTCCTTTTCTTCCCGGCGTCACATGCATCCATGCATGGGCGGACGCGACGTCGAGCACATCACGTTCTAATGGAGCTGTCGGCACCCGTCGGCACCCGTCAGCCTCCTGACCCCAAGCCACCAATCATGGCCGGCCCGCGGGCATTGATCACACGCAGGCCATGCGTCCCAGTGTCGCCCCGGAACAAGAACGCTATCGCTGCATATCGTCGTAAAACATGACCATAGTACGTATGGCCCCTCTACATTTGTTCATTTTCACTTCCTAGGTTATATACTGCAACACGAGTGATAAAGTCAGACTTCGTCAAAGCTATAGTGCGCTGGTAAATTTACGACTCGCGTCTCATCTCACAAACGCTTCCATAACATCATGTAATCATAAATGGAGTCCATCGAGGAGGGATGTACACACAATGAATGGTGAACAACTGATGCATGAATAATCTTACTCCGCGATCCCTCTTTCCCTCCATTTATCTCTCTCTCCCTCTCTCTCTCTCTCTCTCTCTCTCTCTCTCTTCAGCACTCTATACCTCCTTGTCTATCTCTCTCCCGTTCTGTTTGTCTCTCTTTCTCTTGCCCTCTCTCTATTTCATTGTTGTTGAGAGGTGGTACAGATGGGAGTGGGGAAAACGTGAGAGACAAGGGAGAGAGAGAGGGAGAGAGACGGAGAGAGAGAGGGAAAGAGAGAGAGAGAGAGATGGAGAGAGAGAGAGAGAGTGAGAGAGGGAGGAAGGGAGGGAGGGAGGGAGGGAGGGAGGGAGGGAGGTAGAGAGGAAGAGGGAGAGGGAGAGGGAGAGGGAGATGGAGGGGAAAGGGAGAGGGAGAGAGAAAGGGAGATGGAGAGGGAGAGGGAGAGGAAGAGGAAGAGGGAGAGGGAGAGGGAGAGGGAGAGGAAGAGGTATTTTTTTAAGGCGTACCGGACCATAAAGGTCATTTGCGCCACCTTTAAAGCCAGTATACATTACATGTCTGCCTATTAAAGCCAGTGTTTGCAAAAATGTGCAGGCTCGTGGCCATTTACATCAACACGCGCCCTGGATGGCCCCTGAAAGCTACACGCACTGGACGGGGCGGATTCAGACCCCCATAAGATATCGGGTCCTATTAAAGCTGGAGCAACGAAATTCGCAGGGTAGATGGGTGAGGTAGTGAACTCTATTGTGTGTAAACTTCGTGACCTTAGCTCAATATCTTCAAGGTCAAACAAGGTCAAAATATCAAACATCTTTGGTTCGGCGTGGCTTGCCTTGTCATTGTTATGGATCGCTGTGATTGTTTTTAATTGCTCCAACGTGGGCATCAATGGTGTTTTAAACATTACTAATGATGCAAAACAGATGCTAGACCAGGCATTTGAACTCAGGTCATCTATATAGCAGAACTTTATCAGGTCATTACCTGTTCCAGTTACCGAAACTGGGCCGCCCGCCCGACTGCTCCGTCGGACGGCTCGGCGTAATCGGCTTCGCAAAGAAAGGAGTGAACTACGTAAACAAAATATGGAAAGGCTTAGGTACACAACGACAAACAGTAGTTTTCAGGATGTGTAGGAAAGTTACATGCAAAGAGACATCAATCGCATGCCTGTCATTTGCACGTACGACAACATTCCAGTCGACCAACTTTGGTTCCAGTAGCCTGTCATGAACTTGACCTGACTTGACCTCGGTGACATAACATGACTTTGAAACTATATAGCACAACAACATACATCAAACAAGTCGCTAGTGTTGCTAAGGACACTATTGAGTTGATTCGGTGACTTAACATGATCTTGAGACAATATTGCATAACAACATGCATCAAACAAGTCGCTAGTATAGCTATGAACACTTCCATTTTGTCGATATATGCGAAGCGCATCAGCGCCGATTTTTAATGGCTGACGCTACGAAATGTTTTGACTTTGACGACCTCTTACTCGGAAAATGTTCTGTCGGTTTTAGCCTTCTTATTTTAAGCGACGCATCGGACATTTCTAAAGAGGTACCCAAATTATGGCATATACCACCAGTAAAATCAGGTGTTATTTACGAAAAATCGGAAGGGCGGACGGATGTCGCCCCCCCCCCCACATCCAGGGCGCGTGTTATGTGATTTTCTTTGAGAGTTAAAGCTACTACAGTATGGCAGGAGGTGGTCTATTCTTAGCGTGATGTTGCAGATGTCGCAGTGATGTGTTGCATATTGGTTACCCTCTAATTGAGACTGTGTTAGTTTTGTGCAACCAGTTCTAAGTCTTGTGAGGATGACCTCTTTTTGTCGGTTATATATATTTAATGTGTTCCGTGTGCCTATCATTGGTTTGATTGCGTGGGTGTGGTTGGATTTGTATTGTGCTGAGTTGTGTAGTGCCCATGTGTTCTGGTGATATTGGAAATGTGGCGCTTTAGGAGTGCTTTGCAATCGTTTACCGAATATTCCACGCTAGGGTAGGTGTTCGATGCTAAGGCTTGCTTTGCGAGTCGGTTTGCTTCTTCGTTGTCTGGGATGTTGGCGTGGCCCGGTATCCAGATGAAGAAAATGTTAATGTGAACGTTATGGGTCACGATTTGTCGGATTATATGAACGGACAGGCATGGGTGTTGCTAACTGACTGAAGAACGGATTTGGAGTCTGAGCGAATTACTAAGTTTCTAGCTTTACGCCTCATGAGAATGGAAGCCAGAATGTCCACTGCTTCAGCGGAGTAGATGGAGAAGCTATCCGATATACTCTTGGAAAGTCTAAGAACTGGTCCAGTGATGCAGACGCCTACCTTAGCGTCGTGTTTCGACCCATCCGTGAACACGAACTTTTTTATTGTTGTCCTCGTCGAACTTATGGACGATGCCAATAATTTCCACCGGTGTGATGGTGAATATATTTTCCGAGAGCAGGTGCTCGACCTTTGGTTGACTGGAAGTCCAGAATGGCCTAGTGGGCGATCGAGCTGCAGTGGCTGACATTGTCATGTTAAGATCTGAGAGAGCCGTGGCCATTTCAATGCTATATGATATGATGTCTGCGCCCAAGTCGGCTCTTGTCGTATCTGTCGGGCGCAAAGCAACGCTTTGCTGGATAATTTTGTATGGATTTGATTTTGATGTGGTAGCGGCACAGTTGTTGTGTCCTCCTGAAGTGGAGTGCCTGAGTCAAATAGCAGACTGGCTATCGGTGTGGTGCTGAGGGCACCTGCGGCTGCTCTGATGCAGCTGTTTTGGATTTTCGCAAGGCCTTTTTGCTCTGGTTTTGCGAGAGCAAAAAGCTCCCACTGTATTCCACCACTGTGCTCTCCATCATCCACTGCATGGTGGAAACAGCAAACATCCACAAAACACTTCCACATTGGGAAACACGGACACAGAAATACAGTAACGTTTCATTTGCAATTGTAAAAGAATTCAATTGGAACACAATTCAGGTCATTGGGTATGGTGATCGGATGATGAAGAAGGACATCGGAGACGAATTAAGCTACCCCGCCGCCTCGGAGTGTATAATTTCTGTTGTGGGTATAGAGTGTATAACCAAAGATATAAAAAAAGTATGGACCATTGTCGCACCATCGGGCCTCCTGAACGGCGGCAATCATGGTATATTCCTTTATTTTTTTATGATATATTCCTTGAATACTGCCCAATGGGATATGAGTGACCTCGTATTTCGTCGGAGCAAGAATTAATTGGTTGGTTGTGGTGCTTGTGGTGCATTAGTGGTGTTGGTGCTCACGCCCCCGCCCCACAGGCGGGGGCGTGAGCACCAAGTGTGGTGGGGAGGGCATGGCCGAGTCGTCCGTCTCGTACGAGTCGGATGACTCCGGTGTAGACAAGGGAGCTCTGGATCCCCGGGGGTCCAGGCTCGAGGACCGGGGGGAGGTGGCCGACCCTGGCGATCAGAGGAGGAAGGCGACCCTGACGGGGCGGCGTCGACGAGGCCCGTGCCTTGGCTGGCGGGCCGGCCTGGTTGCGGTTGGGGAGGGGGTCGGGTAGCCCGCGATAGGAGCAGAGCTCTTGGCCGGCGGCGGAGCGGCGTGGTGGTGGTGGTGGGGGGGGGCAGGCGTCGGAGGGGCCCGCGATGGGAGCATTGCGCTTAGCCAGCGGCGGGGAGGTGGGGAGGAGGGGGAAGGGACACTTCGTTTGAACAGTTCGGGTGAGAGTGACGGGGGCATGCAGCCGCCTTTGCTAGGGTCGGCCACAGAGGGGCCAACCAGGGCTGGGTCCATACGACTGGTGGGGGCGAAGTCGGAGTGCAGTGCTGGGCAGCGTGGCGGCGTTGCTACCTCTCCTTTTCCTCCAACCAGGCTGGGCACCGGGAGATGAGGAACACCCAATTATGATGGCCGTAGTGCTGGCAAAACGCACGGCGGGCTGGGGGCGGGGTCCAGGGGCATAGCGAGACTGTAAGGTAGCCCGTCATGATATGTGTGTGCGGGGTCAGAGTCTCAAAGCCGAGTCAGGGCCAGGTCTGTACCGGCGGCCGGGTCACTTTTGTGCTTACTGCAAACTAGGCACCATATCCATTAAAACACTGCTGGCATTTCGCCCGAAACTAAATCCTAAATCCTGGCCCTATTAGTGGCCTGAAAGGTATGTTCATGCTTATATTGGTATCAACTTGCTTTGCATGTACAATCTTTTTCTACATAAGCCAAAGTCCAAAGCTTCCGACTATTGATATGACAGGGAAGATAATTGACTTCAGGCAATAATGTGAAGAATACATTCATAGCGACAGACAAGTCAAAGTCAACTGACTCACTTGCATCTCCTTGTGAAATTAAGCCGTCAGTGAATGCGTTGTAACCCACCCTTTGTCCTTTCCTTTCAGCTATCAATTTAAAAAAGGTGAGCATATTAAGAGCAAATCTTGTTACTAGATAAGCAGTTCATTTAGTGCCATTTGTCTATGAGCACTTACTTTACTTATACAGCATTCTAAACAGCTACAAAGCACTTCTTATATACCGAAACAGCTTTCTTCCATTATTGTGTTCCAAAGTGGCACAGCCAGAGTTCAATTTGCATGATCATACAGATCAGGACGGGCTTCTCACATATTGGGGTCCCAAGAACAAAGGCAAATCCATCCGATTCAATTCATTGTTTCTCAATGGGCTGCCTACGAATAAGTTTATATGACTTCTCATCTATGGAAAGAAACGTGAAGTAAATTATGTGGTATATTGGCTCGCAGGAAACATCTTAACTAGAAGAGCACCTGATTTAACTATAGAAGCATCCCTACTTGTTCGCCTTATTTTTCAGGTCCTGCAGCCTTAAGCACTGACAGGGCACTTTTATAGTAGGATGGCGTGGCTCACCATCGATTCTCCACATGCTCAAGCCCGTGGTATGAAATATCAAAAGATTGAAGACTGCTCAATAATTTACATTTCCTGGCTATTGCATATGCTTAATAGTTTATATGGACCAGTTGTCTCAAAGGCGAATGCGAACTTGCACTATTGTGCAACATGCATGCACAATATTGTGTGTATGCATAATAATACTCATGAGTAAATGTAAATATAAATACATACATAAAATGGCGTGCATGTGCGTGCGCTAAATGCACCCACATCCACACACATGCACACACATGCACACATGCACATATACATACACACGGATATGCACCTGCGGATATATATACGCATACATACACATACACATACACATACACATACACATACACATACACATACACATACGCATACACATACGCATACACATACGCATACACATACACATGCGCATACACCTACACATACACATACATACAGATACACATACAGATGCACATGCAGATGCACATACATACATACATACACACATACATATACACATACATATACATATACAGATGCACACACATATATATATATATATATATATATATATATATATATATATATATATATATATATATATATATATATGTATATATGTAAATACAGATGCACATACCGATACACATACAGAAACCTACAGGATGGCCTCGTTGCGCTCTATCCACGGTACATGCCAGAGGCGCGTCGAGAACTTACTCAGAGAGGGGTCGGGAGGACATTAAGACCATCTTTGACGTGGTGTTCGTGGGAAGGACGAAGATGCATATCGAAGTGTGTCGAGCGAGTTAGGAGCTGGCGGTGCCTTGCGGTGGGTACTCGGGCAGTCCGGTCACGCCCGCGCTGTGCTCGCACGCGGACGGTGACCTCGCGCAGGGCGCCAATGTTGACGCTATGCATGCTGCATACACATGTCTACGCTCTAGCACCGACCAGACGCCGGCCTTGGATAGATGCGAGAACATGCATACAGTCGCCGCTGCGCAGGCCTCCGCGTGCTGCCGCCCCCCTGCTACCGCTATTCCCTCGGTGGTCGCCAGTCGGCGTGGATTTGCATTGATTCGAGTTCGAAGGCACGTGGCGAAAATGCAAGGGCGGATCCAGAAGCCTGGCTCGGGGAGGAGTGAAAAACATTTCTCCGATTGAAGAAGTTCATCAGACTTGAATAGCGAACATTCGTCGGGCTTGCTTGGGGCAACATTTATTTCAGAAAATGTTGGTAGATTTCGAGAAAAATGTCAGTTTAGTGCCAAATATGGGTAAAGATCGGTTCCTAAGGCGGAGGGGGGGGGGGGCATGATCTGATTGTACCCGTGGATCCACTGCTGAAAGCGAATCAAAAGTTGAAAGTGGACCTTGGAAAGGAAAGGTACGGGAGATTGTTCTGGGAACGGAATGTCTGTACTTGCGTTGTTTGACGGCGCGAGAGAGATGTAAGTACCTGCCCATGACGCGATCATGTCAGGACTGCTTTGGCCTCCAGGCAGGGGGCACACGAAATGGCATTTTGTTCGATTTTTTAATGGGAGAAACGGCAACAAAAGGATACCCCAAACCCTTGGAAAAGGGCACTCTGGGTGCACGAAAAAAGCATTTCGTGCGAACTATCATGCAGAAGTGCAGACCGTATTTTCGTCAGAAGTCCGAAAAACCCTAACTACATTCAAGAAGAAAGCATCTTGGATTTGTGCCGCTCTATTTGGAGGGCCCAGAAATTTGCAACTTATGTCCCCAGCCCTATAAGCACTTCTTTAAATATATGCAGGTAGAATGGACATGCCGGGATGTGGCAGGCTTTAGAAGGACACTCGGAGCTGGATTGAGGGCAGCTTAACCTGTTCAGGGCGAATCTAAGTTATCCGAGGACTCATCCACTTACGCAAAGGCACTGTAGCGCCAGTAAGAGTCATTTTGAACAGTAGCAGAGGCTGAAAGGTACCCTGAGCTTAATTAGCTCAGAGTACCTTTCAGCTAGCTCTGCTACAGCTTAGCTCTGAGCTTTCAATTAACTAAAAGGTACTCTGAGCTATGAAAGTATCCCTGATAGTTCCAAACCTTCTTCCAGGCGTCCAGTGGGCAACTGGAGCTTCCAGAAGGACACAGTAAGCTGTAAAAGGAACATTCGAAGGCCTCTGAAAGGCACCATGATCTCTCAGCTTAGGGCATTGCGACTTTGATCCCTTTAGGGCTACGTCAGGGAGAGAGCCAATACTTGCTTTGTGCACTTCGTCAAGGACACCTTGATTTACCAGGGGCTCCTAGGCCTTTCACCAAAAAAACTTTGTACCACCCTCGAAATATAGTCGCGGAGACCTAGGGGAATTTGGGGTGAATTGGAGGCACCTGGACCTTTAGTTATTTCTGTTACGAATACTCTGCCAGATGGGACTGAATGTTCGTGGAGCTTTGGGCACGGAAGGGATGGGTCCCAGACATTTCTCCCCGAAACCAAATTACTCATTTGGCCTGTAGTAGGATATACACTTTGTTTGAAAACTGCATTGCGAGCTCTCAGGCCAGGTATTTGTAAGTGGCTTCAGCGGCAGAAACAAACCGCAAGCCTGCTAAGGAGCGCAGTATGTACGAGTCTCGTAACTATCGTTCAGTTAGTATCCAAAACCCAATAATAGTCGGGAGGATTAGAGGCAATATGTAGGTGGTCTAAGGCAAATGCCTTTGCTTAATTGCTCAGTTAACGATTATAGCATGAAGCGCTCACCCCTCAACAGATACAACCCTGCAACGATCTCAGCTTCCGTAAAGTTCGATGCACGAAACTATCTTGAGCTTGCTATCAGGTGGCGTTTCTGGCATAAGCATACGCGGGCTACTTTATATCATTCCTGCGGGACACTTCAGCGATGAATCGTTCACCGAATGTTTGTCACGATGACATAGCTCCGTTGTTAGTGCAGCCTGCTCTACTAATATGTGAACAGTTGCAACATTGCCCTGCAGAGTTCGTATCAATATCCGACTGAGTCGAGGATGGTGACCAGTATGGGTGCAAACCTTTGGATAATAGACTGAATTCAAATAGCTGGGCCATTCGACGACAGATCGACCAGGGCCCGGCACCCCCATCTCTCATATCTGGACCAAATTGTTGTATGAAGATATCATATGTGGTTAATCCACCTGCAAATTTCACTTCGATCAGGTCAACGGTCCAGGAGTAATATACTCGGGAATATCTGGAAGGTCACCCTGCAAGGTGTGGTGGCATGGCATGTGTGGTGGCATGTGGAAGGTCACCCTGCAATGTGCGGTGGCCGATAACTATGTTCAATGTTAATTACCATTGAAAATGTAAACATCTAGACATTTTTTTTTACCTTCCAAAGGCTCAGTGAATCAAATTCCTGAAACACTGATAAAAAATTGATGAATAACTTAAACGCTGCCACATGACCTTTGGTCACGTGACCTCCGGTGACCTCGATGCCCTTTAAAGGATTGTCAAAAGAATGGACAGGAATGGAGGATCATGTTTTGCTTGATATATAACAAATAAAAATGAAAGTGTTTTTTTTTCTAAAAATGCTAGTTTGGATAGCGCGCACTTCAGTTATATTTGAAGCCTTTCGATAATTGCCCTACTAACTCGGCCGCCACTCTGCACATAATCGAGACATGCGATATCACACACCGTCGTGCTTTTTAGCAGTGTGCGGATGATGCACGGTTTTAAAAAGTAGTAATGCACGAAGCTGCATAACATTAATGCAATTCACGAACGACATCGAGCCAGTGGTGTAGCCAGGATTTGGTCCAGTAGGGCGGGGGATCTAAAGAGTGCCCCTACCTATATGTATACATATGTATATGCAAGACAAAGATAGTTCAATTCGTGGAAAAATATGGCATTATGCGCTGGCTCGGCTAATGGGCGACCTGCAATCAAGGTCCAGCAACCCGGTAAAGAACAAAGTGAAAAAAACGAACCACTTAGACAACAACCAAGAAAATAAATCCTACTACATAAAATAGACGGATGATAACGCATCTGAGATGAAGGCACACATTTTGTTAGTATGAGCACAAGTACGAGTGCGCATCTCCATGGACACAACGGGTTATTTCAGTTATCCGCTACGTTCAGACATAATTCAGTAGGGAGGGTGTTCGTACTAAGGTTAGGGCCCAGTGTTGCATCCAGGATTTTCTTAAGGGAGGCCTAACCAAAGAATGCAACGAAACAGAGAAGCTTCCGGCGAGCAATTTATGGTTTTGCGTGGTGGAAATATCAAGCGTTGTTTATTCCATTATATTATGGTTACTAGGGAAGCGGACCCCCGTACTCTCTGGTGGGACCCATATTATTGCGCCTTTTCAACACCGTCCCACTGTCTAAAAGTGAGGCGTGTATACCAGTCGAAACATAAGTTCAAGATTTGGGAACAGGGGAACGACTAGCAACAGAAAAAAAGACCAGCTATGTCGAACGCACAGCAACCTGCAAATCATGTATTCTTTCTCTTTGCTTAACCGGTGTCGCCCGGGTCCAGTGGCAACTGGCACCGCTGGAGCGGCCACCACCACAGCTATCGCTAGGCTGTTTGTTTCGCCTTCGTTGGAGCGTCCATAGCTGCTGCAGCAGCTGTGGTTAGGCCATTAGGACAGGTGCGGTCGCTTGGGCGCTGGTTACCGCCAAGACGGCTGTGGCTATTCAGGCGACCGTGAGGTGACGCCGCCGCTGGGGTGACGGTCGGTGACCTTCCCAATCCTTCGCAGCATTTATGGCTCTCAAAATATCGTATCTCCGAGGCTGGCCCTCAGTATTCCTCGCGCCAATCGACAGTTATCAAGGACTACCTAAGCCGTCAGAAGGGCCCCGATCCTTCAGGTGCCTATCACAAAGTCCAGGAACATTCCAGTCCAGTCCTCTCTGACTCTCAGAGGATCTATTCAGCCGTCATGAGCCCTCTCCATCTTACATGGGCCATTCCCAATCCTCGACAAACTTGTCTAGCTTTTGGTGGAATCCTGCAGCTCTGAGACAGGCCTCACAATGTCTCGCAAATATTGCCAGCTCTCGGAATTCTCCTTAGCTCTTAGATGGCTCTGTTCATTCCCCAGCGTTCTTCCCAGACCTCAGGAGCGCTGCAGTCCGGTTCACTCTAGCTTTCAGGGGACGTCCTTACTCCTCAAGAGGCTTTCGGGCTGACAATGACATTCTAGCTCTGAAATTGGTTCTCAGTATTCTTCAAAACCATCCCTAGCTCTTAGGAACTCTTTGAATCCCAGGGGGTCCTGCTCGTCTCATAGGGACCCCTTCCGAGCCTCTTGGGCATGCCAATCCAGTTCCCTCTAGCGCTCGGTGACCATTTCCAATTGTCAGGGGTCCTCTCCGGCTGCTAGGGCTCTTCCCAGTCCTTGCCAGTCTTTCCAGCTTTAAGGGCGTTCTAGCTCTGACATTGGCCCTCACTATTCCCTACAATCATTGGTCTAAGGACTCTTAGATGTCAGGAAACTCTGTTCTCCCTCAAGGGCTCTCCCAAGCGGCTTTGGATCCTTCCTAGTTATCGACAGCTCTTGTGATTTAAAAGCATTCTAGCTCTGAGGTTTGCCCCCGTTATTCCTCCCCTTAATGGCCAGCCAACATGAATTTTTTTCCTCTTGGATGACTTTGTTCATCCATTAGGGACCGCTCTCAACATCAGAAGAATCCCAGTTCAGCACTCTTTGACTCTGACGAGATCCTCTGCGTCACTCAAGGCCATGTCCTGCTTGCAGGGACCCAACACAGTTCGCAATCGTTCTGTCTAGCTCTTATCTCGGGGAATTTCAGATCTCAGATGAGCCCTCACTAGTCTTCCTCAGCTCGCATGGGTCCTGTTCATCCCTCAGGGACTATTCCAAACCCAAAGAGCATCCCAGCCCTCTCAGACCTTCACGTACCGTCAGTCTGTTTCTCATTCTCCCCCTATTTTCTCTCTCTCTTTCTTTCTCCCTATCTCCCTCTCTCTTCCTCTCTCTCTCTCCCTCCCTCTCTCTCTCTCTCTCTTTCCTCCCTGCCATCTGCTCAACACTCTCCTCTCCAACAGCTCTCCCATTATCTCTTTCCTCCTACCCTCTCCCACAGCCGAATGCTGAGACGGAACCGCACCACATCGTCATGCAATTGTGCGAAATATACATTGCCGCCGGTTCCCGAATGCGGCCGGACAAAGAATGAGTCAGCGTTGCACCGTTGCAGAGCATTCTGTATGCACCTTGTCACTCGGTGGGGACCGAACGATGCGAGGCGATCGACCGGCTGCCACCTGGGTCACGCATACTTCACCTCGGCGGCCATCTTGCGGTGGTCCGGTCCGGTTTTGTGAGGGCTGTCGTCCGTCACAAACCAACAGCGCTGCAGCCCGCCGAGCGGCACACTGGCCGGTTGTGGTCTCGGACCACAAGCGTAGCCACATATTTTGGATAGGTGGTGCTGGTGGGGTGGGGGGGGGAAGTTTTTGAAGTCATTTTTTTCAGACAACGCCACAAGCGTAATGCTAAATGTCATGAAGAGTGGGTGGAAATTACTCCCCCAATTCCTCTCCGTGGCGACGCCCGTGTCCCGGACCGGGCCGGTGGCTCTCGACTGGTCATCGTCAAGCCGCGACTCGCCGCAGGGCGCGCGCCATTTGAAGCCAGCAGCGCGACGCGGCCGCCTTTGTCCTCGATGACATATTTCTGCGTGCGCGCCGGCTCCGTTCACACGCATGCTTTATGGGCTTTAGATTTGTCCGATCTCCCGATGCACACTGGCGATTTTTGTTGGCGATGTCGGTGCACTGCGCCTGTGCCCGGGTATACCGGCCGGAATGCTAGGCAACCGCTGACACGGCCGCCGGTCCCAAGCGCACTGTCCTTGTCGCCTGTCACGTGTGCAGGGGAGAGATGCGGGTAGGGTGGCGGTGGGGGATAGGTGCGCCAATGTGGCTGGGTTGAAAATGAAAAAGCCCGACGGACAAGTATTGACAGATGCCCGCTTAAAGTCGTCCAACCAAGCTTGTGCTGCGTGCTTGGTTCGCTGAACTATTTGTACTCCTACTAAACCAGCTCATGTTGGAACAAATTGTGTTTCAACCGCTTTTGACCCACAAGTGATAGGGAAAATATCTGATAGTAGTGCCTAGCAAGCAGGTAATAGGTTTATGAAACCCCAGTGTATAAAACTGAGCTTTCCTTATATTACCAGGCGCACTAACGAAATGTAAAATAGGTACTTGCCAAGGCACTTCAACTGCATCCACTCAGTCGGCCCCACACCCTATTCTAGCTATCCTTCCGCATCCACTGCTCGTTAGCGTGCCATCGTTTAGAGAGCGAGTCATTTGGGATTTCTTCGCACCATTGGAAGCATAATTCGTTGAAATGAATAGTTTATATTGCGTGCTATTTTTACCCACGACACTAGATTACAAGTACACATTGCTCTGGTTGACCAACGGAAGCTACATTAAATTATCCCATGACAAGCTTTTAGAGTTTGATATAAATAATGCGCGTAGGGTATGGTGTGATGCTGTTTGAGTTTGCTTCAGAATAGCACAAATAGATACCGAAATAACGAAAGTATCAATTGTGCAAATCTGAGAATATTTAATGTTTGAGATAAATAATGCGCGTATGGTATTGTGTGATGCTGCATGAGTTTGCATCAGAATAGCACAAATGGACACCGAAATACCGAAAGTATCAATTGTGCAAATCTCATAATAAATCGGCGATAAAAGCTTTGTCATCCAGGACGAAGCTGTATTGGATGCAGAACACATTTGTTGTGACACGAGTGGGAAAGAAGCAGGCAAGATTATGGTGAAGGCACTCTTGGTAAAATTCAGCCACATACGGAAGAAGTCCCATGAGCTGCATGCTGTAGTGGAGTGTGAGAGATTCTGGATGCAGTGCTCACGCAAGGCTGGCCACTCAGAAAGCTCCGAGCACTGTATTGCTAAGATACTGTACCTAAACAGGTGAGGAATGTGAAGGGTTGAGTGATTACCATGATTGGCAGGACTATACAGATTTGATGTGGAAATATCAAATTTGCATTAGCAGGGCATACAACCGGGAGGTTCTGATCCCTGATGACCTCAGCGTTGCTATATATGCCTGGCATTATCATGCAAATGTGGGAGCCTTACCGAACTACTGGTAGTGCGAACAACTGATTCAGCCACGTTGCTTTCATTGGCCTGTTTACACCAAATGCTGAGGCATTTAATTATTGATGTTAATCTGGTGGCATCAAATATACAGGTGTCTGTCAGTTCAACAATGCCTATGAAATATGACAATCCAGGTGTTGTCTGAAATACATTATTAATGAAGTTTAGTTTGGATGCAAGATAAATCAATCAGATGTTTTTCCTCCATAATCCAAATGAGATTAGGCTAGGCATGGCTACCGCTCTTTTAATTTTAACATTTAATAAATATGTGTGAATTGTTTGAGGAACGAAAATTCTTAAAATTCGTCTGGCAAATGTTAGGGTAGGCTAAGTTTCAAAAAAGGTAATGTTGTGCTTTAAGGTGTTTTATATATTATTATACTCTCTTTTTCCAATGCAAAGTTTTTTGGGTGAGGTCAGCATGATGTGACCACCCATTTCCTGTGCAAATGCTTACTTTTCAGTTTGTAGGCAGAATAACACCAAATTGACTTTGAATTGGGTAACATAGCATAACAATATTTTAAGAAAAGAAGAAAAATGCTGTATAACGCAACCTAACTTAGTCTAGCTTAACCTCCCGTATAAGTAACACAAAATTGGGAGAAAGGAAAAATACTCTTTATAAAAAATACACCGTATATTTTCGTACTTGTTCAAATAAAAACATTAAATGACCTATTTTTCGAGAAAGGAATCGATTCTCTTGAAATTTCAAGATACAATCAAAATATTTTCCAAACTAAAAATAACATACCTAGCCTAACCTAACCAATACTAACACCATTGTCTACTTTATGAGGGTAAATGTGCGGAAAACTTGCCTTGTTTACACCGTGAAGGCCAATAATGCCATTAAAAAGCCATCATATCGTTCCTTCATTATATATTCTCCCACTGCCCCCTTTTATATCAATTTCCTCATGAACTGAAAAGTATGCATTTTATCTTAGTCATTTTAAGAAACTGATCCTTGCAAATTGTTCTTAAAATGCCATTTCTGAATTAGGATACAAGTATGTCTGTAATTTTCTATCACATTTATATTTTCCTTTAAAAGGAGCTTGATAGCGCATGCAAATTCCGATGGCGGATCCCAATGTTGTGTGACTATTTGGAGGGCAATCAAAATACTGCTGCTGCGTGGCTTTGACTCTTTTGGTTGGTGTTGCATTAGCAATACCAAAGTACAAGAGCCTCCAGCCCATGATCATGGGCTAGGTTATAGATGTAAGTTTTCAAGTTCATCACGGGTGTTTTCCTGCGGAGCAGCTCCACGTTTGGGCTAATTGATCGAAATATATCTTCCAAGGCTAACGAATCATAACCTTAGTGCTATATCCATGCACGCCACTCTGAGTTGGCTGTATTCTTGTTTCCAAATTGTTTTTGGTAGCGCGCCAGATTTGTCGCACTTTTATCTCAAACTCAGTAGTTCAACGTGTCTGCTGACAGGTGGAAAATCTTTCGCCTTGAAAGGTCAATTGCTTTGTGACGACGTATTCTGGAGTTATGAAGTAGGAAGAGACGTTTAGCTTCATTCTTTAACTCTTGTCGTGCGGATGCCAATATGCCACCCAATTAACACTTGCTATGTGCGAAATAGAGTGATGTGGTAAATTGCATGATGTAGTTACAGCCTGTTTGCCCGACCTCCCAGGTTAAGCCAAGTAGGTCAATGTTCGGGAGCAGTCGGTCACCTGGACGTCGTCGTAGCTTGTAGACCCTGATTATGAAATAAATTTAAATAAGCTTAAATGAGCTAAAAATGAGAAGAAAAAAATCGCGCCTCAATGCCAATGATATGCAAGCTAACGACAGTCTAAGACCACGGGATGTACCGAGGTCAAAGTTGCTGATCAGTTCAAAGTTAAGTGAAAGACAATATAGGATTGAAGTCTTGAAGCTAATGGTTTTCTAAGCAGATTGTCCTCAGGGAAAGGTAATAGTTGTCCAAAAATCAAACCCAAATGTTGTCACCATGCCTAGCAAGTTAAATTAAGTTTTATTTGTACCAAATTATTTTTCTCTCTTGTTTTGTTTTTCAGTTCTTTTCAACTTGTTTTTCGACAGGACAGGTAAAGCTCACCCTAATCACATTGACATCAAAAGCTGGGTTGCATAGTTACCCTTGCAAGTTCTGATCTAGCAATTTTCGTTTCATAGTAGTCGACATGTTATCACCAACAATGGAACATCTGTTCATCTGGATTTCCACTCGGATTAATATCTTCTGAGTCGGACCACGCTACAATGAGTGGTCGTGACATCAAGACACATTTCCTGCTCTGGCTCTCAGCGTGGGCGTTTCCGGGAAATCAGACCTGAGAGTCATGCGCGTGAAGTATCGATCCATGTGAACTGGGCTCCGCACGGCTCGCTGTCATTTTCACCAACCAACGCGTACTGAAGGTAAAGATCTCAACTAATTGGGGTCACCAAATGCTAGGTTTTCCCAATGGGGGCGAACTTTTGAAATATAACAGGCACAACGAGTGTCTTTGTACGATCAAGCAACCACACAATTTTACAGTGACAACAACTATTGGAAAGGCCAGTTAAATTCTGCATTGAATGTGTTTGGTAATGGCTTTGACCGCGTGCTGGATTACCTATCACTCCCCTCTCTATGCCCAGGTCGTATACAAGGGCTAAAGTCACCGAGCTTACTTCTGCTTACGGCCACTGCTGACGTCACCGCTCGTGGTCGGCCGGATTGGTCCGACCGGATTACCCAGACCCGACGATTTTCGATTACGGAGGATAATTTCGACGCACGCACTGGCTGTTCGCAAGGGTTTGCATTAAATTCAGCGGAATTTCAGGCCGTTTGCTTACGTAACGACTAAACAAATTCACACACCGTACAGCGGCGATCAGTCCAGACTGCTGATGTCTGATGCTGAGGAACGGTCAGGCATCCACGAATTTGTATTTGTATTTGTATTTGCGAGTTCAGCAAACCGATTCCATAAAATGGATTAATATTTGGCTTGAGTCAGATCACAGTCAGATACATTTCACAAACATGCGCAAAAAATGGAAGAAGTAAGTATACATGGAAAAACCGAATACGCAAGATCAATTTAAAAGACGTCGCTATACTCCTAGGCCAGCTGGGATCTAGCGTTTAGGCCGCCGAGGCGATCGAGCACCGGCAGCACCACGGGGTTCAATGTGTTTCTAACCCATCCACCATGTGCAACCACCAACTACTAGCCACCAAGCCATCCACCATCCAAACAATCCAAGTATGCGTACAAGCTGATGACATGGCGCATGCAGGTGAACACAGATGCATGCCAGTTGGCAATCCAGCCCGTCCTGCTCAGTTTGTCTGCGTGATACAAGTGGAAGGTAAAGCCGTCCGTCACGAAGTGCGCCTCCACCGATGTGGAACGCGCCATAGCATCCACTCTGCAAATCAGCGATCTCCCAGTCAGAGGGAGGAGGAGAGGGGCGCATCGACTGCAGTGGTCATGCAGCGATCTCACAGTCAGTGGGATCAGTTTCACATGACATGATTTTAATACATGATACGATATGATATGATATGGTAAAAACTATGTTTTTTTCACACAATGCTATACGTTAACCCTGTCAGATCCTCACACACCGTCTCGGGGGGGGGGGGGTCGTTAGGGACCAACCTAATCTCCAAACTAAGCGTCGCACGAAAACGAAATAGATATGAGAAAGCGCTCGCCGAGTAGGGCCAGACACCACGCCAAAACAAATTTATCCCCAAAAAGTGACGTCAACAGGTTTTCACGACTTATATTATGGTCGTGGCCCTGAGGAATTGTTTTGGGAGATTTGAAAAGAAAGGAAAATATTTGGATTCAGAAAAGGAAAGCGATATCGACCAAGACCATAATTGTTTTTGCCACCCAAAATCCAAAAGTTCATTTTTTTATTTCAAAATTTTTAGTTTTCAAGTTTTCTTTAATTTCCCCTTTCTAATGGGTAGATCTGGCCGAATAATATTGTTCGAAGTCAACTTGCTCCAATACAAAATGCTTACTTTACCCAGAATATTCTATTTTAACTCTAATGGGCAAATATGTAAAACTACTAAGAATTCAAAAATGGAAAAAGACAAATTCCTCTGGTGCGTTGTGTTGCATCTCCAAAGATAAGCATACACTGAAAGCTTAATTAAAGTATCTTTATCCGTTAACCCGTGCACGACCGGGGGGCAGATATCAGCCTCCCTGCGGTTTTTCCTAATTTTCCGCCATACTAATCGAGTTAGCAAGGCCAAACCTCGCATGGCGGCTCATTACTCTTTTCCGCATGCCCTCATTCATTTTTAACCCTGGGTCATCTTAGGTCAGGCCACCAGGTCAGGTGAAGTGACCCAACTACACTCGGAGTTCTAGGTGGCTTAACTTCCACAATAATTGGGCGATTGATTTCAAACTTATAACATGTCATGATCTCATGGATCATAATATGTATATCGGGGTTTGTCGTAGAATTGACCTTAGGTCATGTCGCGGACATAACTTCCCCATTATAGGGCTATGGCAAAACATACAAATGTCTCCTGGTTACATATTTGCTCTCGGAATGATCTAACAACGGTTGTGGCATGTAGTTGGAAGCTATGCTCAATGTTACCGCTGACATGTTTGCTCAGTGGCCTCACCAAGGTCATCTGAGGTCACCTGCGATCACTACGCATTTCTGCGCATTACATCGCACTGCATTGAGCTAGAAGGCTGACATTATCGTCATTATGCTTGTATCGCCAAGACATGTCGATTGATACATTACATGCCCTCCCTAGGCTATTTCATGACCTTCACCTGAGGTCATAGTTTCGGTTGACATGACCTTAAATCACACCGACTATTGTCGATAGCACAATCCAAGGACTGTCGAATAGCTTTCGCCGTTTGTTTCTATCTGTTACAGGTCTTGAAATATGTGTCAATATCTGAGAGTCCCACCCGATCCGGTTGAATTTGACCTATGACGGCCCAGTGACCTGAATATTGACCTGAGCGAAAAATGACCGAAACACTTTTGATAGAGCCTGTCACCAGCTGCTATCTAACGCCGTTTTCTGTTTGCCGCTAGCTAGCATAGTTCTAGAGATCTTATGGGGGCAGACATCTGCCCCCCCCTCCACGGACATGCGAAGTTGGCGCGGACCGCCGGACGTGCGAGTGTTAAAGCTTGACGACTGGTTGAACTTTTTTGGAAGTGACTTCACTTGACCTTGACTGGCTCGTTGACCCTTCATGACTTGACTTCAAAATTTTGACACAACATGCCAAATTTATATTGGAAATGTATGCCATATCTCGGGGCGCTGCCGCACGCTGTTCTTTCACTGTCCGCGGAGATCCTTAGGTGGGAGGGTCGCCAACGATCCCCCCATGACGGCACGGGTTTTAAAAGGCCGCGTTCGTCGTACCCGATGGCTCTTATTCTGGGCGTGGAGTGAGTAGGTATATGATGTGATGTGTTTTCATTTCTTGTTAATTCATAGAGCACCCATGCCTAATGTATAAAGTGAATTCAAATCATATCGTATCAAAATCATCACCAATATCATATTAAAATCATATCATGTCAATCGGATCCCACTGGCTGTGAGACCGCTAACATGTAACATGTGCATGCTGTGGCACGTTTCATGTCATTTTGTGCTTGATCTCTCACCCTAAAACTGTCACTGATGAAAAGCAGACGCCGTAGAAACCTACAGTTGATTTTGGCTTGATTTGTCTCTTTCAGTTTAATTAGCATAAGGTCAAAGGTTATTCTGAAAATAGTAGTGACTCTTGTGATATTTGTGATGACCACTTGAAGCGGCCGCTATCGCACCTGTGAGGCGGTCACTGTCACGGCTCTGAGCCGGACATTGTCAGTGCTGTGAGCCGGCCGTTGTCAGGTCTGTGAGTCGGCCGTTGTCAGGACTGTGAGCCGGACATTGTCAGTGCTGTGAGCCGGCCGTTGTCAAGGCTGTGAGGCGGCAGTTGTCATGGTTGTGAGCCGGCCGTTGTCAGGGCTGTGAGCCGGCCGTTGTCAAGGCTGTGAGCCGGCCGTTGTCAAAGCTGTGAGGCGGCAGCTGTTATGACTGTGAGCTGGCCGTTGTCAGGGCTGTGAGGCGGTCGTTGTCAGGGCTGTGAGCCGGCCGTTGTCAGGGCTGTGAGCCGGCCGTTGTCAGGTCTGTGAGCCGGCCGTTGTCAGGACTGTGAGCTGGCCGTTGTCAGGGCTGTGGCCGGCCGTTGTCAGGGCTGTGGCCGGCCGTTGTCAGGGCTGTGGCCGGCCGTTGTCAGGGCTGTGAGCCGGCCGTTGTCAGGGCTGTGAGCCGGCCGTTGTCAGGGCTGTGAGGCGGCCGTTGTCAGGGCTGTGAGCCGGCCGTTGTCAGGGCTGTGAGCCGACCGTTGTCAGGGCTGTGAGGCGGCAGCTGTTATGACTGTGAGCCGGCCGTTGTCAGGACTGTGAGCCGGCCGTCGTCAGGTCTGTGAGCCGGCCGTTGTCAAGGCTGTGAGGCGGCAGCTGTTATGACTGTGGAGCGGCAGCTGTTATGACTGTGGGGCGGCAGCTGTTATGACTGTGAGGCGGCAGCTGTTATGACTGTGGAGCGGCAGCTGTTATGACTGTGGGGCGGCAGCTGTTATGACTGTGAGGCGGCAGCTGTTATGACTGTGAGGCGGCAGCTGTTATGACTGTGAGGCGGCAGCTGTTATGACTGTGAGGCGGCAGCTGTTATGACTGTGAGGCGGCAGCTGTTATGACTGTGGGGCGGCAGCTGTTATGACTGTGGGGCGGCAGCTGTTATGACTGTGAGGCGGCAGCTGTTATGACTGGGGCGGCCACTGCCGCACTGTTATGACTGTGAGGCGGCAGCTGTTATGACTGTGGGGCGGCAGCTGTTATGACTGTGAGGCGGCAGCTGTTATGACTGTGAGGCGCAGCTGCTATGACTGTGGGGCGGCAGCTGTTATGACTGTGGGGCGGCAGCTGTTATGACTGTGGGGCGGCAGCTGTTATGACTGTGAGGCGGCAGCTGTTATGACTGTGAGGCGGCAGCTGTTATGACTGTGGGGCGGCAGCTGTTATGACTGTGGGGCGGCAGCTGTTATGACTGTGAGGCGGCAGCTGTTATGACTGTGAGGCGGCAGCTGTTATGACTGTGAGGCGGCAGCTGTTATGACTGTGGGGCGGCCACTGCCGCACTGTGATGGCTGTGAGGTTGCCGATGCCGTGGCTGTGAGGTAACCACTGCCTCCCCGACGAGACACCATCTTTCCGTGGTGGGGGTGGAGTGAGGGGATTGCGTTCCCCAATGACCTGGTGATCCAGTCCACTGGTGATCCGGCGAGGGGCCAGACTAGGAGTTCCTCACTCGTTCCTCCATCCCGTTCACGTTCCAACGCCCATCCCATCTCGACATCCATATCCTTCACCAGGCCCTGCAACACCAAATATCCCTTCTATGAGCAGCTAGGATAACTTTCCTGGTCCTGCCCACCAGTTCAGTTTTATCGGGGTAGCCGCGCCCCCACCGCGGGGATTACGGAGTCCCAGAGGCTGAGATCCCCCGTCGCACTGTGCTAGTTGTGACTGGGGCAGCACAGCTCTTTGATCCCGATATTCCGGGGGCGAGCGGGCCCGTAGGAGCCCCTGGAGGCCATGTGACGAGTAGCCTCGGGATAGGGGCCTGGGCTCTGGCCTGGTGCCTGCCGGCCCGACAGACCGTGGTCAAGGGGTGGGCGGTGCTGCTAGTGTGGTAGGGGTGGCGAATCTCTCTCCCGGTCGTACGAAAGCGCCGCCTGCCCGGAATAGCTCTTCTGGCGATGGGCCCTCTTCCGCTCCCGTTTCGGCTGCGGCCCCAGAAGCGAGGCCTGCCATCTGCTGGCTCTCCACGGGCCAAGAAACGTCCAGCTCCCGCCCCAGAACTCAGCCTCTTGGACTGAGGAAAGGGGTATAGTCCGATCCACCGCCGATCCCCTTCCCGGGGCGGACGACAAAGACCAAGTATCCAAACCAGCGTTCTCCATGATAGTAAATTATAGTCATCGCACTATCTCATTCATTCTCTACACCACCGGATGAAAGAGTGACATCACGCTCTCACCCGAAAACCCACTCGCTTGGTACAAGACCGATTGGTCGCCTCTACTTTATGCCCGATCTTATTGACCTTTGGAGCAGAGCGTGTTCTCCCTCCCCTTTTAGTCACTCCTAGTCAACATATCTTTTATTTTGCAATGAAACTGTAGAGACACCAGGAACAGTCTCCAGGAACTACAGATTTTACTACATAACCGAAACCCGGTTGTCGTTTGCATACAGAAGATAAAGCAGTCGCCAGACACACGGTGCTATCTAAACAACTACGGTGCTTATCGTAAGGACAGCCACACCGACACTGTTGCGCATAGAGGCGTCATGTTGGCGGTGCACAAAAGTGTTCCCGTTTAGCATCTTGCTGTGAGTACATCCCTCCAGGCGGTGGGAACAAACGTCTTCTCCGGTCACCGATTAATCACCGTATGCTCAGTGTACCTCGGTCCTGGACCCCGTTTGCCTTCTGCAGTACTCCGACGACTTGTAGTCGAGCTCCACCCACCCATTTCACTATTGGGTGACTTCAACGTCAGACGGCATAGGGATTTGCAAACACGAAAGTGCGTGGACGATGGCTTGGATCATTAATTTTAGACGAGTCGCAATGCATACTGAACACTAGCTCACGGACACATGCATCGACACCGTCGGGAAATACTTCCGCGCGAACCTTGCCATCACCAGCCCGGAGGTAACGATTCTTTTATCGATTGGTTCGTCGATGATGATCCCAGAAACAGCGACAGTTTCCCCATTTGGCTTGAACTTCTAGAAGGATGAGTTCTTGGACACAGGCCACAGCGGTGGAATTTTGCAAACGTTGAATGGTCTATATTAACAGTTCGAGTTATGACATGTTTTAATGCATACGACACTTCATGTGTGATTCCTGTGGAAGTTTTTGATCTATACTTGCGCGATGCGCTTCTAAATGTATTTCTCGTACTACTGGCACCCCACGACGTACACCCGTCCCGTAGTGGTCTGAGGAGTGCAGAGTGGCTATCAGAAAGCAACGCCGTGACCTGAAACGATTTGACCGCAGCAGCACCGCCGAAAGTTCGTTTCGAGTTTCAGACCACGAGGGCTGCTGCACGTCCCACAGTTCGTGAGGAAAACAGGGTGTCTTGGAAATCTTACATCAATAAACTGAATCGATCGATGTCCTTGTCGCAAATGTGTGCACAAATTAAACGTATTTTAGGCCAGTTTGTGTCAATTTTACTGCCCGTTCTACACGTAGTCGGCGATGTGGTCGTGGAACCACTACATGTCGACAGCAAAATCGCCGGAGCATTTGCGGAATGCTGCATGAACGGTAGCAATGATCCCGTGTTCGGGCGACATAAATGTAGTCACGTTGCGAAGTCACACCCGTTGACTTTACAACTGAGGGACATCACTTGTATAACCTACCTTTCACGATGACGGAGTTGATGTCGGAAACTAGTACCTTGCGCAGTGTGAGTGAAAGGCCGGACATGATGAAATGATTCTTTCACCTACCCTAATGAGCTTGCAATGCTGCTCAATACGTTTAACGCCGTCTGTAATGGAGGTGTTTCCTCCCTCTTGGCGACAGGGCAACATTATCTCATCATCAAAACCAGGTAAGATGACCCTACATCTTATGCCCTTACCACATCGATCGATTTCACCCATATTCTGCCTTTGTAAATTATTGGAAAAGCTTGTAAGCCCGCGAGTGATGTGGCTCTTGGAGGAAGGAAGCTTTTTTACGGTTGTTCAGTGCAGGTTTAGAAAACATCGCTCTACAGTTTCCCATGTTCTAACATTATATACTGCAATCCCAAACAGTCCTAAGGAAACACGACATGTAGGCGCTGTCTTCTGCGAAATCGAGCGTGCCTAGGATACCACATGGTGGCATAGTATATTTTTGAAGTTTTTGACTTCTGGTATACGCGGCTGTATGGGTATTTAAAAAAAAAAACATGGCCGATAGGACGTTTCGTGTACGAGTGGGAAATATTGTGTCTGATCTTCTTACACAGGTGAACGGTGCTCATCAAGGAAGCATTTTGAGTGTGGACGCGTTTGCAATAATCATAAATGACCTTTGAATCAGCCTACCGCCTGGTATCTGGAAATATATAATTGCTAATGATCTTGTAGTCTACTTACCGCGCCAGATTCAATATGTAGGTAATAGAACCTGATTCAATGGGGTCGGGTTGTGTTAATTCCATGTTTGATGTCATTCAATGCACATTAGTTGTTCCGAAGTACAATTGCGTCGCTACCCATAGATAAACCCATGGGCGAATAAGTCGATTCACCTCAGTGGCGGCCTGGAGCCATGTAGCAGCCGGTAACTAGCGACCTTGAAATCCGTGATGGTCTTTTAGGGAAACTATAAGATCTTTTTGCCTCAGAAGCCGTGTTCGTATAAGATGTGACGTGTTCGTATAAGATGTGACGTGTTCGTATAAGATGTGACGTGTTCTTATAAGAGGTGACGTGTTCGTATAAGATGACATACAATAAGTTTTTTTTAAATCAGAAAGACGCTTTCCAATCGTAGGTATGCATGTATATCGCGACTGTTTGTTATCGTGCATTGAGCTGTTTGTTTCTCGATCTCATCTGCTCCATCAATTTGGCATGCAGTCAGATTTCGCTTGAGAACAAGTTGATTCGCCTCAGCGGCCTGGAGCCGTCTGGCAGCGTCCGCAGCGCAATTAGCGGGTGAAACGCGCGCCGTTCTGCCGGCCGGCCGCGCTGGCCAAGTGGCCAATGTGTCGCTGACACGCTGTGAGCCGCTTGGGCGGCCAGCGCTCCCGCCCGAGGCTGGCCGCGCCGCCGCCGCCGCCGCCGCCGCCGCCGCCGCCACCGCCGCCGCTCACACCGCCGCTCTGTTTGTACGCCCGCGACTGAGTGATCGCAGGCGGCGCAGCAGCACCATTGTCGGGCGTGCTGGCGGCCGAGCGAGGCCGGCTCACTGGGTCACAGGCCTCTCCTCGACGCGACTGGCCGCCAGCGCAATCCAGACGCGACTGGCCGCCAGCGCAATCCAATTCAGTCGAAAACGCTAATCAGATCACTTCCGCGCGTTTGGTCCCGCATTCCGCACAGTGTCCCGGCGGGTTATATTGGGGGTTTCCGCTAATGATATATTGATGAAAATCGCGACAGTAATATATCTATGTTTAAGACAGGTCCTGCTTAGCCGTCAGTCAGGGTGTCAGTGACGTTTTTTTTGTTGGTGGGGAGGGTGAGGAGTATTCCAATTTGTGCGTGATAAATATCCCAGTTCTCCTCCATAAAACGTCATACAGCACAATAACTGGTTGGTAGTAACTCTGGTGGAAGGGCTGATTTACATAATTTGAATGAGTCTGAAGGTTTGCAGACTCGAGTGGTGCAGTACCTTTGATAATGCGCGGTGTCATGCGGGTGTCATGTTGCGTTGAAGGAATGTACACTGGAGTAGCTCCGTAGCTTTTGCAATGTACGTTGATGCCGATGCCGAACAATGAGCCTGAAAAGTCACCATTCTGTCACGATATTTCGATAGGCTGGCCTTTTTGTACTATATCTCACCATTAAGAAACTGCATGTTGAATTGGAATATCTTGCCAAGGGTGTATGATAGACGTCGCTAATCTACTCCACCTTGTCGTATTCAAGACTCAAGCGCAATGGACGCTGCCAAAGGTGGATGGTTGTCGGTGAAGTTGGTGTCATCAGCTATGCCACTGTACGCTACCAGAGGTGGATGGTTGTCGTGAAGCTGGTGTCATCAGGTATGCCGCTGCACGCTGCCAGAGGTGGATGGTTGTCGTGAAACTGGTGTCATCAGCTATGCCACTGTACGCTACCAGAGGTTGATAGTTGTCGTGAAACTGGTGTCATCAGCTATGCCACTGTACGCTACCAGAGGTGGATGGTTGTCGTGAAGCTGGTGTCATCAGGTATGCCGCTGCACGCTGCCAGGGGTGGATGGTTGTCGGTCAAGCTGGTGTGATCAGATATACCGCTGCACACTACCGGAGGTGGATGGTTGTCGGTCAAGCTGGTGTGATCAGATATACCGCTGCACGCTACCGGAGGTGGGTGGTTGTCGGTCAAGCTAGTGTCATCAGGTATGCCGCTATACGCTACCAAAGGTGTATGGTTGCTGGTGTCGTCATGTATGCCGCGCCAGATATGTCACACGATGTAAATCTAGACATAGTGAGTGCTGCCATGCATGGCAATATGACGTCGATTACACGGAATGTGTTGGTGACATCCCATCAGTTTATTCTGACTGCTACCACATGTGCGATGAGGCACTGTGGCGGATGCAGAAAGCCCTTTTTGGCCGGCAAGCACGTAGGTTCAGGTGGGGAAACATTTTCAGGACTATTGCATTCCAACACGTTTGCCAGGCGGTTTTGTATGTGCTAGCGCCATAACTGAGCATGAATTAATTATGCCGTTACTTGGACATCAATGCAACTGGAGAAAATTGCATGAGGGGAAGTGTGGAGAGGGTGGTGCGTCCCTTGGGCCTGCTACGGGTAATACGAATCGCTCTCCACCTATGCATGCTATTGCTCTCATTTTGCTCTAAATTTACGTATAATTCGGCTCGCACAAGGCAGTAACAGTCAATTATTATTTTAGCTGAGCACTCCAAAAGGTTTCGAACATACGAGTGAACCTTCGATTGGGGCTGTCCAGTTACAGAATGGCTGGCTGTAAGTTACTGACCCACGAGCATGCATGAATGACTGCGTATCCTTGAGGGCGTTTTTACCGCCTGTCGGTAGTCGTTTTTGTGCGTCGCGATACTGCACGCTGTATGCCGGCGTGACTCTGGCTTTGTGAATGGCCTGACAGGTAACGCCGACTTGCTGCCACCGGATCTGCACACTGAACTGGCATTGCCAGGTGCTGCTGGTTTTTGTGGCTCGATTCGGCATCGGTGCGAAGCATTGGTGCGACGTCGTACGATATTGTGGTGGTGGCCCACGAATAGCCACAACGTCATGCTGACATGCTGATATATGCGGCAAATTTGATATCATGCATTAACTACGTAATATGCGTATATATATATATATATATATATATATATATATATATATATATATATATATATATATATATATGTGTGTGTGTGTGTGTGTATATATGCATATCGCTGGAAACTGAAGATGAGTGCTCATGTGAAATTTGCGGGTCGTATGTGGGCTTCCTACGTCTGCTTCGCCTCAACCATCAGCAGCGTAGACATGACCCAATTTGTGAAGCACCGGCTGAGGAGCACACCGGTGTTCCCGGGTGCTTCTGGGTGGCGCATTTCCCTGTTCACTGTAGTAAGTACGTTCTTTTCCGTGACAGTTTGTGATGGATTAGTTCACTGTTTGGCATTGGTACGTTGTGGTGCATCACTCTGCCAGACCTTCCTGTGTGTGGCTGTGAGCCCTCTGCTGTGCACGCTCGAGAGTGCAATCTTTAACAACCTCAGAAAAGTGATCCGCTGAATGTCTGCTCAGTGGATCACTTTCCTGATGTTGTTCGCCTCGCGCTCCCAAATACTAAAACCTACATAGTCATGTTCGCATGAAGTAAACTATGCCACATGTATATGCATATCACACCAGCTGCACCAAATGTGCCAGATGTGGCATCAGATTACAACCGAGGACGAGTGCTAAACTGGACGCATTTCGTGTGTACATAAAGAATGGTGCATGATCAGCGACGGAGAAGTTTTCCGATCTGATGAGACGATTTCCGCTCCGACTGGTATGTTTTTGAAACCATACTAACTCTTCGTTTGTAGCAATGTTTCGAGTTCTGTTGTATCCGGTTACAATTAAATCTATTCTTCAGATATTTATCTTTACCAACTTCAAGGACAATAATGCTTACCAGTATAAGGCATCCATTAGGACGCTAAGGAACGAGGGCAAGTGTCAAAAGTACAGCATGGTCGAATATCCGTTCATATGTCATAGGCGCAATGCCTTGAATGTTTATGCAATTACGCGCCTTCAAGCATGTATGCAGAACATGCGGGTGCGAAACGTTCATACAGCTGCATTACTTAGTGCTGAAATAGTCGAATAGAACGTCCGGGTGCAGCCCCTTTCCGGGGCTGCATCCTGATTCACGGAACAATAGTCATCCGCGATACCACCATTCCACTGGGACGAACGTACTGGGATGGACGTCGAGTAGGTGCTGCGACACGAGATGTAGCGTCAGCTGCCAGTGCGCCGGAATGTCACCGCAAACTCTATTCTTGGAACAGATATTGAGAGCACTTCGGGAGAAATACTGTGATCAAAGTTGTTAGACATAAAAATGGAAAGAGCAGGTTTGGCTCTGAGTGGAAAAACAGAGCTCGGAGTTTTGCATTGCACCGTGGAAGGATACCGAAAGCTAGTCACAAGCGGATTAGACGGCCGCAAATTTCTGCTTCAGAAAATATTAAGTACGTTTCAGGGCAACTATTACGACAAAAGTTGCTGAAAACTAAAATTAAAACTAAGGCCACGGATCAGAGTTTCAGTGAGAAAAAATTACACCTTTAGACGCTATAACAAAAAAGAGGAAGAAGGTATTGGCGTTCCAAAGGCACGACGACGGAATGTGCCGAGTAATGCCAGCCGGACCGGCTCGGATCAGGCGGGCTCTCGTGGCATGTACACGGGAGTAGTCTCACTCCGGCTTCGCCATCGCTCGTGACTAAGCACTCGAAATATTTGTTCAATGTGGAATTTGTATTGAGGAATTTTTCACCCGGGCGACCTTAAGAACGTGGAGCGACCCATGGGCAGTCAGAGACGCGGCGATTGAACTCGTGCCAGCTGGTCGTGCGCGACCGGCTGCGGCCCATGCAGAGCGCCTCCCTCACTGGTGCCGGTAAGTGGCGACACCGCGAACACTGTGTGCCCCCGCCGAGACGGGAGGAGGATGGGCGAACAAGCTGGACACCCAATTTGCCGGTGTGTGTCTAATCTCCGTTTCTCTCGCTTCGTCTGCTCCGGCTGAAGAGTCACAGCCGCGACCACCATGAGTGTGTGCTGTCGCCTCGTAACATCGAGCCAGTCACACTTCCCGCTCGCTGTATCGGATCTTACCCGGTAATCGGTTGAACAACTCAGCTGCGCAGTAACCGTGCGCCGTGTACCGGAACTGCTCGTCGTCGGCGGCCGGCTGCACCGGTCCGACTACAGCACTCCATGGGAGCCATTGGCACGGGTGAACACTGCCGCTATGGTGGGAGGCTGTCCTGTCCTCACCGTCTGTCCAAAGAAACATAATTAGTGATACATGGCTAGTCGGTGTGCATTCTGACACCGCAGCTCTCTTGCAGCATCTGCCGTGTGGTTCCTCTTTCTCCCTCTGCTGGCCATGCGAGCACAGCAATTAGCGAGCCTCCGACCGCGACGCTGTTGTAACGCTTTACATGTGCAAAAATACAGTATCTGAAGGACTCGGTACACCAGCGAACCGGCGGATTTGGTCAGCTTAGCTTGGGAATAACGTACCTGCACACACAAACATTTCCCGAGAACTTTTCAAAACCGACCGCTATGCATGAAATTTCCCGTAGATAATTACCGTGTAATGCACTTAAACCTCTTCCTGATTTCGAATGAGCAAACGTGCTCTCGTTGCGCATACCAGTACGTGGACACCAAAAGGCAACACGCAAGTTTCTAAACTGGTCAACTACGAAATATCATCCGCGATAGAATGAATCACTTCCCACCCCACCTCCACTAGTTTCTCAACTAGTTACTTCCTCCCCCACCTCCACAGCTCGGTCGCGGGAAACTAGTCAGCGTAGGACAGATTCTGCGAAGCGATGAGTCCGCACTCAGACGTTTCGGCCAGTTTGGCCAGTGCCCGTTTGGACTGAGGTCAGCACGGCCGAGTGATCTGTGACCTCGTGACGGCCGGCTTCAGAACAGCCGCCTCGACCACCAACCCCGGCCAGCGTAGCTGCAATAAACAAATGCGAGTCGACGTGATATCACCAGCTCGTCGCTACGGTTTGCATGCCGTGTGCTGAGCGTGTGCAGCCTACAGGCCCCCTGCCGTCCGTCAGAACCATTACATGTGCGGCTTACAGGCCCTGTCTTCCATCATGACCAGTACGTGTGCGACTTACTGGCTCCCTGCCTTCCGCCAGGACCATTACATGTGCGGTCTATGGACACCTTGCCGCCGTCAGGACCATTACATGTGCGGTCTATGGACACCTTGCCGCCGTCAGGACCATTACATGTGCGGTCTACGGACCCCTTGCCGCCGTCAGGACAATTACATATGCGGTCTACGGACACCTTCCCGCCGTCAGGACCATTATGCGTGCGGTCTACGGACACCTTGCCGCCATCAGGACCATTACATGTGCGGTCTACGGACCCCTTGCCGCCGTCAGGACCATTATGTGTGCGACCTACAGACCCCTGCCGCCGTCAGGACCATTATGTGTGCGACCTGCAGGCCCCCTGCCACTGTCAGGACCATTATGTGTGCGACCTACAGGCCCCTGCCGCCGTCAGGACCATTATGTGTGCGACCTACAGGCCCCTGCCGCCGTCAGGACCATTATGTGTGCGACCTACAGGCCCCTGCCGCCGTCAGGACCATTATGTGTGCGACCTGCAGGCCCCTGCCACTGTCAGGACCATTATGTGTGCGACCTGCAGGCCCCCTGCCACTGTCAGGACCAATGCACGCAGATACATCCACACTGTGCAGCGTACGGTGCACGTACACCGTGGCGTACACATTTGTGGCTGAAATGTGCCGCCGAGCGTGGGCGCACTCCAGCTCGTCGCGACACGCTTCTGCCATTCCGCGCAACACACTGTGCTAGTTTGTCGCCTGGAGTTGGTCCTGGCGCGGCCGCGTGTGGCTCTGCTGACGTCTGTGGCTGCGGTGTGCCGCCGCCGCAGCTGTGGCCACCGGACGCGCCGGTGTACTCACATGTCGGCCGGCTCTCGGCGGCGGCCCACGCGCGCCGCCAATTTGGATCGGCTGGCCCCGACTGGCGGCCGCCACCCCGGTCTGACCCGGCCCGCCTGTTGGCACTTTCACCGGCCGACCGCGCACGCAGCCAGTGCAGCGATGCACGATGCGCGATGCACGATGCAGCGCGTGATGCAGTGCTCTACAGCGCGCCGTCCGTTTACTCTAAACACGCGCCGGGCAGCGGCGGCCGCTTACGCAACGTGCCGGCCGGGAGCGGCGGCGGCGTGTTGGCGCGCGCTGTCGCCCTGCTGGCCCGGCCGTTGTGCGTTGCAGCCGGGCCCGTGCCGATGCGGTGTCACGGCTGCCACCCGGAAGCGGTCACAATATATGAGGTCGCTCGAGCTGCACGGCACTCCGACGAAAGAGGACAGCGACAGGGAGATTGGCGGCGGGGCGGGGCGGGGCGGGGCCAGGCGCTTATATTTCGCTCGCTGCTCTCCTCGAACGACGACACGCGTGGAGTCAGGCGGTCACTTTCCGATTCACAACTTAGATAGTCTGGATCTACGATGCTGTGTTGTGATGCTTACTGGTCATTCGCAGTCGCCTGGTCAAGTAACCGACGCCGTGCTTGTACAAAGCCGTCATTGTAAAGCACCGCCACAATCAGCCGTCACTGTACAGCACCGTCACAATCAGCCGTCACTGTACAGCACTGTCACAATCAGCCGTCACTGTACAACACCGTCACAATCAGCCGTCACTGTACAGCACCGCCACAATCAGCCGTCATTGTACAGCACCGTCACAATCAACCGTCATTGTACAGCACCATCACAATCAGCCGTCACTGTACAGCACCGTCACAATCAGCCGTCACTGTACAGCACCATCACAATCAGCCGTCACTGTACAGCACCGTCACAATCAGCCGTCACTGTACAGCACCGTCACAATCAGCCGTCACTGTACAGCACCGTCACAATCAGCCGTCATTATACAGCACCGTCACAATCAGCCGGCACTGTACAGCACCGTCACAATCAGCCGTCACTGTACAGCACCGTCACAATCAGCCGTCACTGTACAGCACCGCCAAAATCAGCCGTCATTGTACAGCACCGTCACTGTACAGCACCGTCACAATCAGCCGTCATTATACAGCACCGTCACAATCAGCCGTCACTGTACAGCACCGTCACAATCAGTCGTCACTGTACAGCATCGTCACAGTCAGCCGTCACTGTACAGCACCGTCACAATCAGCCGTCACTGTACAGCACCGTCACAATCAGCCGTCACTGTACAGCACCATCACAATCAGCCGTCACTGTACAGCACCGTCACAATCAGCCGTCACTGTACAGCACCGTCACAATCAGCCGTCACTGTACAGCACCGTCACAATCAGCCGACACTGTACAACACCGTCACAGTCAGCCGTCTCTGTACAGCACCGTCACAATCAGCCGTCACTGTACAACACCGTCACAGTCAGCCGTCTCTGTACAGCACCGTCACAATCAGCCGTCACTGTACAACACCGTCACAATCAGCCGTCACTGTACAACACCGTCACAATCAGCCGGCACTGTACAGCACCGTCACAATCAGCCGTCACTGTACAGCACCGTCACAATCAGCCGTCACTGTACAGCACCGCCAAAATCAGCCGTCATTGTACAGCACCGTCACTGTACAGCACCGTCACCATCAGCCGTCACTGTACAGCACCGTCACAATCAGCCGTCATTATACAGCACCGTCACAATCAGCCGTCACTGTACAGCACCGTCACAATCAGCCGTCACTGTACAGCACCGTCACAATCAGCCGTCACTGTACAGCACCGTCACAATCAGCCGTCATTATACAGCACCGTCACAATCAGCCGTCACTGTACAGCACCGTCACAATCAGCCGTCACTGTACAGCACCGTCACAATCAGCCGTCATTATACAGCACCGTCACAATCAGCCGTCACTGTACAGCACCGCCACAATCAGCCGTCACTGTACAGCACCATCACAATCAGCCGTCACTGTACAGCACCGCCACAATCAGCCGTCACTGTACAGCACCGTCACTGTGCAGCACCGTCACTGTACAGCACCGTCACAATCAGCCGTCATTATACAGCACCGTCACTGTACAGCACCGTCACAATCAGCCGTCATTATACAGCACCGTCACAATCAGCCGTCATTATACAGCACCGTCACAATCAGCCGTCACTGTACAGCACCGTCACTGTACAGCACCGCGACAATCATTGCTCAGCGGTGACATGTTCGGAGGTGATTGAAACTCCTGCGCCGCTGTCCGCTCCGTATCTGGCCGACGATCACAATCGGCGGAACAGCGGCCCAGGTCGGCCCGGCAGACACAACAGTGTGTCGTGGCGGTCCGCGCCGCCCGGCGTACAGACGCTCGCCTCACCAAACAAGGCGGCGGTGGCGGACACACGGTCGGCCCGGTACGAGTCGCCGTGGTGCCACACCGCATTGTTGTGTCTGCCGGGGCCGGCCGGGCGCCACCGGTCTGCAGCCGGCCTGCGCGTGCAGCGAGCAGCGCTCGGCGTGCAGCGTGCAGCGTGCAGCGTGCAGCGTGCGCAGTATGCGTGTACGCCGCCGCTCCGGCGGCACGTAGCGGCTTTCACCGGCCGAGGCGAGAACGGCCGATCGGGCGTGTTTCGGTCAGCTGCCGGCGCGGCAGCGAGAGCAGCGGAGGTCACGAGCTGACACGACCGGCCTGCTCGGCTGACCCGGTCACCGCTGACACCGGCACGACGCGCACCTCTCCGACCACATGAAAGTCGTCACGGACGGGCATCAACGGCCGGCCGTCGGCACGATTCGCATTAACCCTTGTTGGGGTCCGGTTGGCGATAATGTGCCGTTCGGGCGGCGGTACGGTCGCCGGCGGCACGACCTTGTGACAGAGTTGGACGGTCGACATCGACTGCCAGGCGTGGTGTCATTCCTGTCCCACATTTGTCACGGTCGTGCGCGCAGACGGCCGCTTTTGTCGGTCGGGTTTTTAGTCGCACCACATATGCCGTCACTTGAGGAAATGCGTGCTTTATTGTCCAAACATTTCTCGGTTAAATGGTGATTCTCAACAGAATCGGTGACGAAGAAAGTTGCAAAATGTGCTTTACATTCATCCACACCAGGAAATTACATCGCCACTATCATGTACATAGCTGCTGCTCAGCAGCCTTACGGCCCGCTTCCCACCCTGGCTTGTCTAGCGTCTCTGATGGCGCCTCATGCTATTGTGTTACCTGCTAAACCTCGCCATCACGCTCTCGGTAAAGCCCGGTTCACACTTAGCAATTCGGAGCGTGAAACATTCGTAAAACGAACGGTACGAGTAAAACGAACGTCGTAAAACGAGCGGAAATATACCGGGAATAACGCACGCTGTTCCCCCGAATGAAAACGTTCGTTTTACGGTTCCCTACGAATCAATTATGACGCCAATGAGACCATTCTGACTGGTAAATTAATTTGTGAATAGTATGCACTGGTAAATAAATTTGTGAAAGGTTGCAAACCGGCTAATGTGCAATGAATGACAGGGGTTTTAGTCAAACCACGAATCTCTATGTAGAAAATCATACATTCTCTGTGATCGATTTATATTGCATCATTGTTGAACAAGTGATGTTGAATGCTGTGGTAGCCTTAGTTCAGCCTTGTTCAGTTCAACTGGATAGCACAAATTGCAGAATATTACATGCTTTACGCATTTTTGTTTTGTTTGGCCATGAAGACTCTCAACAAAAATAGTTGAAACAGCATGTGAAGTGGTCAGCAAGTGGCAAATGAAATGTAACTTTGATCAGTGCAAGCTCATGCATGTAGGTAGACAGCATACCAGGTATGCATACTTTGTGGGTAATCAATTATGAGTTAAGACTAAGCAAAAGAATGATTTGGGTGTTGTTGTAAGATATGCCAGACATAAAGATATAATGCAAAAGTGCAACATCGACCCACAGGGGCTCTTCTTGGTTGCATTTTGTGGACACCATCAGCTAGTTGCCCATGCTGAACCACAAGTCCCAACGTGCCGAGCCATGAGTCTGCAGAAATAGATGGGTTAACTTTGCAGCCTACCTTGGGACATCAACTTAAGTGCATCTTGAAATAGTGAGGACCAAAATTAACATGTACATATTTCAATATCCATATCATGCACACATCAGAAAAGATAGCATCTGTAGTTGGCACTGGACATGCACAACCAATGCTTTTTGCTCTGAAAATTCCAATAAATTGGCATTTAGAGCAATAGAAATTATGAACATGTTTTTTTCACCATCATGCATAACCTGGGAGTGCTAAGTTGTGCTTGGAGTGTCAGAAATTGTCAAGGGTTTTTCATTGCTTATAATAGGCACTTAGAACTCACAGGGCCAATGATTTTCTGCATGGCTATGTTCTTCAGAGATACTTGCAAGATTTTGTCAGTGCTGCATGCACAACCCCAGAATGTTATTTTCCATCTTGGGTGAACAAGCATGTTTTTTTTCATGCCAATGAAGCATATTTGACTGAATGTGCCATCATATGCCAACTGAACAAATAATGTAAAATGCTATAATAGATAGCTTGCACAGCTGAGCTGGATAGCACAACTTGCCTAATATTACATGTTCCACATATTTTTTATTTTGCCATGAAGTCTCCCAAGAAAAATAGTTGGATAAGCATATGAAGTGGTCAAAAAGTGGCATATGAAATGTAATTTTGATTAGTGTGAGGTCATGCATGTAGGTAGATAGTATACCAGGGATGCACACTTGATGGGTGACCAATTACGAGTTGTGACTGAGCAAACAAATGATTTGGGTGTTGTTGCGAAATATGCCAGACATAAAAACCTAACGCAGAAGTGCAACATTGAGCCACAGGGGTTCTTCCTGGTTGCATTTTGTGGAAATCATCATCTAGTTGCCCATTCTGAACCACAAGTCCCAACATGCCAAATCATGAGTATGCAGATGAAACAGATCGGTTAACTTTGCAGCCTACTTTGGGACATGAACTTAAGCGCACCTTGACAGTGAGGATCAAAATTAGCATGTACATATCTCAATATGCATATCATGCACACATCAGAAAAGAGACCATGTGTAGTTGGCATTGGACATGCACAAGCAATGCTTTTGGCTCTGAAAATTCCAATGAATTGGGATTTACAGCAATAGAAAATATGAATATTTTTTCACCATCATGCATAACCTGGCAGTGCCAAGTTGTATTTGGAGTATCAGAAATTGTCAAGGGTTTTTCGTTGCTTACAATAGGCACTTATAACTCAGCGGGCCAATGATTTTCTGCATGACTATGTTCTTCAGAGATACTTCCAAGATTTTGTCAGGGCTGCATGCACAACCCAAAAATATTACTTCCCACCTTTCCATCTTGGGTGAACAAGCATGTGTTTTCCGTGCCAATGAAACACAAACACAACACAACATTGCATACAATCCCGCCTGAGACTATTTTCCAGTTCTACCTCTCTACCACGTGGTCAAGAAGTGTGCTAGGAAATGCGATATTCTATCCATAAGCAAATCAATGCTTCTCACCTGGTCATAGACAGCCAACACAACTTCGAATATCTCACGGCCACGCAATCACGCCAACAAAACGTTAAACGCTGAATCGGCGTTGAAAAGATAAACTGAAACTATCTTTTGGACGCCAGATTGACGTTCATTACCCGGTCTTGACATGCCCCGGTGCACACTGTGCGACGCTCCGATCGCGTTAAACGTTCGTAAGACGCAGTTTTGACGGGCGCCTAAAATACGTTCGATTGCCGTTTGTTTAACGAAACGGCCTAAAAACGATGAATAAACGCTCGGAAAGCGTCAAAAGACCGTAGTGTGAACCGAGCTTAAAGCTCGCTATTTGCCTCAACAGTAGGGACAGGTTACTTGCCCAAATACTTTTGCCAGTTAAACTACGCCGTCTCGAGGGGGGTCGTTGACGACCCCCGTGAGGTTGGTTCGCGGCAACTGATTAAGTCGGTTCACCTGTTTGATTTAGGAAAACTTGAAACCTAAACGTGCAACATCAGCGGACTAATTTTCGTGGCGTGGTCCCAGATGTTACGGGAGTGGTGTAAGATGGCTTGGCTACAGATATCGATAAAAGCAGAGCTGTCTGAATTTCTGTTGGCAGGAGCTAAGGTTCTACACGTCTCCAGATGAAATCTTTCGCTAACACGATGCCTGAAATGATCGAACTTTCAGAAACTCTTGTCCTGCTTGCTGCTCACGTAAAAGTCTATTATATTCATTAAATTTCGAGATCCTGAAATCAGACCGTGACACAGAGATAGACTCAACGAGAGGGGTGCGGCTTTGTGTGCAGGTGGAAGACACTTCCCCACACAATGTTGGCTGTTTTCTCCAAATGATTTCATGAGATCCTATATGGCATGCTTACAATCCACTTTTTGACCGCCCATCGACTTCATGCATTGTGCTGTGCCATTAAATTTAAGAAGCCTATGCCTATATTTTTGGATGAACAACACTCCAATCTGGTGCCGTTAGCGATCGGCACTGGAATACATGTGTTGCGAACGCCAACTCTATAAATCTGCACACACATCAACAAAAAACAAGCATACGAAGCGCTTATCCAGTTTGCATGTATTGGGTGTACAGCTGTGCTGTCTAGTGTTGCCTCATGATGGATGCATATTTCAGACTGGAATTGTATATGGTCATCACCAAGCTGTTGCTACAAACCGCTACAGGCTGTGAAAATATTTTAATTGAAAATTATTTGAAGAACTACAGTGAGCTGAACAGTGAAGAACGCTTATTTGAAGAGCTTCAAATAAGAACGCTTATTTGAAGCTGAACAGTGAAGAACGCTGAAGACTACACATGCCGCCGACAAACTGACATATTTTGATGAAGGCACAGTGCGATATGCAATCATGAGCTTTTACATTAATTGCTTGGAATATTTACACCACAGGTGGACAGTATGCAGAGAGGTTCAAACTGATATAAATAAGTGCGTTTTAACCGGGGGTGAGCACATATGAAACAGTCGGATGAGACAGTTACCTTGTCAGAATATCTGTCGGCACTGCCTTTGTATATCCAAATCATCATACCTATTGCATTTTATCACATGACTAAGATATTTCACACTTCCAACCTGCCTGAAAGGTCCAACCGTCAAAACACAATTGTGGTAAAGCAACATCCTTCAGATACAGATACTCGGATGAGCATGCCGGAATCACACATACTTGGCATTGGATAGCACGGTACTGGCTCTTCCAAAACTTTCATGTACATCAAGTAAGCATTCGAGCCCAGTAAAACGACGGGGAAATGATGCGATATCATCAGAATACATCAAGTTATTTATTCTTGCGTCCCCAATCCCACATCCAACACTGATGTTATTAAGCTCAATATGTTAAGGTTATCCACATATATGCTAAATATGCAAAGCGATAAGATGCTGCCTTGTCTGACCAAGCTTGATGCCTCAAATGTATCGGACATGATAGCACCTCATCTGGCGCAAATGCGGTGTTTAGTGTACCAGTATATCGAAATACGAATAATATACATTCGTGTCCCTGCGCCGCGAAGTACATGAATGTTCAATGCGATCGAAAGCTTTGCTAGGATGAAGAAATCCCACAGACGCGCTACCATTCGAAGTATTGTATTAATCGATTATTTAAAGTACATATATGCACCAGCCTGTCCCAACGCCTCGTTCAAAGCCAAATTGATTTGGCGTGGATGCACATATTCTTCCATACGAGCAGGAAGACATAAAGACATAAAAGATTAGCGCAACAATGAGCCACAAGGGCCCTTCTTGGTTGCACTCTGTACACTCAACCAGTTGCCCACCAAATCTGTCAATCAGACCTCCCTGTAATACTGAAAAGCAAGCCCTCTATTCTTATAATGATTGTTTATGCTGTTTTTAAAGATGTTCAATGTGCTGCTACTGACAATGGTTTATGGCAGCTGGTTCCAGTGTTCCACTACCCTAATGGTGAAGAAAGTCTGTCTTAACCTTGTTCTGCTGTGGTTAACTTTAATTCTGAATTTGTGACCTCTAATTGCATCATTTCTGTTAAATTCAAACATTTCCCCAAGATATCCCCTCTCAAGACCGTGGACAAATTTAAAGAACTCGATGAGATCTCCTTTCAGCATTCTATATCTAAGTGAAAACATATTCAATTTCTTCAATCTTTCCTCATATGCCAGGTTGCTTATACCATTAACCATTTTTGTAGCCCTCTTTTGTACTCTTTCTAGAAGCCAACAATCTTTTTCATAGCTAGGAGACCAAGCTTGGATGCAGTATTCCAAATTTGGCCTGACAAATGCACAGTAAAGCTTCCTCATGACTTCCTCACTTCTGTATGATACATTCCTATTGATTGCCCCAAGCATTCTCAGTGCCTTCTTCCTGGCTTCCTTGGTCTGTTCTGATGCCCCCAATTTTGTGCTTAGAATAACACCTAAATCCTTCTCCTGTTGAGTCACTGATAGCACTTTGCCGCCCATCAAGTATGGAGCCTTCATGTGCTGCTTTCCTACATGCATGATTTTGCACTTATCAAAATTTAATTTAATTTGTCATTCTTCGGACCACTTCACAAGTTCGTCTAAGTCTTTTTGCAGCGAGATATGCTCATTTTGACCTGTTATTGGCCTAAGGACCTTCAAATCATCCGCCAATTTCAAAACTTTACTGCTTAGGCCACTTTCAATTTTATTTACGAATATAATGAACAGTAGTGGCCTCAGTACTGACCCCTGGGGGACTCCACTAAGAACATTTTGCCATGATGACTTTGTACCATTTAACATCACTCTGCTGTCTATCTAAAAGCCACAACTCTATCAATTTTAAGATGCTACTTGCAATACCATGGGCCTGAAGCTGTATCATTAACCGTTTATGGGGTACCTTGTCAAAGGCATTACTGAAGTCAGGATATGCTGCATCAACCTGATTTCCCTGATCAAATTGTTCTGTGGCGAAGTCCAAAAAGTCCAAGAGATTTGTGAGACATAATCGTCCTTTTCTAAACCCATGTTTAGTATTTTGAATCAATTTGTTTCCTTCCAGATAACTAACTTTTCTATCCTTGATAATTGATTCGAGTACCTTGCAGACTAGGGATGTGAGACTTACTGGCCTATCGTTTTCAACTTTCCCTCTTTCTCCTTTCTTGAAAATAGTAACTACATTTGCCCTTTTCCAATCTGTTGGAATTTCATTTTGTGAAACTGATCTACAAAATATTATACTATGCTGTATATTATACTAAGAAAAATGGTTTCCAAAGATTTTCTCATGACTCTAGCCTGAAGTAACTGTACTAACTGGACTGTATGCACTAAAAGTTATCCTTGGAAGTTATTTTGTCGGCTTTGTCCTTTATCATCAACACAATAGTAATGTATGTCACTGGGTCTGGCAAAGCACTGCGAGTGAGGTGGCCTGCAAAAACAAAATATTCACCTTTTCCGCAAGGCTGGCGTATATCTTCGTGTATATTTTCGGTGTCCGCCGGAAAGGTCGTCCTTCACCAAGATTTTCTATGCTTCAATTTATCAATGCTGTCCAGAGTTTAGCTTGCTGAGGTTTGAACATCTGCAGCTGGCGCGGCGATAACTTCTTCCGGGCCCGAGTCGCACAACGACCTGACAGAGAACAATAAATCGTAATAGTTCAGGCGCTATGGTTCTGCAATCTTGTTTTTTTTCCACACGTACCGTCTACCATGAATGGAATAGATTATTTACACTTATTAAGCTGACTTACTTTCTTCCATAACTCAGTTGTATCCCGGTTTAATTTGTTTTGTTGCAAGAGGGCAATGGACCAGATTTCAAGAGGCTTTCATGTTTCCGTTTAACTTTAATTGAGTATTTGCATCTTACTCCGGCTTTAATGTACATATTGAACACGTATCCATTAGGGTGGATCGAAAATTATAAACCAACTTCCGCGGGGTCAAAACGCGTGCGCGTGAATGTTCATAGACGGAAAATCGCGGCTAAACATTTTTCAAAAATATTCTAGATACCGCGCACGAAACGTTTTTGAAACGGTTCTTAGCCCCGCCAAGCGTTGAAGTCTCCATTAGTCTTTGCCTTGTTATAAGAACATAACACCATAAGTCTTGTTCACGCTATTCCCCCACTAATTCTCGGCTACCGTTGCCAAGCTTACTAGTGTCTGCATGTCTATAACACCGAAGCTTTAATTATGTAATGAACCGTCAGCAACAATTACGTGATTAGAGGTGCACAATATTTACATTTTTGGCCACGTTTTCAGTTTTGCATAACAAGAGATACGTTCAACCGAGGTTTATTGCAGTTATTGCATTGCAGTTTTCGGAAACTTGTGATCACCACCATCTATGTAGGAACATAAATACGAGTCTGCCTAACTCTGTACTTGCAACCATTTAAACACACCATATCAACTAAACCATCATTTAAATCATCAACAGACGTCCTGAATATCGGCTGTGCGTTTTGTCTAGGAAACACTTTCAACTTTCAACGCATGGCAATAGATTATGGTACCAAATCATGACGACAGGTCACCTCAGAATGGCCAAGCTGAACTCAGGAACGACCGGCTCCCTGAAGCCAGCTGTAAAAGTCCTTCTTTGTATCCATCACCGGAAGATCGGCTCTGGACCGTGCTTTGGCCAGAATCAGAGCATGGCGTGCCGAGTACCCGGCCTTCTTCTGTGCCGCATCTGTCACCTCCTTTACCCAACGTTCCACGCCTTGTGAGTGACATGGAAATGCGCTGAAGTCCATGGGGTGTTCACATTGCACAGCCGCTGTGATTTCCTCGTCTGACATGTCCATGGTCAGTGGTGGCTCTGTTGCATTTGTCCAGTCGATCATTTCTTGGTAGTCATCGGCATCGAAGTTGATGTCCGGAACGACGAACTGTCTGATGTCATCCGGGTCATCGTCCTCGCGTCTCTTGGCTCGGCACGTCCTGATCCGCTCCACGGCCGCCACCCTCGTCTCCTGTCGGCTGTCGGTCAGCATGGCGGCGAGGATGTTCTCACTGTGTGCCCAGAACCCGTTGCGTTTCAGAACCTTTTGCACAATGTTGCGGTCATCTTCAGGCAACTTCCTCGACAGACGGATCAATTCGAACAAGTTTTTAGCTCCATCACTGATGTGTGGGCGAACTCTGTACATAAACCACCCAGGGACGTACTGGTTCAGTATCATGAACACCACCCTCACTAGCTTCGGCGTTGGCGACTCCGTCGACACGTACAGGCGGAGGATCCTGTTCGCCAGAATCACCCAGCGGGCCTGATGGATTGGACCAGGGTCTGCAGACACGCTGGAGGACTTGTCCTGGTCCTGCTTGGACTGCCATGCACATGTTGCACAGGTACTGCTGGTCTTTGTTCATCTCCTTCAGAACATCGGCTGGAATGGGAGGCACTTGACCCCTCACAGGCTTAAACTGAGCAAGGGGCAGTGCAGTCAAATCACCCTGAATGGCCTTACCAATCGGCCCTTTGAAGGAGGACGGGCCACTCGTCTCGCCATCAGCGTCCTTGAACACGTGTCTGAGCGTCAGTTCGTTGGTGTGTATGCCGCAAATAGCTTCCTGGAGAGGACGACCAACACCCAATTCAATCCTCCTGTTAACACCGCTATTGCGGCCTGTATTCACCGATGTGCCGTCCGACCCTATCACCACTGGATGGGCATCATTTTCCTGAATGACAGCCAACATCTCTTTGTCTATGTCCGCAGCACCGGCGCTCTGTGGAGACACATGGTCGACGTACCGGTGGCCTGGTTCAGCAACGACTACTTCATGCAGTTCTTTGACCATCTTGTTCTTGTTACCCACTCTATTCAGCTTTATATCTTCCCTACCATCATAATAAAATCCCACCAGGCGATCACGTCGGTTTTCCTTTGAGCTCTCATCCACTTCCTTCTTACCCCATTTGTCTCTCTGTCGCCGGATTTTATTGCGGTCAACCAGCTCAGCCTTGCTGTTGTGTGCGATTATCCCATAATCTACTAGAGCTGCGTTCAGCAAGCCGGCAGCGGAGCGGTCAGAGGTACCATACCGATCACACATTCGCGAGAAGTTGGGAAGCTGTCGGCGGTTTTGTCCTCCACTACCACAGACGTCGTCATCAGAGCTTAGCGAATCAGAATAGCTAGCACCAGCCTCCTCCACACCATCCATTTCAGAGTCCTCACTGCTCTCTTCCACGTCTGCGTCCATGTCACTGAGCTGCTTCGCCTCTGAACTCTGCTGCACGCCCTTTTTGTCACGTTAGAGGGGTTAGTTGCGACACGTTAGAGGGGTCCGCGCCAGCTGCGGAGTCCGACGCGCGTGGTGCTATCTTTTTACGTGCCATGCTTTAATCAATGGAGAATTCGACGCCTGGCGGCGAAGAAATATTTTTGAAAACGATTCGTGCGCGGTATCTAGAACATATTATATATTTTTGCAATCGTGTTGTCTTGTCTCTACAGATGCACGCGCACGTGTTTTGAGCCCGCGGAAGTTGATTTGCGAAAAAAAAAGTTGCATTCAATCCACCCTACTATCCATGCCTAAGTCTACCTGCGCTCATATGACGTACTGATATATGGTACAGTTACATACCATAGTTATGACTTTTTGTTGGACGTGGGGCGACTTCGATTGGGCGTTGTTGCTCACGGTATGGTACGTTATGGGATGGTACGTTATGGTATGGTACCTTATGGTATGGTACGTTATGGTATGGTACGTTATGGTATGGTACGTTATGGTATGGTACGTTATGGTATGGTACGTTATGGTATGGTACGTTATGGTATGGTACGTTATGGTATGGTACGTTATGGTATGGTACGTTATGGTATGGTACGTTATGATATGGTACGTTATGGTATGGTACGTTATGGTATGGTACGTTATGGTATGGTACGTTATGGTATGGTACGTTATGGTATGGTACGTTATGGTATGGTACGTTATGGTCTGGTACGTTATGGTATGGTACGTTATGGTATGGTACGTTATGGTATGGTACGTTATAGTATGGTACGTTATGGTATGGTACGTTATGGTATGGTACGTATGGTATGGTACGTTATGGTATCGTACGTTTTGGTATGGTACGTTATGGCATGGTACGTTTTTGCATGGTACGTTATGGTATGGTATGGTACGTTTTGGTATGGTACGTTATGGTTATGGTATGGATATATGTCATAGTGATGGGACGTTATGGTTATGGTATGGATATATGTCATAGTGATGGGACGTTGTGGGGCGTGGGAAGCCTTTGATGGGACATAGGACGACTTTGAAGGTACGTTGTTGTATATGGTATGGCACGTTGTGGTTGGGGGAAATCGAGTGTAGTCGACACACGGGATGGTTGATACAATTACATTTTCTTCAAATGTATGAAGTCAACTGCCATTGGTGCATACACGCTGCTACCGGCACCCTCTTCTCGTGACAAAAACAAACGGAAGTCCTTTCGACCCGCTGCTGCGGAATGGTGACGATGTGGAACATTTTTTTAAGTGAAAATAAAATTTCAATTTCTTCTCTTCCCCTCAATTTCTGATTTGTTGCCCACTTGCTAATAAAAAATATATTTGTTAGCATTGTCATGTTCTCTCCGCTTCGCAACGATGAAACGCATTTATTGTTTGCCGCTACACTGCACTCGCAATGTTGCATAGCATATTACAGCCTACATCAGAAAACATGCAGGGTAAATTGATACAGCCTGCATCAACTTAGCCAGCCTGTATCAACATTCGCGGGCTTCAACGAACCGCATAATTGCCCATTTTTCTGAAGATGTTAACTGAAACCGATTCAAGATAATGCTATTCAATATTTATACGTGTATTTTGCGCCCGACGTCTAACACTGGACGAAGGAAAAGGGACGGCTACGAAAGGAACGTTCGCGCATTCCATAAATGGGATAAATCATGAACTATGGTTAATCAGGTATCAAACCGGTAAATTGGGAAAAAGGTAAGTTCATCAGCCGGTATTTGCACGATGTCTTGCTCTCTGGTAGAACTCTCAGAGGATGCCACGAATAAGAATTATCGGTGATGGTACTAGAAGGGCTTGGCTCGGTGTAGATGTAGCAATCTGTTATCAACCCTTCCAAAGTTATGAGCTATTTTGAGTTTCACCAAAATTGTATCAACCAGACCGGGTCTCCGTATACTATATTTTCATGTGACGTTGTGCTGCGGGCTAGTATGCATTACGGCTATGCATGGTGTAGGCAGTAGCCACCATACACATATTGCACATTTCGCAACCAACACATCAACATGAGTGGCCAAGAGTGCAGCTTTTCATCCTTTTGGAGGCACTTCCCCATGTTGCTGATGTTTACCATGGGACCTACAGGTCTTGACTGGAATGAATGACATGCAAACGTCCATGTGCTACCTGAACAATTTTCGAAAAGTTACGCCCGTGCATGAAAGAGACACATGTGGCATACAAGTACAAATCGGGTGTTGTTCGCGCTTTATCATCGTCGTAGTGTCATGCCCATTGAGCACAGTTCGTCACGGAGTGCGCTGTCGCCGTCAGGACAGATTCAACTTCGCTCTCTAAAGCCGCTTAGTGTCACGTGCTGATGTCAGGTACGTCGTGCGCTCTCAGCAGTTGTGCGTGAGTTGTCATCTGAATTGTTGCCATCGACTACAGCGCCTTTGTGAGGAAGTTCGCCACCTACGATGTCCGTGGCACGTGGGCTGGCTGACGGCGCCGGTCCCCGCCCCACCTAGCTGGCGCGCTGACGCAGCCTGCCAGCGCCAGCCGCAGACAATCGCAATTCGACTTTACGCGTCCAGTATCGGTCCGAAGCATACTCGAGAGCGCAGAAAACGCGGTTGACGACAAACTTCGGTCACACCAATGCATCCTCCAGACGCGTCTGCAGAAAGCTGACCGGGTGTTTCTTTCTGTCGTGCAAAACTGGAACTGCTGGAGAAGCCAGGACACAGATATGCCCTCCTCACATTTTGCAATACTTGAATCGCACACAAAGGGTTTCCATTTTTTGTTTGTCATAATTATCGTTTTTGATCGTGAATTTGAATCATTTCTTGTTTGGTGATGACATACCAGTGGTGAGCAGCGGCAGTACTTCTTACCAAGCCGACTCGGATGGGAGACTTCAAATCGATTATAATTTTACTACTATTTTGCTCGCTTCAATTATTTTGTGATCCTCCTCTGAAGTACCTTGCTATTTTGATCAAAGTGAATTGAAAGCCGAGATAAGCATGTCTGTTTCTATTCAGAGCAACAGCATTTGATATTCAATAATATATGTGACATGAAGATTCCATATATGCAAAGAAACAAAAATTCAGCGGGTGATAGAGGGGCAGTTTCTAGGTTTCTAGCCTGGCATGGGTAGAAACAAAGGGGACAGGGGGACAGGACCCCCTCCAGCTCCAGAGATCTGGAAAGCTTGCGTGGTTCCGGATGGGTTCACTGCCTGGATACAGCGACTTCTTGTGATTGGTTTGCCCCACGATGTTGTCGGGGATATTCTAATAAGCAGCCGCTTCATGCAATAAGGCACAATTGTTTTGGATATGCATCGTTGCTGAGCATTGAGTAACAATTTTGCTCGATGATTCCTTTCTGAATGCTTGGCGTCCCTTCCGGCTTCACTGAAAATTTCATGAGCACCAACGATACTTCAGAATTCCGTCTAGCAGCAGTCTGCGGCCAATGACAGCCAGTATTTGCAGATCATTGGGCTCTGACTATAACTAGCAAATTTGTCAGACCATCAAGCAAGATAACCTGGTAGCAAATCAAATGGTGGCACTGATGGGTCGTACAGATTTGTGCTAGAATCTGAGGAAGCTTTGCTGCTCTTATTGATCAATTCGCTCCTTTTGCCCAGCCGGCTTTCAATTTTTGTGACCCTTGTGACCTTGGCTGATCAGCTTGAGTTCCTGTTTCTATATTGCTCTTTTGGTGGAGCACAAAAAGAGATACCACCAATAGACGCTTGCGTTTTATCGGAAGCAGCATTAACCACCAGTTACTGCACCTTGTGTGCAGGATGGATATATTTTCACTTAGTTTTGTGTGACTCGTCTATAGCAAATGGAAGGATATTCATTCTTACTGGACCAGAAGCCACCTAATGTCATGAAGCGTCTAGTCTGCAGTCAAATCTTGCAGCCTAAATCATACTACGAGAAGGGTAGGCCGATTTATATGAAACCTTCAATCGAATTAGAGGATGCGATGTACTCGACGCTTTTGAATATCTAAGCCTGGAACGATCCCAAACAATCTTCAATATGCATGTGAACACAAACACAATTTCAGCCAAATCTTACAGCTCGTCATGCTTTGAGAATGCTGGACCGATTTGCATGAAAGCTTCACCAACCAACTTAGAGAATGCGATTTCATCGGCGCTTTTGAATATCTAAGCCTGGAACAATGCATACACATCCCAGATCGACTAATTCTAAAATTTGCCTATTTGCATTGAAAACCACGCTTCGAGATGTCGGAGCCGATTCCCTTGAAAACCCCACCAATGAAGTCGCACACTTCGAACCGATTAGTGAACTTCTCATACAAATGTGCCTATCCATCTCGGTGTAGGGTTTTGGTTGCAATACGAAAATTTCATAATTAACCGATATCTTTATTATAATTGGTGGACATCGTTTCAAACTTGGATATTCAAAAGCGCCGATGAAATCGCATGCTGTGAATCGATTGGTGAAGGTTGCATGAACATCGGTTCAGCCACCTCGGAGCATGGTTTTGGCTGCACATTTCTGCTGCAATGAAGTGTGTGTGTGTGTCGAAATGTATCAGGCGGTGAGGGGTCGTGTTCCTAATGTATGTGCATACACCACCTGATCTGTGTGGGTTGTGTGTGTTGCGTCTGTGTATTGTGTAGTGAGGGATGTGAAAGTGATATGGGTCGTGGGGTTTGAAATGTGTTTCTTGGATACATAGTGCTATAGGATTTGTTTCTAGTGCATAATGTTTAAATTCAGGCCAGTGTCTGATACGTCCGTGTGTGTTCCATTGTATGATTGTGTTCATTGTTTGTATGTGTTAGCGCGGGTGTGTGGGCGTTTAGGTGATGGTTGTTTTTTGGTTGTGCTCTTGGTTGGCCTGCGTGGCTGAGTAGATGGTGGTGTCGCGTTTGGGGGGTTCGTGGTGTCTGAGTCAGTTGTGCTGTGTTCTCGTTCCGTCTGCTCCTCCGAGTCTGTGTCCTAATCTGTGTGTGGGTGTGGTGTAGGCGATCTGTCCAGTGTGTGTTTGGTGTGTGGGGATGCTGCGGATGCTGGTTGGCATTCAGGTGGCGGTGGTGGGTGGTAGGTTGGACTGGATAGGTTTGAGTGTGCTTGAAGGTGGTTTGAAGGTCCTGGTGTTGGTAGTCTGATTTTGCGGGTGTTTCTGTTAGGTGGTGTTCGCGTGTGCTGGGGTTGCGGTTGTTCTGCGTTGGTGTTTGTGTTCTGTACATGTTGGGAGCGTGTTGTCAGAGCCGGGTAGCGTACGTTTGTGAGTGGTGGTGGTTGCTGTTTCTGTGTGCCCGGCTCTGTGTGACGAGCCGACCACGCCGCCGGCGGGTCCAGGACCAACGCCCTGACTCGGTATGGGTCCATGCCCTCGAGATGGATCCGGCGGAGCACCTCCCGCTCCGCTATCCACCGAGGGCAAGACCCATCCGAGGCCGCGTGATTCCCTCCGCAGGCGGCGCAACACAGCTCGCCGCTGGTGCAGGTGTCGGTGGGGTGTGATCGTGCGCATGAACCGCAAGTGTGGTGAGGTGAAGGTGGGTTAAATGGGCGGGAAGGTAGTGTTTGTGTGCAAGGAGTGGGGATGCGATGTCAGGTTTGTGTCCGGTGTGTATAAGTGTGTTTCTGGGGTTCTGTTAGTGGCTGGTGGCAGGTGGCAGGTGACTGGTGGCAGGTGGCGGTTGGCTGGTGGCAGGTGGCGTCTGGCGTCTTCTTTTGGTCCCCGTCCGCACTGTGGCCGCAGCTGGCGTCGTTCTCCTCCTCTTCGTCCTCGTCTGGAAACAAACGCACGTGTTTCGGTACTGAGGCAATTCACCAGTCGTGACCTTGTGGATACATGAAAAAACCAGAAAGCTCTATATGATGCACAATGAAGTCTGCATTCGCATCTATGTATGTTATATATATATATATATATATATATATATATATATATATATATATATATATATATATATATATATTCATCGCTTATCCATGCCCGTCCATGGGAATCACTTTGTCAACGTATGTAGATTTTACGTTCCTGAAGCAAACGCTTTGTGCATGCTACAGGATGCCCAGAGCTCGCAACAATGACGATTTATAGGAAAATCTAGTACAAAGCCATGCCACAGGTGTTGCTGCCGTCCACGACAGCGCCAGTACACACACAGCTGCCGTGGCTCGTCGCTGGCTGCACGAGCATGCGAGCGTGGGCTGAATAGATGGCATGTTACCTGTTCGCCATCTCGATATTTAGATATTTTGCTCTGTGAAGTTTTTCCAGAATTATTTATTGCGCAAGGATAGTTTTAGCAACAAATAAAGAGCTTATGCTAGCACTTCTATTTAGTCTATTCTGGATGCATTAAATCTGTGTGTGTTGCACCATTGGAAGACTTGAAAAATCGATATAGTCTAACATAATCTCATCTATTCTATATCGACATTTCGATATAGGTTAAACTGTACGCTGAACAGCGTAGCCTGACCGCCAGACACAGGTACCCGGTGGCCACGTAGGCCTCACTGAATCGATCGTAGCTTATCCTCGTGCAGAAAAGGAGGTCTCCTTGGCGTGGCCTTCTCACATTTGCAGTCCAATATGTGGTGGGCGTACTCGGAGAGTCCTCATCAGGCCCTACTCTGCAGCGAGGGCGGCAGAGTGGGGCCCGACTACGGCGTGTGCTCCGCCGAGCAGATCGCCTAGGTGCGGGGACCGGATTGACAGGCTGTCCGAAGTTCTTGCTGGCACGATAATCTGCGAGCGATCGGGTGGTGGCGGCCGACTTACGGCGAGTGTGCCTAAGTAACGGTGAGTGTGCCTAAGTAACGGTGAGTGTGCCTAAGTAACGGTGAGTGTGCCTAAGTAACGGTGAGTGTGCCTAAGTAACGGTGAGTGTGCCTAAGTAACGGTGAGTGTGCCTAAGTAACGGTGAGTGTGCCTAAGTAACGGCGAGTGTGCCTAAGTAACGGCGAGTGTGCCTAAGTAACGGCGAGTGTGCCTAAGTAACGGCGAGTGTGCCTAAGTAACGGCGAGTGTGCCTAAGTAACGGTGAGTGTGCCTAAGTAACGGTGAGTGTGCCTAAGTAACGGCGAGTGTGCCTAAGTAACGGCGAGTGTGCCTAAGTAACGGCGAGTGTGCCTAAGTAACGGCGAGTGTGCCTAAGTAACGGCGAGTGTGCCTAAGTAACGGTGAGTGCACAGCTGAGTACATGGCGAGCCTCGACCGTCGCTTGACTGCTTTGACTGATTTGACCCTCGTCAGTCATGTCCAGTAGCTTTGGAGACCGAACCTAGGCTATGCGTTGGCTCTTCCTACCAATCGATCACGGAGTATTCCATGGAACTTGTGTCGCTGGTCACTCCTCTGTACCCGGGCCCATGCTATTCCAGCATTTTGCATGGGTGGAGGACACGCCAATAACTTCATGCCGAGAGCTCCTCTGATTGATCAAAATGTAGATGGCGTGCATTAGGGATTCCAAAACACTTGGATTCTATATGTGTGGACGAATGGATTCATCGATAAAATTGTATTTTTAATGGAAGTGATCTTAACTTGTGTCAGAAGGACGATAGAGGATTGCAATGGACATTCTATGATGCTGACTTGTTCATAGTTGGATATTTATCTTGACTTTGGGCCAGTACTAACCTCCATCACTGGCAGGTAGCTCAGTTCTTGAATGATGTGAATGGGTGTTGCAGGCAGTGATTGCATTAATACAGATTTAAGTCTTGCATATTGCAACATGATGTCCATTAGGTTCCTCTCCATTAGCATGTTTGGTTATCATGAGGGCTGTGAATGCATATTTTATGCTTGGGTAGTGGGTGTGTTTGTACATACTTAGCCTATGCCCAGGTAAAAATTAAAGTTTAGATCTCAATGCATCATTGCGCCCATTTCCACAATCATGTTGGCATCCAATTGTCTGTGTAATTCCCACCTTGAATGGTGTCACAACTTATTGTTTCCAATGCAAATTGATAATGTTTTCGGTAGACCTGAGACAAAAGAAAAGCATGGGTTTTTTAGTTTTATATTGCGAGGGCAAGTATTTACTGACTTGGTTTAACATAGTTTGCAATTTTTGGGACAGGATGGACTTAGTGGACGATCATGCAATTGTTTGCTAGAAATATCCCAATAGCGGATGATTCTCTCTTTATTCCACGTCAAATCGCACAAGAATTGGCTATTTTGAACCCGACCCCCTCCGATTTTTATGAAAATTGATACACCTGTAGTGCCAAGTGAACGAACCTCACACGCCAACTTTCAGCCCTGGGTGACCTCTGGGGTCAGATTTAGAGGTCATCCTAGGTCGCCTATTTTTACCGACTTGACAACAATCAAATGCATATATATTATATGTTAATTAACTTAGAGGAACGACATTGGTGTTAAAGTGCGCAGAAACCCTTGGCCATTCAGAAATATGGCAAAAGTTGCACGTGACCTCTCCGTGACCCTTGACCTAACGAGGTCAAAGTATAAAAATGCATTTTTATATATGTTTGCCTGCCCCTAATTCGACTAAACGTGGCTGAATTAATGGTCCTGATATTATCTAAGAACGTGCAAAAAGAAAGGCGGAGACTCTAAAACTTTTTGAGATATCGGCCTTTGAGTAGGCATTGCCATAGGACCAAATCGAAGCATGCCCCGATGCTATTTACCATATCATCGATGATAACTCTGGTTTCCTTGGTCCGATTATTGTCAAATTTGGTGGGCAAATCATCGGTGGCAAGCTGAACTATTTTCCAGATTTTCAAGTTGACCTGACCTCACATGACCTGGCAGTGACCTCTCCATTACAAGCCAACAGGGAAACAAAAATATTGTCCTGAACAAAAAACGCTGAATTTGGCTCGTACAGGCTATATTACCTAGTTTTAGGTTAGGCTACTCCAAACGAGCCAAGTTTTATTTTGAACAAGTGTCCTCTGCAAGGTCACGTGAGGTCACTATGAGGTCATGTCACACTTTCGTCAATAACTTTATATAGAATCAAGATAGAGAAATAATTTTAATGCCATCGAGATCCTCTGGTTAATCATGATGTATAATATGATCAAGCTAGGTCATCACTTGACCTCGGTTTAGGGTGACCTGGAGGTAAACTGGGGTCAGGATCAAATGTTCAGCTAGCTAAGTCATGTGATACATCAATCAACGCGGCCTGACGAGGAAAATAGAATTGTAACAAAATTATATTTCTATCTTTATTTTGGCAAAAGTTATTCGCAAAAAAATATGTTTCCTCGGTTTTTATAGCCTGAATATATTGTTTCAGCTCGCGTGCGTTTCGTACTAACATTTTATCGGGAGGGCCAGTAAATGTTTCTGCTATGCAAATAGCCGCGACCATAAAACAAGTTGAACAGCAGTACCGTATATTCACGAAGAACTACCAACCTTTTTCGCCACACGTACCTCACGGCCCGTCTCGCTGCCGGAAAACCATCTCACAACCACCATACCACTACGTGGAGACGGAGTAACACGATGGACATTCCTTGTTCCCGGTATTGTGCGAGCAGCTGCGAATCTGTCATTCAACGCTTTGGTTTCTTTGACCCACTCGGTTTTGGGAAAATACTCCACGCACGTGCCGGTGGCATGGTTTTTTACAAACTGATAAAACTGGTCCGGGATCCCAATCAGAGTTCCTTGCAGACTTCCCTTTTTAGCTAACCTTTTCAACGTCCCACCAATGCCATCACACGGTCCCTTTCCGTGAGCGGTTGCGAAGAAATGCCACTCGGCGTCTATTTCAAAGTCGACGGAATGCTCTGCCAAATTTAGGAAATTCTTACAATTTTTGTATTGCGAGGCAGCCCCATCTGAAAAATAAAATATCTTCTTGGGGCGCTGGCCTAATTCTGCTTCCAGGCGCTCAATCAGTTTTCCTTGAAACAGGTGGACAGCCACAGTATCATGCGTCAGGCAGTCGGAAATGGCAGAGTAAGAAAAATGTTTGAGGTCCCCTGCGTTGTTTCGCCAATAAGCCACAAACGGATGGATTGTCACCTGCAGTTTGTTCCAGTGATGGGACTGTACCTCATCCTGTGTAACCATAGCGTAGTTTTCGGAAAAATCTCCAATAACAATTACCTCTGCAGGAGCTAGTGTTTCCTTTAGGCCTTTCAGATAATTGCCTTGGGCACGGGCGACAAAATCATGCTGTACAAGTATTTCCAGCTGCTCGCAAAATGATCGCACAAAATGTTCAGAAGTTTGCGTAACCACCTCTAAGGTGGACCTATCAGTATTAGTTCACTTTCGGTACTCAATGTTATCGATTTCTCGGTTATCATGAATCATATCATGGCCATGAATATTCACGTAAGTTGCAATATTGCATGTATTTAGGCAATACAAACTTCCCAAGGTCATGTTAGTTCATGTGAGGTCATGTCAACCTGAAAATCTGGAAAATAGTTCAGTTTGCCACCGATGACTTGCCCAACAAATTTGACGATAATCGGACGAAGGTAACCAGAGTTATCATCGATAATATGGTAAATAGCCTCGGGGCATGCATGCATTTGGTCCTATGAAAATACTCAATGGCCGATATCTCAAAAGGTTTTCAAGTCTCCGCCTTTCTTTTTTGCAGGTTCTTAGATAATATCACGACCATTAATATAGCACCGTTTCGTCGAATTAGGGGCAGGAAAACATATATAAAAATAGATTTGTATATTTTGACCTGGTTAGGTCAAAGGTCACGGGGAGGTCACGTGCAACTTTTGCCATATTTCTGAATGGCTCAGGGCTTCTGCGCACTTTGACACCAATTTAATTCCGCTAAGTTAAATAACACATGAGATATTTGCAATTTATTGATGTCAAGTCGGTAAAAAATCGTGACCTAGGATGACCTCTAGATCTGACCCCAGAGGTCACTCTGGGCTAAAAGTTGGCGTGATGTGTTCTTTTACTTGGTACTACAGGTGTACCAATTTTCATCAAAATCGGAGGGGGTCGGGGAATTTCTTGTGCGATCTGACGTGGAATGACCCTTTAGTTATTAGCGGGGCCTATATTTGTAGTGAACATTTATGGTTACAACACATTACAACGTCTGGGCACGACGGGTTCGGGCCGCTTCACGCGCCCGCTATTATCGCCTCCGGCTAGGATGGCCAGCTGACAATTTCGGAGGCGTATGCACCAACTGGCCGCGCCCGCTATGGGGTACATATATCTTGTTTATTAACATACGCTCACTAACAGAGTAATCCTCCACTAATAGGTGAAGTCACGGTTTGTAGAACCATCGTAAAACACGTTAAACTCTCGGTCCAAACTACACCATAGAACTGAAATTTCCCGATCGGGGGTGGGTTCAAGGTCAAGGCACCAAGTTGCACCGGCAGTGACTCATTCCGTAAAACCTCCCAAAAAGTAAATTTGTATTAAATATATTTTCACAAAGCCATCAAAGCATATATGTATATATATGCATATTATACATAGCTCAACCTCAGATGAAAACACTACTGCTATCGACATATTAATGCTATGGCAAGATAGTTTTTCTCATACCACGAATACCACGAATCAATTTGCAGCATTCATGAACTTCGCTAATGTAGACCAAAGGCATCGTGTGATGCTTGGTGCAGTGCCCGTTATCAGATTTTCTCGCATTGAGTTGCTCTGCAAGAGCGCGGGTTAGTGATTTGTGGTGCGGCCGTATCGTGAGAAGGCGCTTTCGGTTCGGTGAAATACCTGTACGAGTATGCACTTGTCGGGTCTGCAAAACACGTTTAGTAGCTGTCCAGGCCAGGTCTTTGTCCTGAACTTGGCCGAATGCGCAAAAATGTCTGCCCCGGTCGAGCTACAGCAACAGTCTGCGTAAACTTGAAGCACATCCTGGAAAGCAGCTCCCACACAAGCACTCCTCGCGGTCGTAGGAGAGGCCTAAGAGGTGTGGTGAGGTGAGGCAGAGACGATAATTAGACCAATTCTTCTTTATCAACGACATATAGGATTAGTGGATAAGATACCATGCTATGGCTATGGCTCCTCTGCCTCCTTTTCCAAGAGCCATTATTGCAATCGAGATATTTGGCTTCTTTTCGTGTTTGGTGGAAGGCCGGAATCTGTGAAAAGCGCGCTTTTTATATTTTTCAAAGAAAATGAAAGCGAGAGACGTGCCCAATTGGGAACGTCATAATTGGATTTCACAGCGTCGAAGTCCTTGTTCGGGCAACAAAAATGAGTATGAAAACGTTCCTGAAAGATCACAAACCACCATTATGTGAAACTTTATTATTTTCTTCTGTTCATTTATGCCGAGTCCCTCTCGTTTATGACAACGGAAGGGACACTGCACCCACTACCATTTGGAACATGTCATGAAAGTTCCATAAACAAGGTGATTAGAAAGCTCCCGGTGGTGCTGACATTTGCATCATTTGGATGGAATTCAGAACTTAATGGGCACCAAATTGACTCTTCAGAATAATTCGTCCAGCACACTTTAAACTTCGCTGTGCGCTATTGGCTGGATTAGTTATTACTCTCGAGGCGTTCAAGTGAAGTCTTATATGCCATCAGTCAAAATATGATTGTGGTATCATCATTGTGAACTTTGACACCCTGTGATACCCATCTCGCACCATCACATCCGTTCATAATTTGTGTTATGTTTTAAGGCTGAGTGTGAATCACTATATGCTTGTCAGCTTTCAGATATCTACGGCAGCCTATGTTGTGAAACTTTATTCATATATATGTACATATATATAATGCGAAATGTATGGGTATTGAAGGATGTCAAAATTCGCAATGATGATACCACAATATTATTTCGAATTATGGTATTTAAGACTTCACATAAATGCATTGAGAGCAATAACTAATCCAGTCAATAGCGCACAACGAAGTGAAAAGAGTGCTGGAGGAAATATTCTAAAGAGTCGATTAGGTGCTCATTAAATTCCTAATTCAATCGAAATGACGCAAATGTCAGCACCACCGGGAGCTTTTTAATCACCTTGTTTATGGAACTTCATGGCATGTTCCAAATAGTAGTGGGTGCAGTGTCCCTTTCGTTGTCATAAACGAGAGGGACTCGGCATAAATGAACAGAAGACAATGTATAAAGTTCCAAATAATGCTACTTTGTAGCCTTTCAGGAACGTTTTGAAACTAATTTTTGTTGTCCAAAAAAAGCATTTCGGCGCTGTCTAATCCAGTTATGGCGCTCCCAATGTGGCACGTTTCTCGCTCGTCTTCAAAAATCCCAATTCTGACCCTGCCGGCAGATACAAAATTATCCCACAAGATATTTTCTGAGATAGGCACATCCATAACTATTATCCCAAAACTTCCAGATTTGTGTACTGGATGATGTATAAAATATAAAATCTTCCACATTCATTTCACTGTTTCATCATTAGTTCCTCACTTACCAACGATTTCACAGAAACAGGGATAAAACGATGCGCCGTCCTGAGAACGATGAAATTCACAATTTGTTCACAAAATATATCATATTCGCAGTCGTTGCTTTGCATTATTTCACCAGAATCTTTTACTCTTCCAGTATATTTTAGACTTTATTTTCCACCCGGTCACTCCAGCTCAAAGCTAATTTCGGCAGCTTGTTCATAGTAGCATGGCATTTCACTTTCAAGGAGGTCAGACCACGAGGAAAACTTTTTTTTTCTGAGAGCTGTTGGTGTCTAATTTTCACGACCAAAACGTTCTTTCAAGAATTTCACTTATGCTATTAAGCATATCATTTCTCAGCATAGTAATCAATCGTCACGTTGCACACGTTGAAATGTGCACTCATTGAGAGGGTTGGTATGGTTGAAAAAAATATGTTCTGAAATGGGCCATCGAGAGGGTTAATATGGGTGTAAAATACTGTTCTAAAATGGTTCATTGAGAGGGTTGCCATGGATGTAGGATACTGTTTTGAAATCACTAGTCCTCCGAACGCAGCCACGATCCAAGGATTTATTTCGGGTTGTTCCCCTGAAATTTATTGGAAGGCACCAACAACTTTCACCCCTAATTGTTTCACCAAAAATTCGAAATAGCATAAAGACACACACAATTGGGTTTTAAATCGCAAGTAAACGAATTTCTTACCACAGGAGGGAAAGATTCTGGCCGATATTCGAGTCCCGGCCATTTGCAGCTTCATCCCTTGAATCTGAGTCTGGCTCAACTCACCTCGCACAGACAGCTCGACAGATGATTCAGTCCCACTCCACCCCATCCACATACGGATAGCTTTGCAGGTGGTCCAGTCTCCTCTACTAACCGATGACTGCACGGATAATCAAGTCACTCTCACACACCGGCGTCCTTATGTGTGCCGATGGTCTAGTCCCCCTCACATACGCACCGATGGTTGAACATATAATCCGGCCCACCCCCACATACACCGATGGCTGTACAGATAATACAGCTTTCCATACACACCACAGCTATGGAGATGATCCAGCCCTTCTCCCTCAAACACATCGACGGCTGTACATTTGATCCGGCACTCATATGCACTGCAACGGTCACGTAGATGACTCAAGTCCCCTCCACACACACACACACACACACACACACACACACACATATATATATATATATATATATATATATATATATATATATATATATATATATATATATATATATATATATATATACATATATATATGTATAAATATATATTTATATTTATATTTATATTTATGTATATGATATATATATATATATATATATATATATATATGATTTAGTAAACATTATGTCCATCATCCCGCGTTCCGAAGGCATTGTCACCAGCGGGAGTAGTGTGGGAGTGCCGGCTGGTGTCGGACACATCGAACCCTGAGGTGACTCTTGGACCTGTCGGCGCCTCGGCTGTGTCCAGGCCGGCTGTCCGGTGCAAGCGCCATCGACGCGTGGGCTGCGTGTTTTCTCAGCTGCCCGCACGTCGACCACGGCCGCGATTCGAAAGTGGCACACTGGCCACATTAACCTAATGAATGGCGGCGGGGCGTTGCATTATTTACACGTTGTTATATTGCAGCATTGCAGCACGGCTCCCGCTGTGCAGGCAGGTCGGTGCGGCAACTTCGGCGGCGGCGGGGCTCACGCCTCTGCTAGCGGCTGCAGTCCACTCCGAACACGGATCCGTGCATGCGGGTGTGGTCGGCCATGCGATATGTGATTGCAGTGGTTCTGGGACATCGTTGTGAGCTGCTAGAAGCTCGCCTCTGGGCAGTTCAGGCGAAACGACACCGAGCCGCGTTTATGTGGGAACGCTCACCGCTAGTCTCTCATCATAGCTGTGCTTCTTTTGTGTGGACATCCGATTTGTTCTTTGCATTACGTCTGCATGTGTTACTGGACTCGTGCAGCATAGGTTCTATTGGAAAGATGCTACTTGAGCCAGTGTATTTTGTTATTGGAAATAGAAACATTGTTGCTAGTGGTGGCCCAGTCAGGATTTTGCCAATTAAAATGCTCAGGTTTTAAGGCTCGAAAACGGAGACATTTTTTACCTCGTGTGGCCTGACATTGTCGTGGTGCTCTTCCGTTCGTTGTATTATGGTCCTCGTAAAATATCCTGGTATGCTATGCCAATTTGTGTGTAACAAACGATACATAACGTCAAACAATAGGTGACGCCAAGCAATAGGTAACGTCAGCGTTCTAGTCAGCTTTCGGCCCCTCTCACTGCGATACTGGTGGTGCTGCCACATGACCGACGCGCAGTCGATGCGCCCTTAAACCCCAATACTGGTGGTGATGTTTGTGCTTAAAGAAACTGGAACGCCAAACGATGTGCAGTGCACAGGTCCGATTGTGTGTCAAATAGCTTTAGAGACTGCATGGTAGGAAATTGCAGCCTGAGGTTTCGCAGGGAGAGTTCTGTCAACGGTAAATGGAGATAAGTTTTATCGGCAGCCTTCATTAAAAAGGGGGAAATTATTCCTACTGGGGAGCCTGTTGTGCCCTAGTGCCCCCACCCTCACACCACCCCCACCCACTCCAACCTATCCCACCCTCACCCTCACCCTCACCACACCCCACCCCAGACCACCCCACCCCACCCCAGCCCACCCCACCCTCACTCCAGCCCACCCCACCCAACCCCAGCCCACCCCACCCCACCCCAGCCCACCCCACCCTCACCCCACCCACCCCAGCCCACCCTGGCCACGCTACCGCCTCCGGCCAGAGTTCTATGACGCTAAGTCAGGAGTGATACTTGTATTGAGTGATTCAGTATTTAGGTATCAGGCGCAGAACACGCACCGTACGCTTCGGCTCAGCGACTTTCCATCGCTTCATGGTGCAGTGTATGTGGTGAACTGGAGCATATCAGATTGGTGAACAGCTTACGGCTCAGATGATCTTCAGCTGCAGCCGATGACCACAGGAGGCCCGCCTGGGTAGTGCATTCTTTTCAGCATCTCATGCTGACATGATCCTAGAGCTTGCACGAATCTGATAAATTGGCCTTCTAAATGTTACAGCGCTTTGCGACAATTGCATATGGGATAGAATGGAGTCATGCCAGCAGGAAGCAGCATTGTGTGCATATTCTGTGCGACATTTATGGCGAGTCTCCCACTGATTGTTGTCTTCTTTGCACCGGGCTGGAGAGCCAGCCCTACCCCCTCCTGGAAACATCCGCCCTGTAAGCTGCACCGATACGTCAGTGCCGCTTAAAGCAACACGGGGCAATCTGACCCACTGCAATATCCCCCACCCTCCGTCAATCGAGGCGTAATCACCACATGAAAAGCTCGTGAATTACTGCAAATAAGCCGGCAAATTTTCAGTTCAGTATGCGGCTGGGCCCGTGAGGAGGCACCCATGATAATCCCCGCGGCGTCCAACACCGCGCCGAGCGGCGACACCAGCGCTCCGGGCTGATCTATGCCGGGATTTACTACGGCAGATAGGCTGATTAACCCACCAGTTAAAATTCTGTCTCGGAGACAATTTTAATTTTCAAACGACGGCTGTTCATCAATTTCGCCTTATAAATGCATACTGAATGGGAGTAATTAAGCCATTCTGGTGGCATCGGAGCCGGCCTGGACGCTGGTTGACGTTGCTCAGGCCAGATTAGCATATTTTCCGACCGGCGGCGGTCACACCTCATCAGATCGGATTAATGAGTGGCAAAATAACACGCACCGAAAATGCCACGCCTCTGCTCAACTTCTGCCACCGTCATGTACACGCGCGCTGCTCGTCTCTGGCCTCCCGCCGTTCCTCCGTCCCTCCGTCCCGCCGTCCCTCCGTCCCTCCGTCCCGCCGTCCCGCCGTCCCTCAGTCCCGCCGTCCTTCCGTCCCTCCGTCCCACCGTCTATCCGTCCCGCCGTCCCGCCGTCCTTCCGTCCCTCCGTCCCGCGTCCCTCCGTCCCGCCGTCCCGCCGTCCCGCCGTCCCTCCGTCCCGCCGTCCCTCCGTCCCTCCGTCCCTCCGTCCCACCGCCCCACCGTTCCTCCGTCCCTCCGTCCCTCCGTCCCTCCGTCCCTCCGTCCCTCCGTCCCGCCGTCCTTCCGTCCCTCCGTCCCACCGCCCCACCGTTCCTCCGTCCCTCCGTTCCGCCGTCCCACCGTCCCTCCGTCCAGCCGTCCCTCCGTCCCACCGTCCCACCGTCCCGCTGTCCCTCCGTCCCGCCGTCGCGGCGTCCCTCGGTCCCGCCGACATTGGCGGACGCCTGGTGTGGACGGAGCCGGCTGCACGCATGATGAGCCTGAGCGCGGCCAAGCTGGCGCTGACCGCACACCAGCACCTGATGTGTAACGGTCACCTGGACAGTCGCGTCGGCCGATGGCCGTCGTCCGACTTAGACGAGCATACACCGCTTTCGCTGGCGGCATGGAGCGCCGCCGCCGCTGCCGCCGCCGCCGCCGCCACCGCCGCCGCCGCCGCCGCCGCCGCCACCGCCGCCGCCGCCGCCGCCGCCGCCGCCGCCGCCGCCGCCGCCGCCGCCGCCGCCGCCGCCGCCGCCGCCGCCGCCGCCGCCGCCGCCGCCGCCGCCGCCGCCGCCGCCGCCGCCGCCGCCGCCGCCGCCGCCGCCGCCGCCGCCGCCGCCGCCGCCGCCGCCGCCGCCGCCGCCGCCGCCGCCGCCGCCGCCGCCGCCGCCGCCGCCGCCGCCGCCGCCGCCGCCGCCGCCGCCGCCGCCGCCGCCGCCGCCGCCGCCGCCGCCGCCGCCGCCGCCGCCGCCGCCGCCGCCGCCGCCGCCGCCGCCGCCGCCGCCGCCGCCGCCGCCGCCGCCGCCGCCGCCGCCGCCGCCGCCGCCGCCGCCGCCGCCGCCGCCGCCGCCGCCGCCGCCGCCGCCGCCGCCGCCGCCGCCGCCGCCGCCGCCGCCGCCGCCGCCGCCGCCGCCGCCGCCGCCGCCGCCGCCGCCGCCGCCGCCGCCGCCGCCGCCGCCGCCGCCGCCGCCGCCGCCGCCGCCGCCGCCGCCGCCGCCGCCGCCGCCGCCGCCGCCGCCGCCGCCGCCGCCGCCGCCGCCGCCGCCGCCGCCGCCGCCGCCGCCGCCGCCGCCGCCGCCGCCGCCGCCGCCGCCGCCGCCGCCGCCGCCGCCGCCGCCGCCGCCGCCGCCGCCGCCGCCGCCGCCGCCGCCGCCGCCGCCGCCGCCGCCGCCGCCGCCGCCGCCGCCGCCGCCGCCGCCGCCGCCGCCGCCGCCGCCGCCGCCGCCGCCGCCGCCGCCGCCGCCGCCGCCGCCGCCGCCGCCGCCGCCGCCGCCGCCGCCGCCGCCGCCGCCCGCCGCCGCCGCCGCCGCCGCCGCCGCCGCCGCCGCCGCCGCCGCCGCCGCCGCCGCCGCCGCCGCCGCCGCCGCCGCCGCCGCCGCCGCCGCCGCCGCCGCCGCCGCCGCCGCCGCCGCCGCCGCCGCCGCCGCCGCCGCCGCCGCCGCCGCCGCCGCCGCCGCCGCCGCCGCCGCCGCCGCCGCCGCCGCCGCCGCCGCCGCCGCCGCCGCCGCCGCCGCCGCCGCCGCCGCCGCCGCCGCCGCCGCCGCCGCCGCCGCCGCCGCCGCGCCGCCGCCGCCGCCGCCGCCGCCGCCGCCGCCGCCGCCGCCGCCGCCGCCGCCGCCGCCGCCGCCGCCGCCGCCGCCGCCGCCGCCGCCGCCGCCGCCGCCGCCGCCGCCGCCGCCGCCGCCGCCGCCGCCGCCGCCGCCGCCGCCGCCGCCGCCGCCGCCGCCGCCGCCGCCGCCGCCGCCGCCGCCGCCGCCGCCGCCGCCGCCGCCGCCGCCGCCGCCGCCGCCGCCGCCGCCGCCGCCGCCGCCGCCGCCGCCGCCGCCGCCGCCGCCGCCGCCGCCGCCGCCGCCGCCGCCGCCGCCGCCGCCGCCGCCGCCGCCGCCGCCGCCGCCGCCGCCGCCGCCGCCGCCGCCGCCGCCGCCGCCGCCGCCGCCGCGCCGCCGCCGCCGCCGCCGCCGCCGCCGCCGCCGCCGCCGCCGCCGCCGCCGCCGCCGCCGCCGCCGCCGCCGCCGCCGCCGCCGCCGCCGCCGCCGCCGCCGCCGCCGCCGCCGCCGCCGCCGCCGCCGCCGCCGCCGCCGCCGCCGCCGCCGCCGCCGCCGCCGCCGCCGCCGCCGCCGCCGCCGCCGCCGCCGCCGCCGCCGCCGCCGCCGCCGCCGCCGCCGCCGCCGCCGCCGCCGCCGCCGCCGCGCCGCCGCCGCCGCCGCCGCCGCCGCCGCCGCCGCCGCCGCCGCCGCGCGCCGCCGCCGCCGCCGCCGCCGCCGCCGCCGCCGCCGCCGCCGCCGCCGCCGCCGCCGCCGCCGCCGCCGCCGCCGCCGCCGCCGCCGCCGCCGCCGCCGCCGCCGCCGCCGCCGCCGCCGCCGCCGCCGCCGCCGCCGCCGCCGCCGCCGCCGCCGCCGCCGCCGCCGCCGCCGCCGCCGCCGCCGCCGCCGCCGCCGCCGCCGCCGCCGCCGCCGCCGCCGCCGCCGCCGCCGCCGCCGCCGCCGCCGCCGCCGCCGCCGCCGCCGCCGCCGCCGCCGCCGCCGCCGCCGCCGCCGTCGTCGTTGTCGTCTCGGTGGCTCGGTGGGGTAGGAGGGAAAACATACGCCAGACATACACCTCTGCTATCATTTGCCTTTAACACAGCACCAGTCAACAGTAATGCACAGATACGCAATGCTTTTTTCTTTCACACCAAGTGATAAACCTGCCTAACACTTGATCGCTGGCAGTGATCCTCATGTTTGCTATAGGTACCTACCTACCGCGTCATATTCAATATGTGGGGAATATAACCTGATTTAAGAGGGTCTGGTTGTGTTGCTTCCATGTTTGATGTTATTCAATACATATCCGTTGTTCCGAGGTACAATTGCATCGCAACGCGTAAATAACCACAGGTGACCTATCGCTAATTGGTGATCTTGAAATTCGTGATGGTTTTTCATGGAAACTATGAGATCTACATTAAAAAGGTATGGCTGTTTTCTTCTCAGAAAAACGTTTTCCAATCATATCTTTGCTTGCCATTGTTCTACCTCACACAGCTTTCCAATGGAAGAAAGCTTGCAAGAAAAACGTCCAACCCGGAGTACGCAAAATCGCAAAAGGTTATGAATAACGGACGGCCATATCGGATGTTTATAAGAAGAACGCATAAAAAAATGTGTTTAAACAGGAAATCATGCCGACTTTTAATTCCGCCGTCACAATTTATCAATTTTAATGGGTTAAGAGTCACGGAAGGTCACGCAGTCATGAGGTCGCGAGATCAAATGTAAAGAACATTGATATTTCATATCGTAAATGATTTAGTTGATCGTTTTTCTTCTGAAATATATATAATTTGTTACCCTTTCCACGCCTTATTGATGATATATCCATCGTCAAACCAACCCATGCAACGCTATCTCGAGATAATGCCGGAGGCAAACCGCTAGCTATGCAACGCTATAGCTAGCAAACCGTTTACCGAAACGGGCTGAAATTTGTACAGCCGTATTCAGAGTCAAAGACTACCATATGAACAAATTTTGGTCTCGATCAGTTTTATGTGGTGAAGTGCCTTGGCCAACTATCGTGGAACGCATCAAATGCGTCTTCTATCGGAACGAGAGCACATTTAGCTTGTTCTTAGAGAACAAGTTACAAGCTATCCTGCTAGCTAGCTTGTCTTAGAGAAAAAGTTAGCTTGTTCTTGGAGAACAAGCTATATATATATATATATATATATATATATATATATATATACATATGTTCTTCTTCCCCGTGCTATTCTGTGGAAGTAGTGTATGTGGATGCAAAGTTGTAAATTTAGCAAAGCATTGTGACCTGGCGGCTGGCTTATTTTGCTTTAGTTGAACGTCTCTCCGGATCTTCGATTTCTAGAAAACGTTACTTCCAACCATAAATTAACTTCAAGCATTGCTGGAAATAGTGCATCACTTATTTATGGGCAATTGTAATTCCATCAAACAACATGCCGTTCGGCAAAGTGCATGCGCAACTGCAATGCCCAACGTACACATGCAACACGCTCTGCTAAATACCCCATATCAAAAATGTGCTGCAGAAGAGGAAGTCTAAATGCGCTAAGAGACCGAAGATAGCCCTATGCCCTGTTTCACAACAGTACGAGTACGTGATCCTTACGTTAATCAGCAGCATGAGGTCAGTGGAAATCATTCTCGGACTGAAAAAAATGAGGCGCCGGATATGGCCTGTAATGAATTAGAATGCTCATACATGTGTTTTGGGAAGAGGCTTGTCCTGGCCTTGATAGGGAATTATAGTGATTTGAATCTTCACGGCTTGGGACGCAACATTCTTAATTCACGCAGTTCCGAGAAGCTAAGGACCGGTCATATGACCTGTTGAGCTATGTCTCGATCCTCGCTTATGCAGTCCAAGATAAAACTACTTGTATGTGGTAGTTGTAATGAGAGGTGCAGCAGAAGGAGGCCCCGCCCTCAGGAAAAAATGCGACAGATTGACAAGATAGGCTGGAGAACTGCACCATCTGACATGAGAGCTTTTCGGAAAGCGAAGCGCGTCGTCTATAAGGCAAAATATGGCTGGGCTTGTCCCATCCTGTTTTGTGGTGGTGTGTAAGCAGCTGTCTTTTTTTGCGTTTCTACGATCTACGAAGAACAAAGAGCACATCTACGAAGAACACAAATATAGAAAAATGGCGATTATTTTTTAGCAATCTACATGAAGGGAAGTTGATGCGACATATATCTATTTCAGTAAGATTACGATGGTGGAATAAAAGCGGTGCCAAACAGCTACCCCACTCTCCAAAAATCTGTTTCCAGCTTAGCTAGCTGGTACATTTTCATTTTTGAGCAGCTCCTGCTCAACAAATTTTGTCGATTGTTCATATCGGATCAGTTCATCATGTCAATCCGATGTTGATCAGCCCTCACGTTTGCTAAGTCGTTCCTACGCTCATGCTTGAAGGTTTGACATTGGATATTCAGGTAGCTACCAATTACCGTGAAGAAGTATCATTGAATTAGCAACGACCCGATGTGTGTCGGAAAGTATCAGGCGTAATCGACATAAAGTCATCCCATGGGGAAAGCTGTTCCGATATATTCCTACAACCTAGCAAATGGAATGCTCTTAATAGCTGCTGAAGGAATGAGGTTCCCGGCGCCATTTTTTGCTCGTGGGTAACTGACAGCATTTCACGTTGTAATACATTATTTCAATGTCATAATGTTCTCACTCAGAACAGGTCTTGCATTTTTTCTTTACATTTACCAACTTCAATCACAGTGTCTTGGCTGACTCATGAGATTTAAGATTAAGACCATATTTATTCCGTCAAGTGTTCTTATATTTCGATTAAAAAAAATATTGCAGAATATCGGCCAGGAAATCGGCCTCTTGGGGACATGGCGCCTTTTCCCTCTGGTTACGCACCTGGCTTTGTGTCGGGCTAGACGCATAGATGTGCTCAACAGTGGAACTTTCAATACATACATAGATGCTTGACCCGCCAATTAGCACTGTCCAATGTGACCAACTCCGTGCGAGTACCAGGGTTGAGCTGTAGGATGAGCCGCTCAACATGCACCCGAAGAGAATTCCGGGCCAAGCAGCTCAATGGTCCCAACAACAAATTTCGTCATGGAAACTAGCGCATCGCCTGAGGGAGAGCGGCTTCGGAAGTTTTGATGTTGCCTAGGCTCGTGGGGCGATTTGGGAAGGGCTCAGTCAGCAATCGCTGCTGCTAAGTTTAATAATGATGTAAATAGTTGCGCTAATTGTATTCTTGCAAACGAGCAAATTAAGTACCGGAATGGCTCAGCGGAAGAATTTCAACTGATATCTGAAAATTTAATTTGGCCACCTAGAAGAAAAAACAGTCATTAAAAACATAAATTTCCGCTAAAGCAGGTTAGGCAGTGCCTGGAGTGCATTGATAGGCACACCACCCCTGGAACAAAATCCGGCTATCAAAGCTTGATAGTCATGGGGCTTTAGCTCGTCTAACCTAATGGGAAGACCCACCCATGAGTTCGCCTAAGACACTCCATAAAGATAATGAGCCAACAATCCTGTCTTCCTCTTCTCATGCAGTGTTTCCCTGTCTTAGCTATCACCATCAATGTTGACGTGAACCTAGATAGACCTGGATACCCACTTCTCGTCTTAAATTATTGATATTATACCGCAATGTTCAATAGTGAATGGTCGTACGCCTGCATGCTGGTATATTGACAACGCTAATCATTTATCCGGCTCACGGCGCCTACATGGGAGCTGGACGGGGGACGCCAAGTGCTATAGAGGCAGTGCAATCGAGGCTCCGCACGTGCCAGCCTTAGTCACACTGCCCCGATAAGTTGTGTGGTCATGCGTCTTCAAACCCGTATGCAAGACAACTGCAAACTAAGATGATTTCGGATGCAATACCTGCATCAAACAGCGTCACCGAAGTCAGAAATAAAGATCGCCGCCCCCACCCCTCAGGGGCCTCAGCTCTAGGCTTCGGAATAAAACCGAGCATTGTATCTACTTGCGACCTGCGATGGATGACGAGTGCCTGCTGCGGTACGAGGTGTGTGGTAGTCTGCCGGCGGTGCCTGCTGCGGTACGAGGTGTGTGGTAGTCTGTCTGCCGGCGGTGCCTGCTGCGGTACGAGGTGTGTGGTAGGCTGTCTGTCGGCGGTGCCTGCTGCGGTACGAGGTGTGTGGTAGTCTGCCGGCGGTGCCTGCTGCGGTACGAGGTGTGTGGTAGTCTGTCTGTCGGCGGTGCCTGCTGCGGTACGAGGTGTGTGGTAGTCTGCCGGCGGTGCCTGCTGCGGTACGAGGTGTGTGGTAGTCTGTCTGCCGGCGGTGCCTGCTGCGGTACGAGGTGTGTGGTAGGCTGCCTGCCGGCGGTGCCTGCTGCGGTACGAGGTGTGTGGTAGGCTGTCTGCCGGCGGTGCCTGCTGCGGTGCAAGGTGTTTGGTAGTCTGTCTGCCGGCGGTGCCTGCTGCGGTACGAGGTGTGCGGTAGTCTGTCTGTCGGCGGTGCCTGCTGCGGTACGAGGTGTGTAGTAGGCTGTCTGTCGGCGGTGCCTGCTGCGGTACGAGGTGTGTGGTAGTCTGTCTGCCGGCGGTGGGTACGAGGTGTGTGGTAGGCTGTCTGCCGGCGGGAATATTTCCGGCAACCTCTTTCCTGGAAAACAGATAGACACTGCTTCAGGAAAACATTGCGATTCAAGTTGGTAAATACCAAAAGAAAAATACAAGACCTGTTCTGAGTGAGAACATTTTGACATTTACATAATGTATTACAACGTGAAATGCTGTCAGTTACCCACGAGCAAAAATGGCGCCGGAAACCTCATTCCTTCAGCAGCGATTAAGAGCATTTCATGAAGAATTTTGCGATCATGCTTGGTAGAAACAGAAATTGGAGTGGTGCATCTGAGGTTGTAGTCATTACTAGTTTCAATAGTTATTTCAATTATCGTTTCAAAGACTTACCGGTCGAGCCTGGCCTGACCGGGCCCCACTGATCAACCTGCACGCTATCGACACTGAAGTAGACCACTCTTCTCTTGTAATATAAAGCGTAGGCACCAATGAACAAATATTCGGTTTTTGACAGTACTGAAATGGGAAAGGTAAGGATATACCTGCCAACAAAATATGCGTTGTAATTCACCTACCGTGGCATGGTCAATAAGAGCATGTATTGCCATATAAATACCAAGTACCACCGAACCACATCCAGGCTTGGCAAATTTACATGCCCCCAGATTAGCTACATTAGTCTTATTTGTAGTTTCCAAAACTCGGTTCAGCTTCATCTTGTCCCAATCTGAGAACGGTTCTAACAAGATGAGACGAAGCCAATATGGACCGCGTCAGGTATACGAAGGCAGGTGTACAACATAGTATGTGTAGTTCCGTTTGAATATGCATGTTCAAGCGGTTTATATATATATATATATATATATATATATATATATATATATATATATATATATATATATATATATATATATATATATATATATATATATATATATATATATATATATATATATATATATATATATATATGTGTGTATATATATACAATATATGCAATTATATGGTTCAATTTATATACTTGCGATACAAATTTCTGTTGACGCTCCCGAATCAGTACCGTACCCTTCCAGAACCCAAATAGTAGACACGGTCGCGAGTCGCAATTCTATCAGGCTGTCGAGACAGTCCCCTGGTGGCGATGTCGCTCAGTCGACACCACACCCTACTCCAGTGCATGGCCTCCTATAACATGTTAACTAGTTGAGATGCGTCCCACCTAGTGCCGTGAAATCCCACCTAGTGGAGTAAAAAATCCACATAGTCAAAGTGAGATCCAATGAAGAAAGCAAAAGCAAACAAAAAACCTTTGTATAGTTCCGATAGCGGAAGTTCTTTTTTGGGGGATAGGTGCATTTTTATCAGGACTAAAATGATAGTAAGTTGGCAGCACCTATACGGAGATCAGAGTAACGAGGAAGGCTCAAATGTTTCTGTAAAATATGCGTACTACCAAGCCAGCAATTGGGTCTATTAGCGGTGGTATTAAAAATAAAAACGAACTTGTAGACATTTCCGCACACCGCAGAAGAGCGGGGGGACGCGACCCAGGCCACATGACATGAGTGACAAAAGCAAGATTGGTTTAATTTGTGGTCATTTCTTCCAATGTTGCTCAAATGAAGAGACGGACGAAGTTAGATGCTCTTGTAAAATATGCCAAGCTGTATAATGTGGTGGAACGTTGATCGGCTTTCCTTCTCCAGGCGACACTACCCGCTTCACCAGGCAAAGGGGGCAATTGCCCCTCCTCCTCCTGAGGGGTTGTGAGATTTCAAGAAAAGCACCATGGTTTTGAAAAAATGCGCATGACCACCTAAAAATCCCCCTGGGCCCCCAGAACGCACGCCGGGACACCTGAAAAGCACATTGAGGACACCAGAATGTTGCACAAGGGCAATGCAAATGTCGCCGGGGGCCCAAAACCACACTGAGTCCCACGCAAATCACTTTGTAGACCCAACAAATCGTGCAGTGACCTCTAGGAATGACGTAATGGGCTCAAAAGTATCGAACCAGGCCTCCAGAAAGTCGCACAGGGACCCTCAAAATCACGGTGGGGGCCTCAAAAGGCCGGGCCGTCCCCCCCCCCGAAATAGCGCTCAGAGCCGAAAAAGTCTGGCCGGGTCCCTGAAAATCGCGTTGGGGGCCTGAAACGTCGTGCCGGGGCAACTGAAAGTCACGCTGTGGACCCCAAAAGGTCGGGCCTGGCCCTTTGAAACTACGTTGTGGGCACCAAACGGTTGGGCCGTGACCCATGGAAATCATGTTGGATCCCGTGAAGTTCCGACAGGACACTTGAAAATGACGCTGCAAGCTCCAAAAAGGCAGGTCGGGCCACGGGATATTTCGTTGGGGGCCTGAAAAGTTCGCGCCTCGGCCTCTAAAAATCACACAAGGGGCTTGAAAAGTCGCACCGGGGCTCGGAAGTCTCATCGAGACCCAAATAAATAAATCTGGGGCAATTAAATAAAGACAATCCGGACATGACAAATCAATCTTTGATACAAACCATCGCGCCAAAAGCACCGGAAACGTATTGGACACCAAAAATGTGTCGAGGACGCTAAACCTTGTACTAGGGATCCAAAGAAATGACGCCGGAGCCCAAAACAATCGTTCTGAGACCCCAAAAAGTCGTGTTGCAGCCTTTGAAAATCACGCTTGAGGTCACATGGTGGCTCAGGGACCCCCAAAAGTCGGAGCTGCCCTGCAAAAATCAATTCTCACCCGGAATACACTCCGCGGTCTCACAAATCGAGTCAATGACAACACCAAAAAACCGTCCGGATCCGAAAAAGAAACTTGCTGAACCACCGAGAAAAAAATCTTACCGGGAGGTCGAATAATCATACTGGGGCCAGAAACAAATTCGCGCAGGGGCCGGAAAATTTGCACCGTGGCCCACCGAAATCGCGTTATGGGGCTCCAGCTAAGTACAACGCGTCCTGCGTACTCCCGGCACCTCCCCCACCCCCTCATATCGCGTTCGGAACCCAAAATTCCGTTCGGTAGTCACAGAAAATTGTGTCCTGGCATAAAAAACCGTCGGGCCTCCAAAAAACTGGCGTCGATAGCCCAGGTATGCATAGTGAGCCCTCAAATGTCGCATCGGGACTTGATAAAGATAAAGCCGGAGCACTAAAAAATATGGACTGATTCTCCCAAAATCAATGTTTGTTTGTTTGTTTGTTTATTGGTTGGTTCACGACACACTTTATGCACATTCACGGCTAATGGCGCCGCCCACACTGTCCCAAAATCAATGTCTGAGCTAGGAAAATCGCACTGTACTCCCAATAATTGCACCAGATTCCATTAAAAATCGCGTACGGTCCCGAAAAATGGCACCGGAGCTTGAAACAAAATCGCGGTGGGGCACAAAAATGTGGCCCAGGAGTAAAAAAACATGCCAAGATTCGTAAATTAAAGATCAGAAGTCCCCAAAAATCGCGTCCAGCACAAAACACTGGCGTCAAGTCTCTAGAACGACGCGCCTGGACCCGGAAAATCGTTACGGAACCCCCAAAGTGGTGCTGGGATCCCACCAATATTGGTCAGGAGCCCCAGATACACACAACAGGACACTAAGAGCACAACGGGAGGCGGAAAAGGACCGCACCCTCAAAGCGCACCGAATCTTACAAAAGCATGACTCACGCAAGGTCCTTAAACATGCGCTGCATCCCTAAACAACACACCGGGAGTTCTAAGAAAAACACACACCGGAGGCCCTCAAAGCATGCTGGTGCCATGAGATCGCATGAAGGCTTCAAGAACAGGCTGGGCTTGCAAAAGGCGGCATGGACCTAGAAACAACAAAACGGTCTGGTATTAAGTACATACATCGGGGTGTCAGAAAACGCACCTGTACCTAGCAAAATGCATCGTTGCACAAAATAACAACAAACCATAACAAGAATCGGGGTCTTGAAAATTTGCCAGGACCCTAACAAAAATTGGCTCGGGCCCTAAAACACATCCGTAGCCGAAGAAAAACGCCATATATAAAAGTAGACACCTAGCCAGCGCGTCGGTTGGTAATTGGTAAATGTGATTGGTATTTGACAGACTGAAGTGATTGGTATCAAAATGCTTGTTGGTAGTGGGTTGACATATTTTGTTATTTCACGAAAAAGAAGCGTCTATAAGCCAGAACAATGCCACCGGTTTTAATCTATGCAATGGCAAACGGAATTTGTTTGCATAGATGTTTGCATGGATGCTTGCATAGATGTTCTTTCGCATATGTGTTTCAGAAATATTATTTATAGTTATGCATATTATTATGGGCGGTAAGATGAATGGAGTGTATTGAAAGCTCTCTTAATGCCTCATAATCTAATCATTGAATCGAAAAATCTACTTTTATGTTTCCTTTTCGTTCGATATTAGCCTGATCTATGACGTCACAGCATGGCACGCAGCGGAACCTCCAGCAGGCGGCAAGCACAAATATGGCGCTATCACTGCTCTTCACACTGGCGCCGTCGCATCACGCGCCATCCTACCGCTGGGCTCACATGTCACGTCACCAGCTGGCCGCCCTGTCGCAGCTGGCTGCAGCTGGTCGGCTTAGCACGTGGTCGGACGGCTGTGCGACCTCGAACAGTCGGCCGAAAGGTCAAGTTCTGCCGTCGACAGCGAGCGGCTACACATTGGGCGACCACAGTTGTTGGCTCACGGAATGCCGCCGCCGCGCACGTCGCTGATCACCAGGCTGACGTCGCTGGTCACCAGACTGACGTTGCTGGTCACCAGACTGACGTCGCTGATCACCAGGCTGACGTCGCTGGTCACCAGACTGACGTTGCTGGTCACCAGGCTGGCGTTGCTGGTCACCAGGCTGACGTTGCTGGTCACCAGGCTGACGTTGCTGATCACCAGACTGACGTCGCTGGTCACCAGGCTGACGTTGCTGGTCACCAGGCTGACGTTGCTGGCCACCAGTCTGAGGTCGTCGGTCATCAGGCTGACGTTGCTGGTCATCAGGCTGACGTTGCTGGTCATCAGGCTGACGTTGCTGGCCACCAGACTGACGTTGCTGTCCACCAGGCTGAAGTTGCTGGTCAGCTGGTCATCAGGCTGACGTTGCTAGCCACCAGGCTGACATTGCTTGTTTGCTTGTTTGGTTAGGGCGATTTGCCCTTTCGGTGATCTGTGCCATGCTTCTCTGATCCATGAACGGTGAGAAACGTGTCGACAGTAGACAGTGTGTCCAGGATTTGGGATCATCCCGCTGGGCCGATTCGCCTCAGGCTGATATTGATGTGCATGACCAGCAGGCACACCGCCCCTGATCCCCCCCCAGCCCTCTTCCATACACCGTCTCTCTCGCCCGCATACCACGTCCCTGTCCTGGATATCTGCGCTCTCTCCCTCCCCAGCGTCCCCCGTCTATACACTGTCTCTCCCGCCCGTATGCCGCGTCCCTGTCCTGGATATCTGCGCTCTCCCCTCCCCAGCGTCCCCCGTCTATACACTGTCTCTCCCGCCCGTATGCCGCGTCCCTGTCCTGGATATCTGCGCTCTCCCCTCCCCAGCGTCTCCCGTCCATGCACTGTCTCTCCCGCCCGTGTGCCGCGTCCCTGTCCTGGATATCTGCGCTCTCCCCTCCCCAGCGTGTCCCCCGTCTATACACTGTCTCTCCCGCCCGTATGCCGCGTCCCTGTCCTGGATATCTGCGCTCTCCCCTCCCCAGCGTGTCCCCCGTCCATGCACTGTCTCTCCCGCCCGTATGCCGCGTCCCTGTCCTGGATATCTGCGCTCTGATCCTCCGCCTCCTCAGCGTCCCCCCGTCCATACACTGTCCCTCTTGCCCGCATACCACGTCCCTGTCCTGGACATCTGTGCTCTGATCCTCCCCTCCCCAGCGTGTCCCCCGTCCATGCACTGTCTCTCCCGCCCGTATGCCGCGTCCCTGTCCTGGATATCTGCGCTCTCCCCTCCCCAGCGTCTCCCGTCCATGCACTGTCTCTCCCGCCCGTGTGCCGCGTCCCTGTCCTGGATATCTGCGCTCTCCCCTCCCCAGCGTCCCCCGTCTATACACTGTCTCTCCCGCCCGTATGCCGCGTCCCTGTCCTGGATATCTGCGCTCTCCCCTCCCCAGCGTCCCCCGTCTATACACTGTCTCTCCCGCCCGTATGCCGCGTCCCTGTCCTGGATATCTGCGCTCTCCCCTCCCCAGCGTCCCCCGTCCATGCACTGTCTCTCCCGCCCGTATGCCGCGTCCCTGTCCTGGATATCTGCGCTCTCCCCTCCCCAGCGTCCCCCGTCTATACACTGTCTCTCCCGCCCGTATGCCACGTTCCTGTCCTGGATATCTGCGCTCTCCCCTCCCCAGAGTGTCCCCCGTCCATGCACTGTCTCTCCCGCCCGTGTGCCGCGTCCCTGTCCTGGATATCTGCGCTCTCCCCTCCCCAGCGTCTCCCGTCCATGCACTGTCTCTCCCGCCCGTATGCCGCGTCCCTGTCCTGGATATCTGCGCTCTCCCTCCCCAGCGTCTCCCGTCCATGCACTGTCTCTCCCGCCCGTATGCCGCGTCCCTGTCCTGGATATCTGCGCTCTCCCCTCCCCAGCGTCTCCCGTCCATGCACTGTCTCTCCCGCCCGTGTGCCGCGTCCCTGTCCTGGATATCTGCGCTCTCCCCTCCCCAGCGTCTCCCGTCCATGCACTGTCTCTCCCGCCCGTGTGCCGCGTCCCTGTCCTGGATATCTGCGCTCTCCCCTCCCCAGCGTCTCCCGTCCATGCACTGTCTCTCCCGCCCGTGTGCCACGATCCTGTCGTCAGCATATCTACCACAGACGTTGACTGTAGTGTTGGCTGCCCGTGAACGAAATGCTGACCCAAGTGCCATTGTGTTGACCGTAATTTACTCGCCATGGACTGGGTGGGCTTTGTGCGGCTCCACTGGCCAAGGCCACGCGCAATCATGACTTGCACATCCCTCTCTAAAGAGCTATGTGTGCCGCGGTGGCAGGGCCGCATCGCCACGCCTCCACTGCCACTGTAGGGCAGTGCCCCCGAGCCGCGTGGCGCGCGGCACTTGGCGGCAGGGCGACGTGCCGTCCCCGTCAGGTGTCGGTTGTGTCACGTGGCTCGGCTGTGTGAGTTGTGTCAGTTGTGTCATCGTATTGCAGGTGTCACCAGGTCATGATGCATGCAGGTGCGTGGGTGCGCCCACACTCGAAAGCTGTGGGGGCGGAGGCTTGTGCGTTGTCACCATGCATATGTTGGCCGGCTGGCTGCGGACTCGCAATTGACAACGCTTTGGTCTCTGTCAGGCATTGCAGGTTGTGGCATCGAACAGGGGCACATGGCTGCTGGGTGGCGCTACTACATCCAATCTGCAATCGCTTCTCATTACCCATGCAAGAGAGACCACAAACGTGCTCCTTGGCTCATGGCTCCCCTCTTTCGCACATGTGGCTTTTGAAGCTATTTTCAGTAGCTGCTGAAGATCCGGTCACGGTAGTATGCAGTAATATTGAGCACTCATCCTCACGGGCATGCGAATTGTCAATTTGGACCACCTTAAGAGTTTCCACTTCATTCAAACCCCCACCCATCGTGCACCAGACACTAATAACACCGTGAGTTTCTCTGCTGTTGACGGGTTTTTGGCAGCATATATAGCTTCTATCAGAGGTTTTTCTCTTACCAGCCGACATCACCACACGGTGGCAGGCTGGCAAAATTCACCCACACCCACACACGGTTTTTCTTTGGATGTTTCCAGGATATCACTCATCTTCGTACTGCTCAGTATGTATATGTGCACTCTCTAATGTCCGGAATCCGCATTCCCTCGGAAAGGTACGTTGTCCGCATTTGCTGAAGTAAGGCATGGTTTCCGGTTTCCTCCAGGTTATTTAAGCTTCTCCGAATCTGTATTGTTGCACATGAGGACCTGCTGAAATCATCACTGCCTCCTTAACTACGAAGGTGAAGTTCCCATGCTGTTATCAACGAGTGAATGGAACGCTATTCTTGGAACTAGGTGGTCTTCAGGACATAGTGTCTTTTCAGCGCTTGACACCAAGCGCTGAGAAAAATGTGAGAAGCGTATGTATTCTCTGAGAATAGCAGGCGTCGTCGTTTTCCCTGTTCAAATCAGGCCACACAAAACGAACAATCTGTTCGCGATATGCTGAGAACACAATTCTAAGACGAGAATGCCATTGTGTTGAGATTTACAAATGTACTTATGTGAAACCATTTTCAAGGCTCAGGTAGGAGAATATCTTTTGGTTCCAAGTGTAGTCATTCAGACTGAGAAGAGGAATTGGTCTCAATGTAAACAGCAGTGCTCAATTGAGACCAGTTCAAAGTGTCACTCTGACCCTTCGTGGGTCGCAAAAAAAAGTTCGTGTAAAACCACTACAAAGTCTCAGCAAGCAGATTTGTGTCCTCGCTGAAGACAGTTCACTTGAGAATGGCTATTGGTTTCAACATTCGAAGCTATTACTCAAATAAGACTAGTTTCAGGATTCATTTGAGCAATACATGCCTCAACTGATGGTAGTTCTTGGTATAAATGTTCGTCAGAATTCGCACATGAAACTTCTTTCAGTTTTCAATATACCAATACACCAGGTTGGCCAGTCGTCTTTTCCCAGTGTTACATGACATATTTTAATGTACAGCTCTAGAGTGCCGCACACTTATCGCCGGCGTCATTTGCCACACATGCCGCTCATCGCTGCCTCAGAGAGTGATGTCCTGGCGATGACCAGCGAAGTCATTGAAGAGGAGCTGTGAGCACCACAACATCCTGTTTATTTGCAAAATTATTTCCAAATATGTACCATACAAACATGTATGCTTTTGCATCAAATATCATCACCGTTTGCATATTCGCTAAGTCACTCCCAGACAAAAATCCTGGACTTGCACCTGCCAATGCATAAAGGAAACACCGGCAGCTCCAAGGACTTACGCTGAACGCAAGCTCAGGTAGAACGCAACTTCTTTGCCCGTTGTTTTCCACGCTGTCTCTGGGCCTCCTTTATCCCCAAACATATATCCCCATGGAGTATGGAGGAGAAACCTGCTACAGGTATGGTCTCTTCCACCGCCCAGCCGTCTACAACCGTGACGGGACTGTCGGAGAGTGTCAATCGGCAGCTGGAGACAGGTCAGTTAGAGTGTGAGAGAAATCTGAGACAGTGAGAATCCCAGCTAAAGTGTTGGCCAAGGAGGACACCCACCACTTTAACAATGGGGCGTAGCCTCACAGTAATTGCAGTCCAAAGTGTGCAGATGATCATGGAGAACAATGATAAGGTCAATGGCATGACATTATAGTACTTGACAAAAAAAAATGTCTTCAGCTCATTACTATGCTTCCTTGAATTATAGATCTCGTGAACTGCAGGGCGGCAATTTAGAAAGCTCAAAATGTCGCACCATTAGCGGCTACTAATAACTTGTGCAACGACAGCTACAGTGAAGCCTGGTAATTGAGCAATCATGTTTCATTGCGCTGTATTGTGATGAAATGTATTAAGCACTGTCTTCATTGGGGTATAAAGTTTTCGGCAAACAGCACAGGCGATTTTCCGTGTGTTCCCCGAACCGAACAGTGGTGTTCAGAATATAGCACGTATATCGGCACCTGTTAAAACAAGTGAAGGGCATGCTGATGGGTTTTGGTGACCGGGCATTATTGACTGGAATGTACGAAATTTGTAAATTTTATATTTTTCATTGGTTTGCACAGTTGTAGTTTCAGCAGTGTGAGGTTACTTATGAAAGGATTCCAAAAGAGAAACCTTCGAACAGGATGGGGTGTCAGGGTTGAAATCCGGTGTCTCAGAAAAGATGGTGGTAGATTGGACCCCTTTCAAATGACAATTAAATTAGTCACTAATTGAAATATTTAAACAACTAAAATTGAGCCAATTTGAAAACATAGTGGTCAAAATCCTAGGTTTTTTAAATTGTGTGTTGGTGAGCCTATTCCAAGTCCTTTTACCGCTCCCACGGCGCAAATCCTTGGTACACCACTGAGTTACACCAGCCGTTTTCCATGCCTTCCTGCTTTATGGGAACACATTTAGATGCAATAACAAGAAGGGGCGGATAAAGGGTGTGACACTGGGGTTATTGGCCCCGTCCCCACATGGAAGGTGGTGGCCCTCCGGCAGAGAAAAGACGCCTCTCTGAGAAGGCTCACGTGTATCCCTCGAATGTTTCAGCCAGAGGCGTCCCTCTGAGAGAAAAAGGCGCCCTCTTGGAAGGAAAGACGCCCCTCCGGAAAGCCCGATTACACCCTTGCCTCTATTTTTTCAGCCAGAGGCACCATTCCACGTACTTTTGCAGTGGTGCCTCTCCAAAGGAATGGCGCCCCATTCCGATAAGTGCCCCTATGACAATTCTTGGATCCAACCCTGGTTGCAGCATTGCTCTCTCGCGGCTATGAACTCCGGCTGGCTATAAAATCATGCGCATTCACGTGCTGCTTCTCTTGCAAATTTGAAAACTTCCATTGAACCATAAGAGGAAAGCGGACAACTTGAACAAACGGTTTAGTATTTTATATGTCTGGAACAGCAATGTGGCAGTGGAAATTAAAAACCAGCAATTGGAGCGCCGTCCACGTCGGTTATGGCGGATTTCTTGTGGGAGCTCCTAGTCATATAGGAGATGAGTGCTTGCTATCAAAACGGCTGCAAACAGAAATATATTTGACTCTCCTATTCCTATTACATTCAATCATTATACACACACCAGATCTTCCACACCTTAGAAATTATTTCGATACCTCAAGTTTCTAATACCCTGCGGCAAACCACGTCGAATGACACCCACATAATGAAATATGAGGCCCTAGCGACGAAACGCGAGGACTTCGAAAAATTCAAGCTAACATTTGACCTTGAGATTTGACCTGACATGTCCCGGTTCCAAATGCTACCTCGAGGGTTGGCCACGGGCTATCTCTTGATTTCAAATAAGGACAGCTTTGGTAGGAAACGAAGAATCGCGAAAGGACCGAAGAAATGACTTCGGCCTTTACCCTTGAGAATTCATTTTATTTCTGAATAGCTTGCTAGAGTAGCTCACGACACGTCGAATGACACCCACTTTATGAAAATTGAAGCCATAGCGACGAGGCGCGAGGACTTCGAACAATTTAGTGGTACACAAAATTGTACACAACCTTTGATCTGTGGTATGATATTGACATGACCCGGTTTGAAATGTTACCCGAGGTTAGCATGAGCTATTCCTTGACGCCAGATTGTTGGTAGGTTAGGGCGAAGAAAAAATGCGAGGCGACAGAAGAAATCGGTTTGACCTTTGACCTTTGAAATTAGTTCGATTTTCTAACTGTATAATACGGCACAACAATCCACGACGAATGACACCCACTTGGTGTAAATTGAACTCGTGGAAACGAATTGAGAGGGCTTAGAAAAAATCACACTAACATTTGACCTTGAAGTTTGACCTTGAAATATCCCGGTTTCAAAATGTTACTCGAGGGTTCGCCATGGGATTGATGGTGGATCTGGGTACGCTTGGGCGAAAACGAAGAAATGCGAGGCGACGAAAAAAATAATGAGCTTGACTTTTGATCGTCGAAAATATTTCGACATATGAACTTTCTGATACCGCACAAAACGTGACGCCGAATGATATCAATTTTCTTCAAATTGAAGCCATTGCGACGAAACGTGAGGCCATCGAAAGCCTCAATGAAACCTTTGACCTTGACATGTGCCGGCTTGAAATGTTGCTCGAATGTTCACCCGGGCTATGGCTTGATACAAGCTTTGGGTAGATTTGAGCGAACAAAAATCGGAGGCGACCGAAGGATCAGCTTGACCTTTGACCGTTATAAATAATTAAATTGCCCAACTTTCGGATACCACATAACAAGCAACATGAAATGACGCCCATTTGATGCAAATTGAAGCGATAACGACCGAACCTCGCATTCTGTAGATATCGCTTCAATATATTCATCCAACAAGTCAGGCTAGCCTTTGACCTAGAAGTTTGACCTTGACATATCCCGGTTTGGAATGTTGCACGAGGGTTCACCACAGGCTGTCGCTAAATATCAGATTTGGGCAGATTTGGATGAAAGCGAGAAAAAATGCGAGGTGAATGAAGAAACCGGTTTGCACCGAACGTTGACCGATGAGGTGGTCATGTGAGACATATGTAGTTGCTTGCAGCGTGTTCAATACAGGAAGAAGCATTTACCGTTATTGATTCGAGCAATCATAAACCCGTCGCTGAATGCCAAAGCAAATAGGTCTACGGCGACTCGTCGTTGAATACGTTAACTTCACATACGTGCCTAAGGCTGAACAAGACGCCCCTCCATGGTCTTGAAGATACCCAATAATACCCAGAGTCACGTTTTTTCAAAATATATCCATATATGCGTATGGAAAGGCAACCTAAGACGTATAAATCCTTGCGGTAATACAAATTTTGTGCCTCGCAAAACACACTTATCCACCAAAGGGAAAACAGGGGATGGTCAAGGTGTTTGGTATTCAAAAATTAATGGTCTGGGAGCAGAAAGTTATAACCCTTGCTGATTTACCACTCGGAGATTTTATAACTATAGATACCATAAAACCAATAAAGCCCGTTGATTGGCTAGATCGGCTCTTATAACTTGTAGTGATTCTCCCGCATAGATATTTTCAGTTTATGAACGATTAAGTAGAACTATACGGCGATCATACATCGGGATTTTAGTAACTGGGACCTGAGGGACACGAAAAAAATGTGGGGATAAATCACCACCTTTCAGAAATTGTGGGGGGAAATGCCCATCCCCTCCAGCCCCCCAGATATTACAACCATGTTTACCACAGTTGCTACATGAATTTGTAGACTTATAAAATTGATAGAAATGGTGGCGCTTAGTGATCCTCAATGTCACCTGTGACCCAACAGATCGTGTGACATAAATAAGGTCTCGATATAAGACTAGCGTGAGCTCGTCCTTCGGGTCGGATGTTTTTTCCATCCGGCGATTAGCTCCGGACGTTTTTGTGGGAACAATTTTGCATAGCAACCTCGTCCTGCAGGCGGTCGTAGGTGACAAACTATGCCTGCTGGTGACGGGTTGAGCATGATCCCAGAGTCTCGTCATTGGAAAAGTTCCGAGTTCATATGGATCTCGTTGAAAGCACAGTGTTCATTCTCGCATGCTGCTAACAATTTGATTTCTTGACATTCACATCTAGATATGGAGCACAATTGTTCTCTGTCTGGAACGAGAAGACACAACAAGAAATTGAAATTGAAAACCTCGATGCTTTCCCACCTGCTCAAATAAAAAGACCCGCTCAGGAACTGATGCTAGGAGAGAGGTTAAGTTGAGCGAAAATGACAACATTAATTGTTCCCCAGCCAAACGCAATGTCTGGTTGCCAACCGAACCATGTCAGACGATTGTTCTTGGATGGATGGATGGAGCAGGGTCTGAGTGTTATGGAGAAAGATCGTGGCCACGGGACTGACGTCATGACTGCTGGACATCTTCGAGGCAGTTAAGCTGAACAACATTCTTCCGAAAACCCAATACAATCGCGTTATTCGCTCCGCGGTCAGGTCATCGAATGTAAATGTACCACCCCGTCTCAAAAAGGACAAAGCATCTCGTGGCGGGATCGTTGCAGCGGCAGCTATCCGCGGGCAGTGACGATGGCCATCGGCGGGCAGTGGCGGTGGCCATCGGCGGGCAGCGGCGGGCAGTGACGGTGGGCAGCGGTGGGCAATGTCTGCCACGTACGGACGACGTACCCGGCGCGCCACCTCCCGGCCGGTCGGTGGGGCGCGTGGCGCGGCTCAACGCACGATCGGCGCGGCGGTGGCGCCGCGCCGATCGCCGCCACGCCGGCAAACCGGTCGTCATTATGCAATGTTGGCCGGCTGTGCGCAACGCGGCGCTGCAAGCGGCCGTCCGCGCCACGGCGCCACCGGGCCGCCAGTGGTCGCCGGTTGGTAGTCGGACGGGGGTGTGCGCGCGCGCGCCGAACCACTGCGCCGCGACCCCACCGCACGCTGCCCCGAGGCCAGCGCGCAGCGGGCGGCGACGAGCGCCTGCCGTGACCTGCCGTGACCTGCCGTGACCTGCCGTGACACGCGCGGGTCAGTTGTGAGTCGGTGTGGCGATTGGCGGCCGTGTCCTGTGGCGAGGATCACACCGACAGCTGGCGGGGCGCCCAGCACAGGTATGTGCCGCCAGGCACCTCCGACGCCGGCGAAGGCGCCGCTGCGCCTCAGTGATGGTTGTCTTTGCGCTTTATCATGGTGCTACATGCGGACATCAAATGTAGTGCATTGTCTGTGAACGAAAAAAAAACTCCAAGGTGGAGAGATCCAGTTGCACTATCGTCTCAGTTATCACACATTTTAATTTCGTGATGTTAATGTGTGATGCCTTACCACACAGACTCGATAACACAGAAGTTGGCTACTGTAGCTCATTTGAATTAAAAAGTATTTTAAGCCACTAACCAGAAGCATTGAAGCGTGGTCAGCATGTTTCCCGGGGCGCGAATCCACGAATGTGATTTTGCATGCCTGCTTAATGAAAGTGATTGTAATGGCTTATAACAGGCAACGTTTGTTTCGACATATAAATAATCATATAGATTTGAAATGTTCGAATTCAATTCATTATTAGTAGATGCAAATACAACGCCCCGAAAAGAAGGTGCAAGGTTATCATCTGCTCAACTGGCTGATTGGTATCATTATATTCTTTCCTTTGCTTTACATGATGGACTAACTGGATATTGTTCTTTTACTATGCCATAGTTGTTCACACAATGCCAATCCGTGACTGATTAGAATGAACATCAGGCCTTGCCAGCAAAAATCCTAACGCGTTCAAGGACATCTTGCAGACTCACAGAACAGCATGACGGGTTTCCCAATGTACTGGACTATGTGCACTGTGCACGTGATTTTATTGTTGGGTTTTCCCGATAGCGCTACTTCCCAGAATTGCTCGTTGATAAAATGTCGGCAATTACAAAAAGTCTTGACGTGACATACCTACAGATGGCAGGCTGAATCTCGCCATAATCAGACAATCCGCTCAACAATCCTGTTTCCTTACCCTCCAGTGTGTTACTTTCCTTGAATTGGGAAGGCCCATCCGGAATGTGTGGCTGTTCTACAATCGAGACCGGATTACTCATCGACAAGGTCATGCACCAAACATCGACGTACAGCTGCTTGCTCCAGCAGAGGTCGGTGGCCGCGCGACACCTGTGTGATCCAAAGTCATGCTTTGTGCCGAGCAGTGCGGCAGGTATGGGTAATCAGTTTCAGCTGTCGTTGGCGGAGGCGGCGGAGGCGGCCAAGGCGGAGCGCGACCCCGCGTATCCCCGCTGCTGGCCGCCGCCGGTCGACAACCGTCGGCTCATCAGCCGCGACCGGCGCAGGTGCTGCCACCACGCGGCGCACACCGCTGCCTGCCAGACGGTCGGAGCCGAGATGCACCGGCAAGGGACATTACTCGTTAGTTAGTTATTTGGGTTTTAGGGCGCATCAACTGCAGTGGCTATACAGCGCCCATGGGCATGACTCGTTGGAATGGCTCGGAGTGCTCAAACGACGCGGGACATAGCATTCGAAAGCTGCTGACTTGTTGAGGACAAATGCGCAATTTGCATCAAATTATATGCGTGCTTTCTTAAGCGTGGTTTTGTTCGATTCTTCATTTGTTTCAATTGACTAAACCAGCTGCTTAAGCCACGATTATGTAGCTGTCTTATGTGGTGTCTACCAGCTTTTCAGGTTGTAGGTGATAATTTCCAGTAGAGTACACTGCCTTGGTCCTCTCACAGTGGGTGCAATCATTCATCATTTCCTGTCTCTTCTGTCAGATCCTCACACCACGTCCCGGGGGAGGGTCGATAGCGACCCCCTCAAATCTCCAAATTAAGGGCCGCACGAAAACGAAATAGGTGTCATCGGGAAGCGCTCGACGAGTAGGAAATCCTCACACCATCCCCAAAATCTTTTCCACAAAAACTGACGTCACTAGGGGCCTTAGAGTTTCACGACTTACATTATGTTTGTGGCTCTGGGGGTTCACTTTTTTATGGAGATTTGAAGGAAAAAATATTTGGAATCGGAAAAGTAAAGCGAAAGCAACCAGGATTATATAATTTTTGGGCGCCCAAAAATAAAAAAAATTGAGTTTTCAAGTTTTCTTTAATTTTCCCTTTCTAATGGGTAGAGTGGATGCAAAAAATGTTGCCAGAAGTCAACTTTCTCCAATAAAACATGCTTACTTTAGCCAAAATCTTCCATTTTAGCTCTTATGGGCAAATATATAAAACTAATAAGTACTTAAAAACGAGAAAAAAATTAAAACTTCCGCTGGTTCGTTTTGTTCCATCCCTAAAGATAAACAAACGCTGGAAGTTTCATTCAAATAACTTTATCCGTTAAAGCGTGACGACTGGCTGATCTTTTCTGGAGGTGACCTCACTTGACTTTGAATAACTCGTTGACCCTAGACGACCTGACTTCAAAATTTTGACACAACATGCCAAATTGATGTGGGAAAAGGTATGACAAATTTCAGCACGCTACCCTGCGCAGTTCTTTTACTGTCCGCGGAATATCTTAGGGAGGTCGTCAATGACCCCCCCCCCCCACCGAGACGGCGCTGGTTAATACAGTTCTGATCCTTCGCGCAATTAGCAGAGCTTCTTGCTTTCAGGCGCATAAAAGCATGAAATCGCCAGTAACAACACGCCGACTGACAATTCACACTGGGAGCCTAGTTTACGTAGACGATATTGGATCACGTATCTGATGTGTGATACAGTTCAGAAAGTTAGTTCGCATCAGGTATCTTCATTTATTCCTCAAGGAAGGCCCTCAGAGTATTGGAGCTTTTGGATCACCGTGGAATAAGTCCATTTTGCGGCTTGTTTGCATTTAGTTCGTGGTATCTAACCATCAACCTGACCAATATAGCACGGACCAGATAAAGCATCAATATAAAATATAACCCGGACTATATAGGTTATCCGACAGTGACCACAGTGCTGGTAGGTGCACGCAGACCAAATACAATGGCCGCCCCCAACTGCTTCTCTGCAGACCACTGGTACTCTTCACATGGTGGAGTTACGCCTGGTACACAGCATAATGGCCGATTAACTGAAAACGGCAAAGGGAACAAAAGTACGAATTTAATAGCGATCGATAGATTTTGTTAAAATTACACATTCGTAATCAGCAAGTGATCAGCTATCCAATACTATGTGTTTGATCTTCTGAACCTTCCGAGCCCTTCCAACGTACGGTGTGGAGAAGCCCGAACGTCTGCTCCGTGACGGAGCAAATTCAGGATTGCGACGATGACCCAGTGGTGAACACACATCAGTAATCACAATTCGGGCCCAATTTGTATTCAGGCGTTCTAGCCCTGGAGAGGATAATTTTCGTGAAATTAAGTCCGGAGAGGATGATTTTAGTTCAGTTTTTTTTACATGAGATGCGCAGAAGCTACCATTTACGGTACCACAGGACATTGAGGTACTTAATTACGGTTTCATGTGTAGAGATGAAACCATTAGGAAAGCTAGTGGACAAAGCAAAGCTAGAAATGTGAGACGTAGCCTCAAGTCTCTTCCATCACTATGCAATGCACTAAATACACAGTACATGACATTCTTAAAAGTTCTGACAACGTGCACATCAGTGCAGTTTCATTACCAGACTTGGATCCCGGATTTAGGAATTCGCAGGCTGATCAATTTATATCAAAGGGCAACAAGCATGTGCCACTTGATTGTCCATCACGACCTTCCAACAACGACACGAGAGGACGATATTCCAAAGCGGATAATGCTCCGGGTTTTCCGAGTTTGAATTAGCAATTCGATGTGGATACGCCTGGCGCCGGCGAGATTGACAGACGTTGTTGCCTGCTTGTCGCCGCCTGCATGCCATGTTTGTGTCGCGCCAGACGTCTGGTGACAACATCCAGAGCCCTTCAGCCCGCCAAACAGCGCACCAAACCCCACCCACCCAGACTGTCGCCTCCCGGCCGGACTGATATCGACACGGGGTCTTTGATCTGTGTCGGGCCCGGTCGGTCGGCGACAGCTCCGTGCCGGGCCCGGTCGGTCGGCGACAGCTCTGTGTCGTGCCCGGTCGGTCGGCGACAGCTCCGTGCCGGGTCCGGTCGGTCGGCGACAGCTCCGTGCCGGGCCCAGCCGGTCGGCGGCAACTCTATGCCGGGCCCGGTCGGTCGGCGACAGCTCTGTGTCGTGCCCGGTCGGTCGGCGACAGCTCTGTGTCGGGCCCGGTCAGTCGCCGACAGCTCTGTGTCGGGTCGGGTCAGTCGCCGACAGCTCTGTGTCGGGCCCGGTCGGTCGGCGACAGCTTTTTGTCGGGTCGGGTCAGTCGCCGACAGCTCTGTGTCGGGTCGGGCCCGGTCGATTGGCGACAGCTCTGTGCCGGGCCCGGTCGGTCGGTGACGGCTCAACATCGGGCCCGGTCGGTCGGCTACAACTCTACGCTGAACATCGCGAGCACGGAGGCCTCGAGGCGACGACGAGGAAACGCTCTGTGAATTATGAGTACAGCTGTGCGGCCGACTGTGACGTGACTGGTGGCGCTCTGCTGGGGCGACAGATGCCGGCGTCGTGGTCCCGCGCCCGGACCAGTAGTCTGCTGGTGGAGTCTGGCGTGACACGTGGGCCGACACGGTCTGTCGTGGTCTGGCGCCCGCACCAGTGGTCTGCTGGTGGAGTCTGGCGTGACACGTGGCCCGACACGGTCTGCCAAACTGTTGGACGGTCCACGTGTCGTCCCAGCAAGTGTGTCGTACCGCGGGGGGATTTTTAAGCGTGCCGGTCCCCAAAGGTCATTTGAGCCGCCTTTAAAGCGAGAGGGATCTACTGTCGTATAATTACGGTCGCTATGAAGTGCTGCGTACTGCTTGCCTTGGTCAAAGACAGGAATGAATTGTTTTGTGCGATTTTTTTTTCGCTGGAGCATGGGCAGGCGAGAAACTGTTTATTCCCTGAGCTTTGGATCTGTGGGAAATCACGAATTCCAGAAAGGATATAACACCACATATTCTGACCTGTTAATTAAATCGTTGCCACAATACCAACACATGGAAGATGATAGCATGCATGGGACTACCTGGTTGTGTATTTTGCCTCTATGTTTAAAAGCACATGGCTAATTAAGCATCCAACTAACCGTACATCATGTCGCTGACAATGACAAAAGCCAGTGAAGCATTCAAGCGCTTGACCACATTTTAACTGCTACTTCTTATGCATGCTTCTCGGCAGCTCTATTCCACAACTAAGCTCATCTACTAAGCACGAAATACCAGCTCCTACACATCGCATGTTGTTCGCCTTCAACCAAAGGTGCTATTGCTGAAGCGACGACAGTTCTCCGACTGACCGGTGACCCTCTGGCTATAGAAGCGATTCATGTCAGGTGAGACTAACTCGACTTGAAAACAATTGTTGAGTGGGAAGGGAGTGGAGGAACAAGAGGACAAGGAGGAGATGGAGGGGATGGGGTGGAGGAGGAGGAGGAGGAATACGCGGAGGAGGAGGAGGAAGAGCAGAAGGTCGAGCAAGAGTTCGTTCTTCAAGTTAAATTGTGTTCATTAGCTGACTTATAAATCGTGTTCCATATGAACTATCATTCATATGGAGGCTTAAGGCATGTAATTTGGTGTTTACCTTTTTATCAGTGTAGTAGCTTTACTCACATGGAAAGGAGGGTCGCATCCTTTACTTCATTTTTATTTTTAATCATACAAACTTTCCTCGACCTTTTTCCTTATATCTCTCCTGGGAGAAACCAGAAAGAAATATGGGAGGGTGAGGTAGGGCATTGTTAGCTTTTGTCATCAAATGTTCAGGGTTCAGTGCGTGCCCTCACCCGTCCCCGCCTCCGTTTCCTACGCCGATGACGCCCAGTGGATTGTTATTGGCTGCGCTCGGCTTACTCTAATTACCCGGGCGTTGTATGCTTACTCTAATTGGTCTGTACCGCTGGGCTTGCTCAAATTATCCGGCTGCGCTGGGCCTACTGGAATTACCGGGCTGTTCTTGACTTACTCTGGTTCCTTGGCTGCACTGGGCTTACTCTGAGTATCCTCACAGCGCACAGCCCCGGTGGTCGGGTGATCGGAGTGTGGTCGGGTGATTACGACTGTTCTGCGCAGATCCCGGTCGGTTTTCTGCTTTCGGTGGCGGTTGTGTGGCACACCGTTGCTATCCTCTGTGCTGTGTGTTGGTGTTTTGTGTGGTGTCCTCTGTGTTCTAAGCTCTGTTCTCGGCGGTAGCTGAATGGCACACCGTTACTGTCCTCTGTGTAGTGTGTTTTTTTGTGTGGTGTCCTCTGTGTTCAGTCCTCTGTACTGGGCGGGCCTTACTCCAATTGCCCGGCTGCGCTGGGCTTAATTTCATCATGCGACTTCACTGTTATGCGCGTGGCATCCGTGTCCGTTCCATTGACAACCACATTCCTTGAATTATTGGGGATTTGTAAATCTACCGCCTTTGTCAAGTATATTTTCACTGCATACGAACTATTCTCATCCGGGCAGCACCAACTTTCGAGAACAGAGAAACCATATGTGGGACCATACGGACCGGATTGTCTCTTTGTTGAGCTCGTTCACCGAAATCGGCGTGTGGCAGCGGCGTGGTTGGGGAATATGCAGGTCAGCAGGCGCACTGTGCAGGTATCTTAGCCGCCGTCGGGACCGGTCCGGGAATGCTGCTGCGGGCATGGCGTCTGTTCACGCAGCGCACTGTGTGCCGCACCGTTAGTCGCGGCTCAGCCGACACGGCTGTGTGCGGCTGTGCGGGGCTGTGCGGGCTGTGCGGGGCTGTGTGCGGCTGTGCGGGGCTGTGTGCGGCTGTGTGCGGCTGTGCGGGGCTGTGCGGGCTGTGCGCGGCTGTGCTGGGCTGTGTGCGGCTGTGTACGGCTGTGCTGGGCTGGGCGCGGTTGCGCGCGGCTGTGCGGGGCTGTGCGCGGCTGTGCGGGGCTGTGCGGGGCTGTGCGCGGCTGTGTGCGGCTCCGTGTGGCTGAGCGCGGCTGTGCGCGGCTGTGTGCGGCTGTGCGGGGCTGTGCGGGGCTGTGCGCGGCTGTGTGCGGCTGTGCGCGACTCCGTGTCGTGCCGAGGTATCCCGCACCGGCGACCCTCCTGGCGTGACGGGCCTGACCCAGTCATCGGGTCCTCGGACGCCCCCCCCCCCCCGACCACCGCCGACCACAACAGAGCACAGAACACCGAACACCAGCACTGAACACAGAGGACACCACACAAAAAACACACTACACAGAGGACAGTAACGGTGTGCCATTCAGCTACCGCCGAGAACAGAGCTTAGAACACAGAGGACACCACACAAAACACCAACACACAGCACAGAGGATAGCAACGGTGTGCCACACAACCGCCACCGAAAGCAGAAAACCGACCGGGATATGCGCAGAACAGTCGTAATCACCCGACCACACACCGTGCTTGTCATCGGCAGGAAGCCCGAACCACAGCCCTTGTTTGTCGATTGCAAACGTTCGTATTGCTGTGCAACATACGATCGGCCGCCTGCGAGCAAGTTCGCGAAATGTGTGAATCATCAAGCGTCACTGCGTTTTCAGAACAAAGGAAGGCAGCTGACGCAACCAGTCCGCCACAGCATCTCAGGCATGACACTAATCGCATCTAGAGTCCGACCGCTGTACCGAAAAATGGTGCTCAATGGCCGCGTCACGGTTGTGGGTGCTCGGTACCGAGTCGTCCTGACAACGGCAGTCAGCTGACATATCAACAACGACGTAAATACAGGCCATCGACAATCCCCCCCCCAAACAAATAAAACCGGCCAATATTGGCAATAGTTTCTCTGTGGTCATCCACGGTATAGTACAATTATGCAACTGTATATTCTATGTAGCCAAAACTTGCGCCGACCTGGCAACAAATTGTAAGGAGGGAGAGGGGACTGAAAAGGAGACTGGCAAAAGAAGTCGCTCCACCTTACCTGAGAAAAGTCATGACATTAGCTCCACCAACATAAGGCGTTACATGCAAAGAAAGGAAACAAAATACACGAGTGCGGAACGAAAAGAAAGAAAGAAAGACAACTATTCCACTGAGTCTCCAACTGTGATTTTGTTTCTCTGTCTCCTGGCATATATATATATATATATATATATATATATATATATATATATATATATATATATATACATATATGCGTGTGTGTGTGTGTGTGTGTGTGTGTGTGTGTGCGTGCGTGCGTGCGTGCGTGTCTCTGTGTGTGTGTATGTGCGCGTGTGTGTGTGTGTGTGTGTATATATATGTATATGCCTTCGATTATATTCTTCTTCCTTAATACAACTGTTGGCTCATTTGTTCTCATGGCTTCTACCAGAGAAGCACTCCCAGGTGCGGTAGGGGCGGAGGGGAACGGAGCAGGGCCGTGGCGGTTATGTGTGGTCCGAGTGTGCGACCCTGTCGACAGTCGCGACGCAGGCCTTGAGTGTTGTTTACACGCGGCTTGCCCCGTTTACACGTGTGCGGCACAGTACGCATGCTGCATGTCAAGAGTCAGCGTCGCCCACGCGCTCACCAGTGATAACATGGCCGCCCACGCGCTCCGCAGTGACAGGGACAACATGGCCGCCCTCGAGTTACCGACATCACGTGCAGCACGCGTCGCTCGCTCTCACTCTCTCCCTCCCTCTCTCTCTCGCTCTCGCTCTCGCTCTCGCTCTCGCTCTCGCTCTCGCTCTCGCTCTCGCTCTCGCTCTCGCTCTCGCTCTCGTTATCTCTCTCGCTCTCTCTCCCTCGCTCTCTCTCTCTCCCTTGCTCTCGCTCTCTCTCTCTATCTCTCTCCCTCGCTCTCTCTCTCGCTCTCTGTCTTGTTCTCGCTCTCTCTCTCTCCCTATCTTGCTCTCGCTCTCTCGCTCTCACTCTCTTTCTCTCTCTCTCACTCTCTCCCTCTCTCTCTCTCGCTCTCTATCTTGCTTTCGCTCTCTCTCTCTCGCTCGCTCTCGCTCTCTCTCACTCGCTCTCGCTCTCTCTCGCTCTCTCGCTCTCTTTCTATCTCTCTTTCATCTGCGTCTGTTTCGACTGCGCGACAGTTCTCGAGAGAAGAATGCCCAGTGGTGTGGAGGTTCAATGACAATATACCACGAAATACATTTATGTTACCTCCCACATGACCAGGCGATGCAAACTACAATAGAGAGAGTGACAAGTAGACGTTATGGGCTCGGCCAGAACTTTTCGACAGCGTCTAAATATTTCCGGGATCTCGCGCTGAGTGTCTGAGCACAAATGCCGGTATTGCTAGTATATTTTTGTTCTGAGTACCATGTACACATAAAGGTCCCATGCTCCATCGAGCACGACGTGAGGGCTGATAGCATCGTGCACATGTATATTGTCTGGAGCCTTGCACGCCCTAAGTGTCGGCTTAGTAGAGCAAATGCATTATTCCTGTGCTATGCGAGACGGAAAAGTCAACCAACCAGTGAAATGAGGAAGAGAATGCGTCTGTTGTGCGGCACCTTCCTACCACAACACCCATATACAGACGTCCGCAGACGTCGCGCGACCAGCCGCCGCGGCGCGGTGCCTCTGACTGTCAGTGGTGTCAGCGGTCACAGCGCGGTCCCTCTGACTGTCAGTGGTGTCAGCGGTCTCGGCGCGGTCCCTCTGACTGTCAGTGGTGTCAGCGGTCACAGCGCGGTCCCTCTGACTGCCAGTGGTGTCAGCGGTCTCGGCGCGGTCCCTCTGACTGTCAGTGGTGTCAGCGGTCTCGGTGCGGTCCCTCTGATTGTCAGTGGTGTCAGCGGTCTCGGTGCGGTCCCTCTGATTGTCAGTGGTGTCAGTGGTCTCGGCGCGGTCCCTCTGATTGTCAGTGGTGTCAGTGGTCTCGGTGCGGTCCCTCTGATTGTCAGTGGTGTCAGCGGTCTCGGTGCGGTCCCTCTGATTGTCAGTGGTGTCAGCGGTCTCGGTGCGGTCCCTCTGATTGTCAGTGGTGTCAGCGGTCTCGGTGCGGTCCCTCTGATTGTCAGTGGTGTCAGCGGTCTCGGTGCGGTCCCTCTGATTGTCAGTTGTGTCAGTGGTCTCGGTGCGGTCCCTCTGACTGTCAGTGGTGTCAGCGGTCTCGGTGCGGTCCCTCTGATTGTCAGTGGTGTCAGCGGTCTCGGCGCGGTCCCTCTGATTGTCAGTGGTGTCAGTGGTCTCGGCGCGGTCCCTCTGATTGTCAGTGGTGTCAGTGGTCTCGGTGCGGTCCCTCTGATTGTCAGTGGTGTCAGCGGTCTCGGTGCGGTCCCTCTGATTGTCAGTGGTGTCAGCGGTCTCGGTGCGGTCCCTCTGATTGTCAGTGGTGTCAGCGGTCTCGGCGCGGTCCCTCTGATTGTCAGTGGTGTCAGTGGTCTCAGCGCGGTGCCTCTGACTGTCAGTGGTGTCAGCCACCGCGGCGCAGTCCCTCTGGCTGTCAGTGGTGTCAGTGGTCTCAGCGCGGCCCCTCTGATTGTCAGTGGTGTCAGCGGTCTCGGCGCGGTCCCTCTGACTGTCAGTGGTGTCAGCCGCCGCGGCGCGATCCCTCTGACTGTCAGTGGTGTCAGCCACCGCGGCGCAGTCCCTCTGACTGTCAGTGGTGTTGGCGGTCTCGGCGCGGTCCCTCTGACTGTCAGTGGTGTCAGCCGCCGCGGCGCGGTCCCTCTGACTGTCAGTGGTGTCAGCGGTCTCGGCGCGGTCCCTCTGATTGTCAGTGGTGTCAGCGGTCTCGGTGCGGTCCCTCTGACTGTCAGTGGTGTCAGCGGTCTCGGCGCGGCCCCTCTGATTGCCAGTGGTGTCATTGGTCTCGGTGCGATCCCTCTGACTGTCAGTGGTGTCAGCGGTCTCGGCGCGGTCCCTCTGATTGTCAGTGGTGTCAGCGGTCTCGGCGCGGTCCCTCTGACTGCCAGTGGTGTCAGCGGTCTCGGTGCGGTCCCTCTGACTGTCAGTGGTGTCAGCGGCCTCGGCGCGGTCCCTCTGATTGTCAGTGGTCTAATAATGTGGTCTTTAATGAGTGCCTGGGCCGGGAACGGTCCGACTCTGTTGTGCCATCCACGCGATCAGCGATAGCTCTAATGTGTCTGATTTATACTGTGTTCTTCACTCGACCAGCGGTAGCTGTAATGTGTCGGAATCGTCTTGTATTCTTCACGCGACCAGCGATTGCTCTAATGTGTCGTACTTGTGGTGTACACTGCACGCGAGCAGCGGCAGCTCTAATGTTTCCCCTTCAAGTGGTCCGTCTAGTGAGCACTGACAGAGTGAAAAGTGATGGCTGAGCTGCCTTGGGATGTGGCACCGTGTGTGTGTGCTCGAGGGTGGCCAGGTCCCACTTCTGAAGTGGAATTGATATAAGTAAATCACGCGTATGTAGCGGTTGCGCATATCATGCGATTCGCTTGATTCAGTGTATTACGCGGGATTGAGTGAACAAGGCCAGATATCTTGGGGTAGATGGGTAGGCGGGTAGGTATCCAGTAGATATATACGAGGTATAATTAGGGGAGACATATGTGGCAAGGACGTTGACAGTTTCTTTGGATGTCACCATGTGATATTGATAAAGGTGTTGAGTGTCGTTCTTTTTCTAGGCTAACAGTATCTTCCCTTGATAGGCTTAGCATAGATGGCCCCTGTGGGTCTTATTAGGCCTTTTCACTTGATGGCTGTATGTCTTTATAACTTCTGCTCGCCTGCTGCCTCCCTGGTTACAATGCGCAATCACCACACCCGAAGAGCTTAGCAGAGGTTACCGCGATGGTGACATGTACCTAGGGAAGATGTAATGCAATCATACGCATGCATATTCAGGTATTTGTCATCATTCGTGGGAGAACACTTCTTGTTCTATTCCGCGAAATTTCTTCAGACGAACGGAGACAACATACGTGATGTCTTGGCCAGGGGAAGCTAGAACGGAGACCAGAAACGCTCACGTATGCAACTGTTGACGAAGCTGCCACCGTCCGGCGCCTGTCGCTGATGCCCAGCAGTATCCTGTCCTCTGTTTCTGATGGTGCGACACGAATATGTGTGTGCGTAAAGGGTACCAGATCCTGTCATAAAAGGTGCCAGATCCAGCCATAAAGGATACCAGATCCTGCCGTAGCCAGCCGCATCTCATCTCCCCGCCCTCCCCGGGTGCGCTGGGTCCTTCAGATCTGACTGGTATTCGTCAACAGGAAGGCAATGTAAGCACATGATGCACAGATTCTGTAAGTCGGTGTAGTTGGTGTTTCATATCATCGTCCGTTAAGGAGCTTTGACAGACGGCCTGCTGACAAATAGTATGGACTTTTTTCATTGGATTTGATCAACTGTGAAATAAAATTGCCTATTCTTCCCTATGGAGCTACTCTTTCAGCATTATTGAGGCGAGCAAAGCGTTAGCCACGGCGCCGTAGTCCCCTCGGTTGACATGCCGGAAGAAGCGTTATTCTACATCACATTATGGTGATCGTGACTCGGTGACTATTTCTAGCCGTTCTGCTCTCTATGCGATGGCTTAAGTTATCGGATCGGGTTCAAATACAACCTTAGCATTAAGGCTGCATCCAGTTTTCCTGGCGGAGTATGTTTATTTCGAAGAAAGAAAAATAGAGCAATTGATGACTACGGGCAGGACAAAGGAATAGAAGGGACAAAACCATGAATGAAGCTTATGTTTCTCAGCCTGCAGGAATGTCTCTTAATGTCTCCGCATTCATTTTTTTATGGCCTACTTGTGACTGCGTTTTTTGTTTCACCTATCAAAAGCATGTTTGAAAATATATCGTGTGCAATCAGCCATAATGATCGCGACGTAGTGCGACATAGTCCATGCAAAAGTATGTCATGGTGATCAGTTCATTTCCAGGAACAATTTCCTGAAAACCCACGGACAGTTTTTACACCTTATCCTCCTACTTCGTGCAAATTTGGTTGTGGGTAGACAATTTTTGTCGAAAACCTGCGCGCTTAATTTGCTCAGTTATCAGTGTGATCAAGCAACGCATGCTACTGTAGGAACGATATGTCATGCAGCTGTTGGTGATAGCAACTTGCTTGCAAGCAAATCGTTGAACGATATCCGTCGCGTTCTGCACATGGCATATGATCCGAGATCATAAATCTCTTGCCGGCTGAAAACACACGTGGTACTCTTTCAATCCTCATCGCCTGGCGTGCGGTCAAATAGCGGGTCTGGCTTTCCTCCACTGCTGACGTCTATCGCAGCAGCCCGCACCGAGGCTGGCCGTAAGCATGGTGCTGCCATTGCGAGCGAGAGCTCCACTGGCACGATGTCGCAGGCGAGTGTTGGTCGGCATGGCTGTGGCCTGTGGCGGTCACGGCGTCTGGGACACAGCCGCGACAGCTCGCGACGCGACAGCTCACCGACTCGGATCTCCGCCGGCTGACTGTATGCGCGTTTGCTGAAAAACCGGGACGGACTGATTTTTGCGGGTTTTCACGGTTTGTTTTTTTCAACGGTTTTCCATTCGTTAGCCTGGGATAGGATGATGGTGTTCCACTGGTCAGTGGGGACGGGCGATGGTGTTACCAGCGGCCATCCGGATCGGGCCGGTGGTGTTCCACCGGTCCGTGTGGACGGGACGATGGTGTTCCATCGGTCCGTGTGGACGGGACGATGGTGTTCCACCGGTCAGTCGGCCAGCCGGGACAGGTTTGGATGCTCCTCGGATCAATCGGGACGGGTGGTGGTGTTCCTCAGATCAACCAAGACGGGTTGTGGCGATCTGTTCGGCCGAGACGCGTGCTGGTGTTCTTCCGATCAGCCGGGACGTGCGCTGGTGTTGCTCTGATCAGCCGGGACGTGCTGTGGTGTTGCTCTGATCAGCCGGGACGTGCTGTGGTGTTGCTCTGATCAGCCGGGACGTGCTGTGGTGTTGCTCTGATCAGCCGGGACGTGCTGTGGTGTTGCTCTGATCAGCCGGGACGTGCTGTGGTGTTGCTCTGATCAGCCGGGACGTGTTGTGGTGTTGCTCTGATCAGCCGGGACGTGCTGTGGTGTTGCTCTGATCAGCCGGGACGTGCTGTGGTGTTGCTCTGATCAGCCGGGACGTGCTGTGGTGTTGCTCTGATCAGCCGGGACGTGTGCTGGTGTTGCTCTGATCAGCCGGGACGTGTGCTGGTGTTGCTCTGATCAGCCGGGACGTGTGCTGGTGTTGCTCTGATCAGCCGGGACGTGCTGTGGTGTTGCTCTGATCAGCCGGGACGTGTGCTGGTGTTGCTCTGATCAGCCGGGACGTGCTGTGGTGTTGCTCTGATCAGCCGGGACGTGTGCTGGTGTTGCTCTGATCAGCCGGGACGTGTGCTGGTGTTGTTCTGATCAGCCGGGACGTGTGCTGGTGTTGCTCTGATCAGCCGGGACGTGTGCTGGTGTTGCTCTGATCAGCCGGGACGTGCTGTGGTGTTGCTCTGATCAGCCGGGACGTGTGCTGGTGTTGCTCTGACCAGCCGGGACGTGCTGTGGTGTTGCTCTGATCAGCCGGGACGTGCTGTGGTGTTGCTCTGATCAGCCGGGACGTGTGCTGGTGTTGCTCTGATCAGCCGGGACGTGCTGTGGTGTTGCTCTGATCAGCCGGGACGTGTGCTGGTGTTGCTCTGACCAGCCGGGACGTGCTGTGGTGTTGCTCTGATCAGCCGGGACGTGCTGTGGTGTTGCTCTGATCAGCCGGGACGCGTACTGGTGTTGCTCTGATCAGCCGGGACGTGTGCTGGTGTTGCTCTGACCAGCCGGGACGTGCTGTGGTGTTGCTCTGATCAGCCGGGACGTGCTGTGGTGTTGCTCTGATCAGCCGGGACGTGCGCTGGTGTTGCTCTGATCAGCCGGGACGTGTGCTGGTGTTGCTCTGATCAGCCGGGACGTGCTGTGGTGTTGCTCTGATCAGCCGGGACGTGCTGTGGTGTTGCTCTGATCAGCCGGGACGTGTGCTGGTGTTGCTCTGATCAGCCGGGACGTGTGCTGGTGTTGCTCTGATCAGCCGGGACGTGCTGTGGTGTTGCTCTGATCAGCCGGGACGTGTGCTGGTGTTGCTCTGATCAGCCGGGACGCGTACTGGTGTTGCTCTGATCAGCCGGGACGTGTGCTGGTGTTGCTCTGACCAGCCGGGACGTGCTGTGGTGTTGCTCTGATCAGCCGGGACGTGTGCTGGTGTTGCTCTGATCAGCCGGGACGTGTGCTGGTGTTGCTCTGATCAGCCGGGACGTGTGCTGGTGTTGCTCTGATACGACGCCGACTGTGGTGGTCGGACACGGCGCTGGTTGCAGACGGCAGCAGTGCTGGATTGCCTGCCTGTTGCAGTTTGGGCCTTGCATTGCGGCGACGCTCGCGGTCTGCGCCGCCGGAAATGGCTCATTCGTATCTGCACCTTGCAAAATACCGCTTGCAGAGGTACTTGCGAATGATTTTCCCGGAATTCACGCACGATGTGAACCACGCTTTGTTTAGAGTGATTGTTTGTGTTCGTCGTACTGCAGGCGATAAGGGAAACATGACAAGGTGGAATCTGGACAAGCTGTAAATGACGACGCTTGTCATAGCAAGCGTCGTCAGCAAATATGCATCTTTTTTAGAAAACCGCGGTGAACCTAGTGTGGGACAGTTCACCGCTTATCTTGTATATATATATATATATATATATATATATATATATATATATATATATATATATATATATATATATATATATATGTACACACACACATGCACACACACACCCCACACACACACATAAATATATATATATATATATATATATGTATATATATATAGAGATGTATATATATATATATATTCAATACACGAATAAATACATACAAAGAATAAATATGCATATACAGTCACAGAGTCACCACGTCATCCGGTAATAAAGTGGTCAGGCATAATAAGAGCCATAGGGGCCATCATGGCAAATCCTATATGGAAACATACTATAAGACGAACAAAAGGATACCGACACACCCCAATCAGTGGCATGCCCAAGTTTCAAAGGTATTATCTATCCAAGCTTATCAAGCACCGTTCACTTCATATTGCATAATACACTCCTCCATAACATTTGCACGCCAATAGCCCTCGAACTCCTCCATACATGCCTGCTTAAAGGGGCCTGTACAATGAACACCTATTAGCATAAATATATCCCCTTCCACTTGCAACGTCCTGCTCCTACTGTATGCATTAGAGCTAAAAACAAGATTCTATAACCTACAAAATGTGTTAACTCGATTTTTAAATGCATTAAATTAGCAGGCAGCCTATCCAATTGATCAACTACACTTCGACTGAATACCTGTTACTTAACTGCCCTATACCTTGACTTGTCCAACCTGCACTGATAACCCCTCCGTGATGCTCCAAATAGAAGAGCATCACTCACATTGACAATATCTAACCCTTTAGCGAATTTACACATTTCAATCATATCACCCTTTGATCTCATATACTTCAGTGAGTACAGTGTCTGCTCCGACTGCTCCGACTTGCAATTAGCCAAGAAAGACCGCAAAAAGAGTTGTTAACCTGCGCCGTCTTTCCGGTCAAATCCTTACACCACGTCTCTGGGGGGGGGGAAGGTGGTGGAAGACCCCCCTCTCAAACCCAGACTAAGCATCGCACGAAAACGAAAGAGGTGTCATCGGAAAGCGCTCGACGAGTAGGGTCCGAGTCCAACCTCTAAAATAACTTTTCCACAAAAGTGACGTCACCAGGTGGCTAGATTTTTTTCACGACTTACATTATGTTTCTGACTCTGGGAGTTCATTTTGAGGATATATAGAAAAAACAAAATATATTTGGAATGAGAAAAGGACATCGAAATCGACCAGGGCTATACATTTGTTTGGTTCTCCCAAAAAAAAAAAATTCTCAAAATTTCAAAATTTTGAGTTTTCCAGTTTTCTTTAATTTTCCTTTTCCAATGGGTAGAACAGACCGATAAGCGTTGTTGGAAGTCAGCTTGCCGTAATACAAAATGTTTACTTTAGCCAGAATCCTGTATTTGAACTGCAATTTGGCAAATACGCAAAATTTATATGTAGTCAAAAATGAGAAGAAAAAAGAGCAAAAAATTGCACTCGTACGTTTTGTTGCATTCGTAAAGATAAGCAAACGCTAAAAGTTTCATTAAAATATCTGTACCGTTAAAGCGTGACAACTTGTTGAACGTTTTTGGAGGTGACCTCACTTGAGCTTGACTAACTCGGTGATTCTAGATGACCTGACCTAAAAATTTTGAATGAACATGTCAAATTGATTTGGAAAAAGGTATGCCAAATTTGGGCGTGCTGCCGTGCGCCGTTCATCCGCTATCCTCGAAAAACCTGAGGAGGGCGGTTGAAGACCCCCCGAAACGGGAGGGGTTAATATATGTAATGTATTGTTTAAAAATGCTACTCTCCTGGGAAAGTAAATCATTTAGTAATTCTCAATTTGATCCCATGGTAGCATTGCACACATGGAGAGCGTGTTGTGGTGAGAAGAAGCGAAGGTGCAACTTGAACAGCTGCTTGCAAATGCTGGCCTCAGTGTTGGGTGGGAATTGTATGCAGTAAATTGCACAGCCAAGTACCTACTTTGACGTGCGTTGGTTTGCAACAGCACGCCAATTATGCGTCCCCATCAGCACACCTCCATCAGCCTACTTCCTGTACGGCACGAGTGCACAGAAATGGCACGAGCCGCTTGTTTTTGCTGTCGCCGGCGGTTACGGGACAACAATGCCATCCATGACGGACAGCTATTGCCGGGAAATCTCGCCGTTTTCCATGCGGCCGGCGCTTGAAGTGTTCGGAGCGAAGTTCGGCGTCCGGTCGACGGCGGCGCCACCGTTGTGGCCCGGGAAGTCCGTCGGTCTCGGGCGGCAGCGGCGCGGCTCTGGAGCCAACACTGCCAGCTCAGACCACTTCCAACTCGCTGGGTCGTCGCCTCGGCTGCAGAGAAGGCATGCTGTTGCCGTATCATGTGAGCGTCAGGCGTGAATCAGCGCAGAGCTTCAAGCCGCAGGCGTCTTCCCATCAAATGATTTCTTCAAGCGGTTCAAAGCAGTTCAAGAAACGCCGAGATCAGCTTTAGAAGGGAACGTCGCAAATTGTCGGAGCATGTCACGTGGATGAAATCAACTGCTGACGAGCATCGCCAAAACTTGAAGCAAACATTCAAGCATAATATCTTGAAGTACCTCGTTGGGCAAGTTTCCATGCGTGTCCGGAATTGCACAATCAACGCCAGGCACAAATTGACACAAATTGTAGTCTTTCAACTGAGGGAGGGCACAAATTGACGCTTACTTCGACAATCTGAACTCCCCCAGTTGAGGAGTGCGGTCGAATCCGGGTCGGCCAATGCCCGCCCCACCGGCTGCAGCAAGCTGACATTGAACAGTGGTCGCAATCGGAGAAACTGCATTCCTTTTAAGCTAAGTGCACAGTATTAGCACAATGACGAAACATTGCACTCTTTATTGGGAATGTGCACCAGAAGGTTTAGCCATGGTTCGTCAAGTTGTATTTTTGTTGAACAGGTGGCACATCGAAAAGAAACTGAAGTGATAGGAAGCTTAATTTCTTTTTCACATTTTCCGGTTTGTATTGCAATACCTTTATCACGCATGACATTTCGTTAGGGTAAAAATGTTCGTGATGCACCATGAAAGCAGGGATGCAAATTCTTAAAGTAGGGCGAAACTTGCATCCCATGGGAAGTTATATGGTACCTTAGGTGATATGGTACATATATATATATATATATATCCATATATGTATGTACGTATATAGATCATTGCGGATGTATATCTCTGTGTATATCTCTGTGTCTCTTGGGGCGAAATCCGCCCACCCTCCGGTTTTTCATGAATAACTCCATATTGTACTAGCCGATATATGCCATGTTTTGCATACCTACTTATACCTACTTAAAATGACCGGCGCATTGCTTAAAGTAAGAAAAATGAAAATCGGCCGAGACCTTTTCAAGCTAGGGGCCGTTAAAGTAAAAATAATTCGCAGCGCCAGATCACAAAAATCGGCGCTGATGCGCTTCCCGTATATTGGCAAAAGGGAACTATTCTTGACCACACTAAGGACTTGTTTGATGCATTTTGTTATGCTATATAATTTAAAAATCATGTTAGGTCGTCGAGGTCAAGTCAGGTCAAGTTTATGGTAGGCTAATAGAACCAAACTTGGTCAATTGGAATGTGCTCAAAAATGCAAATGACTATCATGCGATTGATGTCACTTTACATGTTACTCCCTGCACATCCCGAAATCTACTGTTTGTCAGGGTGTACCTAAGCGTTTCCATACTTTATTTATGTATTTCATTCCTTTCTTTGCGAAGTCAATTGTGCCGAACCGCCCGACGGAGCAGTCGGGTGGGCAGCCTGGTTCCGGTAACTGGAGCAGGTATTGACCTGCCAAAGTGCTCCTACATGGGTGACCTGTTAATACTTCGAGAGCCAGTTCTCGAAGGAATTGAATTAGACAGCCTTCTGGATATTATTATTTTCTTTTGAAGATATCTAGACTGCGCCTTCATAGTAAGGTGCTCTGGTCACATCTTGAAGAGGAGATGTTTATGATCATGATTTTTTAGCGTGTCATCACGTGTGACTAGAGATGATGTTCCTGGTGTCTAGGAATTGTCAAATAATGAAACGTTTTGTGTGATTCTGCTACACTGTCGAGCTGAATGCTAACAAGTTTGCTCTTTGAAACTCACATTTGACGTCAATCCAACGCCGACTGATTTCAAGCTGGCCAACTTCTGACAGTGGCGGATGCAGGTGGGGCACTTGGGGGCATGCGATCCCTCCCATGTGGGAAGCTGGCGCCTCTCAAGCCGATAAAGGCTCGAGTGCCCCCACCATCCCGCCCGGTGTATTTGTTAGTCAAAGGCCCTCATTTCGGAAGAAAGGGTGTCCCTTCGGGACGAAATAGCGCCCCTTCAACATGCTCGAGGCCATCCCTCCCTTCCGCCCCGCTCAGCGATTTACTTTTCCGTCGAAGGTCGGAAGGTCGAAGGTCTTTTCGAAGGTCCGAGGAAGTGATATACCCCTCATGGTTAAAATGTTTAGATCCAGCTCTGCAGCATTTGAGCAGTGAAGGCATCTGCACGGACAATTACAACCTGAACGTAATGCCCTCCCACGTCAGAAGACTGCCGCAGAAGTGATGCTGACAGCAATGGCCTCCCACGTCAGAAGACTGCCGCAGAAGTGATGCTGACAGCAATGGCCTCCCACGTCAGAAGACTGCCGCAGAAGTGATGCTGACAGCAATGCGTCGTGTGCGTCGTAGGCAGAAGACAGAGCGTCAAATTCTCGTCATCACAGGGTGTTGCAGCACTGAGTCAGTCAGCATAACGCATGACCTGCTCACAAAACACCTTCCCATCACCGACTGCACCTGGACCACACGAGCTAATCGGTAACATAATTTTCAACAACACAAGCTAATATAGAGGCAGCATCACACCAGAGCGGATGAAAGATTAAAAGAATATCAGACGTAGTCATGACAAACATCACACCTATCAACATACGTCGTCTTACGAACGTCTTACTACGGGTACGCACAGATGTAGTATGCCGTTTAATGTGCCTCTCTGTGAACTACACAGCCTGCAGTATATATGACATTGTGCGCTGTTCTGAGTCTTTTCCTCACCGGACATTCCTCGCAGGGTGTTCTGCTGTGGGTGTAACGCTACACCCACGTGTCTCTGTTCTTCAGTGGGTGTAGCACACACACACACACACACACACACACACACACACACACACACACACACACACACACACACACACACATGTATGTATGTATATATATATATATATATATATATATACACATACATATCATGATCTGCCCTCAGTCGGCTCTCTAAATGGTCCGTCCTCTGGCGGGACCATTTAGCTCGATCAGATCTCTGAAAATTTCGTCCCCTGGCGGGAAGATGCTCGGTTACGTGCTCTTGTTTGTTTATTGGTTTGTTCACGACACACTTTATGCACATTCACGGCTAATGGCGCCGCCCACTCTGTTTCGCCGGTGGGCCGCGGGATTGGGAAATGTCCTGAGTGGCGCTAGAGTCGAACCCGGGACCTTTGGTACCCGTAGCCCGACACCTTAACCACTCGGCCATCCCCGCCCCTCGGTTACGTGCTCAGGTCCACAGTAACCGTAGGGCTCCGGTTTCGAGGGTTGCTGGCCGCGCATTTCTCCGGCCCTCCGAGACAATTCGATGTGAGAAAGCGGCGATGCAAAATAGCGAACCAGCCGAATGTGCTGAAAAGTAAACGAGGAGCTGGGGCCCATGTGCATTAGGTACTATTGGGGTGTATGTCGGCCCAGCAGTTTGAAATCAAACAACAAAAGAACGAGACCCATTCACAAGATGACCTTGCCTCGGCGGCACAACAAACACGTCGAACGGCCGGACGCAATTTGACATCGGATACCTTGAACTGACGTGGCTCTTTCTGAGCGACAAAGTACATTAAATGTGACCGCCCTGCTATCTGACCGCTGATCATCTCGACCGAGTCGACGACGACCGAACAGGGTGAGCGGGGTCGGCGGGACCGGTCGGCAGACGTCGCTGGCGGCCGTAGTGTCGGTCGGTCGGTCACCGCCAACGCGGTCACCGTCGGCGGCGGCGAGGACGGGCAGGGTGCCGGCCGCCGGCCGACATCCGGCCCGGCGCCACGCACGCGGCCAACTAATGACGTCTTGGCGTGGCATTTTTATTGTGCGCGTCGACAGTGTGCTGTCGCCGGCCGACGCTGCCACTGACGTGGGGCGGCCGTCTGCCGGCACGCGCGTCGCCGTCGACGCGAGCGGGCGGCGCGCGCCAAACTTGGTAACGGCCGCACCGGGATGCACCAAACAGCAAAATTGCTGGCTATTCAGTCGTCGGATGGGAAATCAGCGGCTCAAGAGGCGGCTTCGATAGTGTGATGGATGACGGCGATTTGAGCGCGGCCGGTCGGGTGCCGGCGGCGGCGCCGCCGTCGCGGCCGTCGGCGCCGTGTCGTGTCGCGGGCCGACGCACGCCGGCCGGCCACGTCTGTGTGCCGCACGTGCCGGCTGCCGGAGCCGCTCCTCATGTCGCGGCTCCGGCACGCTGCCGAACCGTCGCCACGGCCATTCGCGCAGCATGGCGATGCGTTTATTGTTTGGCAATCGATGCAAAAACGCCGCGCCGACGCTCGCCGTCGAAATTGCTCGGGCCGATGACTGGAGTCGACGGGTCTTCCGTCGTCAATACTTCTGGGGAAACACCGAGTTGGACGAGGATGAATGCTAGGTGGTGTGTCATTCCACATGCTTCACGGCAATTCCACGGCATTATTTGTGTCCATAGCTCCGGGAAAGCAAGGTGCTCTGCAGCTCTACAGCAGTTTCGTCCGTATTAAATGACCCTAGCAAACGTTTTATCGTGATTGCAGCGAATCAATTCACGGCGTCGATTTTTTTAGGTTGTTAGTAATGTCTGTTAACAACAAGCAACACTCGGATACAAGTTCTTGGAAGACATGTTGTGCCGTGTGATTGACGAGGACTGTTTTTCGTGTTATTTCATTATATTTCACTTTGCTTTGTTTCGCGCTTGGATCCGAGCCGATGCCACCAGGAAGCAGGGAGCAGGAATTTCTGGCTGCTTCATGTGAACACCTTGTGGCACCATTTTCCTCGTGATAAAACAAATGCCTTTCAAAATGTTTCAAGTGAGATATTTCAAGAATAATACCGTGCACTAAGACATGACAACAGTCGGAAGCAACTGAGCAATTAATGATAGCAAAAACGCCGCGCCGACGCTCGCCGTCGATATTGCTCGGGCCGATGACTGGAGTCGACGGGTCTTCCGTCGTCAATACTTCTGGGGAAACACCGGGTTGAACGAGGATGAATGCTAGGTGGTGTGTCATTCCACATGCTTCACGGCAATTCCACGGCATTATTTGTGTCCATAGCTCCGGGAAAGCAAGGTGCTCTGCAGCTCTACAGCAGTTTCGTCCGTATTCAATGACCCTAGCAAACGTTTTATCGTGATTGCAGCGAATCAATTCACGGCGTCGATTTTTTTTTAGGTTGTTAGTAATGTCTGTTAACAACAAGCAACACTCGGATACAAGTTCTTGGAAGACATGTTGTGCCGTGTGATTGACGAGGACTATTTTTCTTGTTATTTCATTATATTTCACTTTGCTTTGTTTCGCGCTTGGATCCGAACCGATGCCACCAGGAAGCAGGGAGCAGGAATTTCTGGCTGCTTCATGTGAACACCTTATGGCACCATTTTCCTCGTGATAAAAAAATGCCTTTCAAAATGTTTCAAGTGAGATATTTCGAGAATAATACCGTACATTAAGACATGATAACAGTCGCAAGCAACTGAGCAATTAATGATAGCATAACCATGTTAAATTTAGCCATCTGATATAACTGGAATGTACGTGAAAACAAATTGGCTTTTCACTAGAGAAGTGACAGTGCAAATTTAGGGGAGTACCTTGCTTCTTCGCCGGATTCTCTCCTCCGGAAACTATGCCCTTGCTTTGCAATGTCGAGGATAATAGGAGTATGGAGGGGGGATTAGTCTGTGAGACAATATATGATATTGTTGGCGAAGATCCCCTTCCCCCGAATGTTCCGAGAAGGCAGCACTTCAGCAAAGCACTGAATAAGCTGGGAGTTTACAATAGCACCCGAACTGAAACCGGCACGTCAGTGATCAGACATTAATCTCCTGCAATAGGCACACGTATAAGGGTAAAGGTCCGGCGCCCATTTCCGCCCCTAAGCAGCTAAAAATTAACTAGATCAAGGAAGAAATTTTGTGCATCTAACCAAGGAAAACCATAAATTTTCGGAGCACTTCCCGCGCCGAAAGTTTCGTCATATTTGTATTGGTCGACCGCTTAAGAAAATTATCGGGACACCCCTGCGCTCAACTACTGATGCAACAGTTGCATGTAGATCAGTTTATGTCCAGCTGTGAGCAAACCGAGCATGTTTGCATCGTTGAATTACGACCAAATTAACGAAGCTAATTGTGATTGAATATTGAATTATTCACCTTTTGCTTTCAATTTCGTGCTGTGCAGAGCAGACAAATTGAAGAAGATGAATTTCGAGAGATGCATTAACATGATAATGAAGATTTCCGTTAGATCGCAGTGAGGTGTCATTCGGTCTGGTGACCTTGATACGCTATGTTTCAAAGGTGATTGACATCTCTGTTCCATTTACATTGTGTGACATGCCTCCGTCTTCAGACATTCCCCTCTATTCCCTTCCCCTCCGACTCCACATACCATCCCCTCGTTTCTTCCGTCTGCCCTTTCCTCTCCGTCCATCCTCGCCTTCATTTTCTTTGCAGACATCTTCCCTCTCCACATCCCTCCCTTCCCCTCCCCTCTTCCCCACCCTCGGCTCCTCACCTCCATTCTCGCCTCGCACCTCCATTCTCTCAGCCTCCCTCCATTCCACATCCTCCCCATCGTCTCCATCTCCGCCATCCCCTCCTCTCCCCCACTCCCCTGGCCATCACCTCCCCTCCCCTCTTCCATTCCATCTCCATTCTCCCCTCCCTCTAACTCCATTCCCCACCCCATCCGCCATGCACATCTCCTCCCATCCCCCACCCATAGCCATCACCCTCGTCCCATTCCCCCATCCCCCTTCCCCCGTCCCGGCGGTGTGGCTCCGTGTTGACCGACGAAGGCTGCATGCGCCGGGCCCGTTGCAGCTGCCGCCGACGCGTTGCAGGGCCGAGCCGAGGTACGTTCGTTGACCGGCCGGCGGGCGGCGGCTCGCGCGCGGGCGGCATGCGCCCATGCCACCGGCGTCGGCCGGCATCGAGCGCCAGGAGAGCGCTGACAGCGGCGCGCCGACCAGCACGGCAGGCTGCCTCCCGCCGCGCGCTCACCATGTGTCTGTTGCAGGACGGACCGGCCGCGCCGGCGGCGACTCCCTAGCCAGCTCAATAGACGCGTGAGTACAGTCACACGCGTGACGGCAGTGACAGAGGCGCGCCGTGCTGCGCGCTCAGCCGCCCCGAGCCCGGCTGGTGGACGGGCTCAGGCAGCTGGCACCCTGTCGACCGCGTCGGGGCCCTCCCTCTCTGCCCACCAAAACGGACGGCTCCCATTGATAGCGTGGCGTAGTTGTCTGTTGTCGCTGAGTCTGCCCGGGGTCCGGTCCGGCATGCATTTGAGCACACGTGCATGGGTCCGTCACGAGCTGGGCCGGCGGTGGTCTGGCTGACGGTCGGTCAGGCTGGTGGCGACGGAGACGCTCGCGCTATAGGTGCCACCCAGCTCGGACCGTCAATGCTACGCGTGTCTCGACACCTCCTGGACAGCCGCGAATCGACACAACTGGGGCTCAAATTACCCATGTAGCATTTAATGCTTTCACTGATGAACTGAGTCACGTAATGAATTGCTTGATTCCTCTCGGGAAAAAGGATGATTGATTTCTCACTTCACGAAGGACGTCATTTTGTGTAGAATACACTGGAGAAAATACACGCATCTAACATACGCATGAGCTTCTTCTATTGGGAAGGCACCATGGAATTAGGCAAAGTTATCTTTACATTTACCCTTCCATTTTGTGTCCCACAATGTCAATGGTAGGGTCACATATTCAGATTTGCTCTCTTTAATCAGGATGCACTTTTGGCATGATTGATTGATTGTGCAGTGGTATAATTGTCCTGTTGGATCGTGCACCGTATTCCAAATTAGAGGCGTGTTCATATAATGCCTATGTCTGGGGTCCATGAAAGGCTACATGAATGCACCGTACCTGGAAGTCTGCTCAGTTGATAGCTCGGTCGTTCTGGTATCAGATTACGCTCAAGGTTCGAAACAATTAGATACACTAAAGCTGTGTTTCATATAAGTGCTGTGGTAACCGCAGCACACCTCTAAGTTCAACGACAGTAAGGTGACTTGATGAGGCTTTTCTTGATGTGTCAGCATTATCATTTTCCATACAATTGATCACGAGATTCATACAGAAGAATGCATATATGTTCTCATCTTAAGGTTAAACAACTAATACTGTGAAAGGCCATCTCATGCTAATTTTTAACGCACTTGTCAATGCATTCCAGTCGGAAGCATGAAACTGAGACGGAGAATTCGCCACCGGCAAAAAGGAATCATCTCCAACAGTTCAGATCTTATCAATGACGCCATACGTCGGTGAACTTCCATGATCCAAAGAATGTTTTCATTGAAAGGCTTCAGTTGATCAGTATAGAGGTACTACCATAATTGACAATTGCTGATGACGAAGGCATAGGCGTCGTCAGAGTTTCTGCCGTTCTGCATTAGTGGCAAGACCTTACAGGTATTTTCAAGAGTGTGCAATGGTTTTTGAGGAACATATTGGTCAGAATGTGGGATATATTAAGCATAGTTGCAATTTGTAACACTGAAGAATTAAACGGGACGTTTCCTGGGGCTCTGGTTGTATTGTATGACGTATAAATGCGTGCGAATGTGTATTTTATCTTGAAATTGTTCAAATCGTCCGATGACAGTATTTAGATATTGTCGCTTTGAACGTGGCATCACATTTGGATGGCGACGATTAACTTCACCATCACACACACACACACACACACACACACACACACACACACACACACACACACACACACACACACACACACACACACACACACACACACACACACACACACACACACACACAAACACACACACGTACACACACACACACATACACACAGACATACATATGTATATGTATATATATTCATATATATTTATATGCATCTATATTCATATATATATATATATACATATTTATATTCAAGAATGCCATATAGTTCTCCAAATGCAACATTTTAACGCCACCATCCATGGTCTGACGCGCTTGGTACGAAACAATTTTAATTAAAAGTTCTCAACTATGCGGGAATTTTCTATGGTGCATACTAAGTGATGCAAGCGATAGTTGTGCAATGCGTGTTTCCTTGCAGAAGTTCAGCGTTTTTACACCGCAGCCGGCTAGCTCACCACCGCGCCGTGAGTCGGATCGGCGTGGAATCTGCCTGTGCCACTCTTAATGATCCACGGCACCGCCAAGCAGAAGAGGCGCCAGCCGTGCTGCCGTGCGGGCTGGTGGCTGTTGAGTGTTGGGTGTTGGGTGTTGGGTGTTGGGTGTCGAGTGTTGGGTGAGCCTCAGTGTCGGGCGCCCAACTGCAGCTCTGGTCGAGTCCTGCTCTGCTCTGCTCCAGCCGAGCTCAGGTGCAGGTGCCCTGCGGCCACCGCCGACCCTGGCCCGGAGCGCTGTGGCCCGGAGCACTGGAGCCACCGCCGACTATGTACACCCGGAGCCACCGCCGACTATGTACACCCGGAGCCCTGGAGCCACCGCCGACTCTGTACACCCGGAGCCCTGGAGCCACCGCCGACTCTGTACACCCGGAGGCACCGCCGACTCTGTACACCCGGAGCCCTGGAGCCACCGCCGACTCTGTACACCCGGAGCCCTGGAGCCACCGCCGACTCTGTACACCCGGAGCCCTTGAGCCACCGCCGACTCTGTACACCCGGAGCCCTGGAGCCACCGCCGACTCTGTACACCCGGAGCCCTGGAGCCACCGCCGACTCTGTACACCCGGAGCACTGGAGCCACCGCCGACTCTGTACACCCGGAGCCACCGCCGACTCTGTACATCCGGAGCCACCGCCGACTCTGTACACCCGGAGCCACCGCCGACTCTGTACACCCTGAGCACTGGAGCCACCGCCGACTCTGTACACCCGGAGCCCTGGAGCCACCGCCGACTCTGTACACCCGGAGCACTGGAGCCACCGCCGACTCTGTACACCCGGAGCCACCGCCGACTCTGTACACCCGGAGCACTTGAGCCACCGCCGACTCTGTACACCCGGAGCCCTGGAGCCACCGCCGACTCTGTACACCCGGAGCCCTGGAGCCACCGCCGACTCTGTACACCCGGAGCACTGGAGCCACCTCCGACTTTGTACACCCGGAACCACCTCCGACTCTGTACTACACCCGGAGCACTGGAGCCACCGCCGACTCTGTACACCCGGAGCACTGGAGCCACCGCCGACTCTGTACACCCGGAGCCACCGCCGACTCTGTACAGCCGGAGCCACCGCCGACTCTGTACACCCGGAGCCCTGGAGCCACCGCCGACTCTGTACACCCGGAGCACTTGAGCCACCGCAGACTCTGTACACCCGGAGCCCTGGAGCCACCGCCGACTCTGTACACCCGGAGCCCTGGAGCCACCGCCGACTCTGTACACCCGGAGCACTTGAGCCACCGCAGACTCTGTACACCCGGAGCCCTGGAGCCACCGCCGACTCTGTACACCCGGAGCCCTGGAGCCACCGCCGACTCTGTACACCCGGAGCCCTGGAGCCACCGCCGACTTTGTACACCCGGAGCACTTGAGCCACCGCCGACTCTGTACACCCGGAGCACTGGAGCCACCGCCGACTCTGTACACCCGGAGCCCTGGAGCCACCGCCGACTCTGTACAGCCGGAGCACTGGAGCCACCGCCGACTCTGTACATCCGAAGCCACCGCCGACTCTGCACAGCCGGAGCCACCGCCGACTCTGTACAGCCGGAGGCACCGCCGACTCTGTACACCCGGAGGCACCGCCGACTCTGTACACCCGGAGCCACCGCCGACTCTGTACACCCGGAGCACTGGAGTCACCGCCGACTCTGTACACCCGGAGCCCTGGAGCCACCGCCGACTCTGTACACCTGGAGCCACCGCCGACTCTGTACACCCGGAGCACTGGAGGCACCGCCGACTCTGCACAGCCGGAGCCACCGCCGACTCTGCACAGCCGGAGCGCTGTGCTGTGACGCTGGTTAGCCTCCATCGCCGCTCAGCGCCACAGCGCGACACGCCGTGTGCGCACAGCGAGGGCTGTTTATGACGCCGGTCGATTAGTATCGCTGTTTATTATTGCAACGCGTGACCGTGCCAAGGCCCCAATGTTTACTTCGGGAGCGGTTCGCAGCAATGTTGATGCCGCTGCTGCAGCATGGCAGGCGTTCCACGACCCCCCTCCCCCTCCACTGACACGCAGGGATGTGGCAATCCCCAGGGATGTGGCGTCTCGCAGGATGTTGGTGCCTTGCAGGGATGCGGCGCGATACAGGGTGGTGGTGCCCCGCAGGGAGGTGGTGTCTCCCAGAAAGGTGGTGCCCCGTAGGGATATGGTGCCTAGCAGAGATGCGGTGTCGCGCGGGAAGGTGGCGCCCCACGCAGAGGTGATTCCTCGCAGAGAGGTAGTGTCTCTCAGTGGTGTGGTTCCTCACAGGTGGTGACGCCCTGCAGAAAGGTGGTGCCCCGCTAGGAGGTAGTGTCTTACAGGGATGTGGTGTCACGCAGGGAGGTGGTGCCACGCAGAGCGTGGTGTCTCGCGGGAGTGTGGTGCCCCGCAGGGAAGTGGTGTCTCGCAGAGGTGTGGTTACCCGCAGGGAGGTTGCTACTCGCAGAGAGATGGCGCTCTGCAGTGATGCTTTGACTTGAAATGATTTCAAACCGTTGGAGAATGGTGCCGTATAGGAAAGCCTATCTGTCAGTAGTATTTGCTGTGTCATCGTTCAGCATAGGTGCTGTATGTAAGACTTGTGACTTATAACCGGGCGTCCTCTCGCGGAATGGTCGGGTGCCTGATAATTGCGTTTTTCTTCATTTATGTTCAACATGAAAACTCAAATATTGGATATCATTCGGTCTCAACAATTTGTGACACAGGTGAGTTGAAGCATGAATGATGCAAACCGAGCTACAAACTCAGGGTCCTTTAGGATTGTCTATTCAACACACAACACTTGGCAACACTTGTCTATCCAAGCAGCACTTGGCATGCTATAATATAGTTTGTGGTACATACCATTAAGTCGTAGGAAGCACTGGACATAATATGACTTATAAACGTAAACATTGTGACTCAATTAAACGTATAAATTATTGAACGAGTAACCATCGCAAGGGTTACACGGAGGCAACGTGAAATCGTGGCACGTTGAAATTACATCAATCTTTAGAGGGATTGTCCAAGGTGTATTGTTGAATTTGAACCGAACTCTGTAAGATTATAGAGAAAATCGCTACCATTCGACAGACATGCTTTTTTGTTTGCGAACTCTGCCCTGTTGCGTTGCAATTTCCTTAAATCAATTAGCCCAGCTGGCAGAATGATTATTGTTTTTGTCCCAGTAGACTTCCTCAGCACTAGTATCATTACAACAAAATCGTTAGGGTACGTCGTTCAACTTGCGAGTTCTTCAGACCGCAATAACAACAGCAATCTATCCGCGAATCGCGGCAGCCATTTCCATTTTAGTGTTGAATTATCGTGCTTTCTGGTGTGAATATCAGGTGAGCTAACGATAAACACAGTGAGAAGCATACCATATTGCTGTTGTAAAACTCAAAAATGCTTTCTATTGCTGCAATGAAGCCTTCCCAATGCCAGATGCCGTTCAATGTTAGTGTGTGCTTCTTTTTCATAAATGAGGTGGTCATGTTCTGAGAGAGTTCCTTTGAGCAATATTGAAGTTATGCATGCACAAGATTAAGCCTTGCGTTCAGTTCCTACTTTCTGTAGGGAGCAGTCGTATAGAAGAGCATGCTTTGTGATGCTATTCTATGTATTCTCCCCTGGTTTTGACAACAAGTCTGGACTAAGTAAGACTAATTGTTCTTCGCGATCCCAATTAAGAATATAATTTGCCATGTTTACTACCCTCCTTCTTAAGCTGCGTGAGACTACTAGTCAGAAGTAAATAGTCAGGCTCTGTGGCCACTCGAAGCGCTGATTTTCTTCCACCGCTTGGAACGCTTCTTCCTCGTTCTTCCTCAAACAATCCGGTTGCATGGCGCTTCGCATCCCCTTTGCGTGATATCGTGATGATCCCCGAAATACGTGAGTGAAGAAGGGACAAATTCAGCAAGTATATTTTAACGTATTTTTCCCTTTCAGCAGCATGCGCATCAATAAGGAAACTAACATGCAATATCCCAGAATACCAATATCCCAAAATTTATCTGAGCTTCGTGGATACCACGCAATCAGTATTGACCGTCGACATAGTTCGCTGCGTTCATTTGCGTTCATCTATTCAATTATGAATTAATTATTCTGAGGCCCCGATGGGCGTGTTCGGCGGCGTGTTCTGAGGCCCTGATGGGCGTGTTCGGCGGCGTGTTCTGAGGCTCAGATGGGCGTGTTCGGCGGCGTGTTCTGAGGCCCTGATGGGCATGTTCGGCGGTGTGTTCTGAGGCTCCGATGGACGTGTTCGGCGACGTGTTCTGAGGCTCAGATGGGCGTGTTCGGCGGTGTGTTCTGAGGCTCCGATGGACGTGTTCGGCGACGTGTTCTGAGGCTCAGATGGGCGTGTTCGGCGGCGTGTTCTGAGGCTCAGATGGGCGTGTTCGGCGGCGTGTTCTGAGGCTCCGATGGACGTGTTCGGCGGCGTGTTCTGAGGCTCCGATGGACGTGTTCGGCGACGTGTTCTGAGGCCCTGATGGGCGTGTTCGGCGGCGTGTTCTGAGGCTCAGATGGGCGTGTTCGGCGGCGTGTTCTGAGGCCCTGATGGGCGTGTTCGGCGGCGTGTTCTGAGGCTCAGATGGGCGTGTTCGGCGGCGTGTTCTGAGGCTCCGATGGACGTGTTCGGCGGCGTGTTCTGAGGCTCCGATGGACGTGTTCGGCGACGTGTTCTGAGGCCCTGATGGGCGTGTTCGGCGGCGTGTTCTGAGGCTCAGATGGACGTGTTCGGCGGCGTGTTCTGAGGCTCCGATGGACGTGTTCGGCGACGTGTTCTGAGGCCCTGATGGGCGTGTTCGGCGGCGTGTTCGGTGGTGCCCCATGCTCTCCCGTACCAGGAACTGGGCCACCCTGGTGTGTGGTTAGACTGTTCCGCCGGGCAGGATGCCTGGAGGAACCGCAGCTCCGCATGAGTTAATAACTTGGAAATAGAGCCTCCAGCATGGCAAGTCCTCGTCAGCCCTCACCATTGTTTAACTGTTTTTATTTATCCGCATCGATGAAGTTTCACGCAGCCCAGGAGGACCCCAACAGTGGAAAGAGATTGCTTCTAATTAGTTCTTCGTCACAAACTACCATTTCCAATTCTGATTTATCATCTTGCACTATTCGGAGTTTCTGATATAGCCGACGTCGCACTGCATAGAGACTGGGACGTGCCAAAATATACACACCAGTTATACATTGTTGAGCATGTTGTTTTTAATGCCGTGCAACTGGACTATTCGCATGCAGTTCTGGCCTCTAAAAATAACATTCTTGAATTATTGTATCACCTGATTGGTTAGTTAGGATATCGGATGGTGCTCACTGGAAAGCCAAAGGTTTGAAATGCAGTTTGGAATTTCTGCTTTCATAATGGCATCTGATTTGAATGCATTTTTGTTCACCGCGCACTTTTTTGGATTTTTGTCAGAAGGTTTCGTTATCTGGTGGTCTCAATGATCACTTCATTGTTGCCATATTTAGCCGACATCGATTCTCGTGTGGGAAGAAGTGCCTATACAAGCACAATGTGACGGGTTTGAGTATTGCCATTATCTCCACTAGCCGAAACGGGGGCGATCGGTGTGCATTTGTCTTGTTCGTGCTTTGATGCAATATAGACCATTCCGTGACCACCACCATTGAACTTTTGAAAATTGGATCCTATTCCGATCGAGTGTGACGGTAATTTTCGATATTGAGCGGCTTTTGAAACACGTGACGAAGTCTGCCACCGGCTAGCTTTGTTTCAGAGCACTATTTCCAATCACGCAAACTCTTCTTGCAACTCAGGCACTTGCCCCAAAGCAAGTCGGTCCACAAATCCAGCGGGTGAGACGGCTGGCCTGCAACCACGCCCGGCCGGTAGGCATGTCCGCTCGGTAGGTACATCTGCTCGATAGGCACTTCCGGTCGGTAGTTATGCCCGGTCGGTAAGCGTGCGCGGTCGGTAGGTATGCCCGACCACCCACTGCTACATCCAACTGGCCGCTGTCGACCTCAACCTTACCTCTGTGTGACCGTCGCCGGCGCGGGCCGACACTCAGCGGTGACAATATCGTCAGCAACACGTGCAGGAGGCAGTTCGTCGACCCAATCTATGAGACGCCCATGGCCTTTCGGGCCGGCTTCACGCTTTACGAGGCCGGGCAGCTTGCCGAGGGGCATTCACAGGCACGACGCACGGGTCAGCCGGCTGCGAAGAGCTTCAGTTGCCGTCAATATTCGTGTCGTTTACGACGGACGTGTAAGCAGACATGCCGCGGGCAGAGGTGCTCCGGATGGTCTGGTACCTGTTCACGGGTACTGGCCGGCCGATAAAACCTGCCAGCCGCGCGCCGAGATTAACGCGGATAGCCATGAGCCCGATGGTTTACGCTGTCAGTTCTGGCTCTTTCAGATCGGTGCGGTTTGGTGAGTCATGGACATTCGGCGAGCACTACAGAACAGTCTCGATCGTGAGTTGCTCCGGCCAAACTTGGCTTAGTTTAGCTTTGGTTTAGCTTAGCTGGCTCAGTCTAGCTCGATGTCGATGTTGCAGTATAATAATTGGCCTAAATCATATCATATCCTCCGGAACAATTGTACAGTCATGCAACGACTGTAGCTGACGTTATTCAAATGGAATTTCCGTCCTCCTCTAGTCATTCCTTGCCGGAATCTGCAATGTTCTTGTTTGCAATGTATCTTTCCAAATACTGACTTCACCTGTTAGTGGAGTCTATATCTTTTGGTGATTTAGTTAATAACAAATAGATGCACAAATTAATACATTTACTTCACTTCCGTTCATCAGTGGTGGATGGTACAGGGTGCAGGAATAGGATGGTCGTCTAGCTGCAAAGTTGTTGAATCCAGTCCACCTGTCGTTACTCTTCGCCCGCGACCAATCGGCGTAAGAGATTGGCGACCATATATGACGGAAGGAGCCGACGCGCTATAAAGCCAATAACCACCCAAAGGCCTGTCCTTAAACCCTGTCCTTCTTGAGCCTGTGATACCTGAAGTTTGTTATCCGAAAATTCTTCATTATCTTTACTGCGGAAGAGAGAGAGAGAGAGAGAGAGAGAGAGAGAGAGAGAGAGAGAGAGAGAGAGAGAGAGAGAGAGAGAGCGTCAGAACCACATGTCGAGGGGAAGTCAGTGGTCGATTCTGATAGATAAAATGGCAAACGATAATGCAAAATGCGATCACAATTGCATGCACGTTTCTTACCTTACATTGACCAGTTTTAACCTGGCCACGTTTGAAAAGATGTAGCAGATATTGTGAATTGCCGTCTGACTATGAAGTTCGAATCTGGAACGAAACACCCTAAGGCCAATATATGCATTCACGTATTTACATATTTCTCAGCCGAGGCAGTCTAGCTATATGGTCTCTGATGCGTATCAGCTGACGCTGGACTACAGCGAAATGCGAGAACCATTGTTGTTACAAAATAATTCCATGACCTTTGAAGATTAAATCCGCGAACTGCGAAAAGCAGTGCTGAATAAACCTACCGAGCAGGGCAACATCATTTATGGTATCTCAGTCTATAACTCAAATCATCAAAATCCATGCTATACTGAAGGCGGCATTACGCTTGACAATGGGAAATTTAACCAGGTGTTGGTAAGCGAAGAGGTGAGAACTCGGGGTATCATGTCAGTACACGATCCAATCTCCGAACCATATAACGGTGGTGGAATGCATCCACTAGGCTTTTAACACTGCAATATAGCGACATTGTGGAGTCACATTTTAGCACCAGTGTCATCTATATTGTGACATTTTCAGTGTTTGATCTCAACTAGAACAGTTTGGCGTGCATAGACCATGTGCAAGCACGCGTTCAGAGCACATCGACAAGCAATTTGGAGGATGTCATTGATGAAGTGGGAGTAACTGAACTGCCACACCATTTTGCAATGATCCTGGACGATCAAAAACACATTCATTCCCAGCATCCTCTTATCAGGGTCGCAAGAGTCCATGACAGTACAAAGTATATTGACTGGCACAATTCTTAGCATTTTTTAAGCATCGGAGACATGCTCAGGATCTGGAAATACGTCGGTGACATTATCTCCAAGATTGTTGTTCGTGGTAATCAGTTGTATAACCAATTGCCCTCATCTCATGTGTGCCAAAGCAGCAAGACTTATAGACAGTCGGCTCCAAGCGATAGGGGAATGATTAAAGTTCGCTGATCTCTTCTGGCGAAGATGTGGAGGTCCTTCAGATACCACGTTACTCGACAAAGAGCAGAGACCATGTAATTTCTTCTGCTTTCAATTATTTTTGCATTGCATTCTTATTGCATTCTTGACCATGCAAATTTCTGGAACCGCTCACTTCTGTTGAAGGGACGTGCAATGTAATTTACTCTATTTCTTTCCATACGAAAATATAAACTTAATATTAAAGCTCGAGTGGATCCCTGCCACTCCATGTAGTGTCGCCATCCCTGTCGGCTCCATGGCGCACAGCCATCCCTACCACTCCATGTAGTGTCGCCATCCCTGTCGGCTCCATGGCGCACAGCCATCCCTGCCACTCCATGGAGTGTCGCCATCCCTGTCGGCTCCATGGCGCACAGCCATCCCTGCCACTCCATGGAGTGTCGCCATCCCTGTCGGCTCCATGGCGCACAGCCATCCCTGCCACTCCATGGAGTGTCGCCATCCCTGTCGGCTCCATGGCGCACAGCCATCCCTGCCACTCCATGGAGTGTCACCATCCCTGTCGGCTCCGTCGCAGTCCTCGACACCGTCTGCACAAGATGGCCGTCGCGACCTGGCAGACCGGGAGGCGAGGCGGTCCCCGACCTCGCCGACGACGCACCTGATCAGCCTCTCTGGCCGCTCTGCCGCGGAGAGAGGGAGAGAGAGGGAGAGAGCGGCACACCGGTGCAGTCGTGTACGCAGCGCGCGCCCATGGCGGCCGCCGCCGGCAGCAGCGCCGCTGCAGCGTCGGCCGCCCGCCGCGATATTGACTTTTTCTCGGCAACCAGGCGCTGCTATATTTACCCGCGCGCAGTAGCACGCACCGGATCGCACACCGACCACCGACCACCGACCGTCGGCTGCGGCCGGCCGCCGCCAGGTCGGCTGCGGGTCGTTGGCCTTCGCCGCCGCTCACCTGTCACGGGTCAAGTCAGGTCAGCCGGCGCCAGAGTCGACTCACAGGTGGTGGGCTGGTGGTGAGGCGAGGCGGCAGCGAGCTCCCGTCTCTTGCAAGTCGGATTTTTATTTGCGGTTAGGCAACTGAGTATGTGGTGGATGGTGATGCTTCAGGCGGGTCACCTTTTGCCCTCGGGGGTCACCTCTTTCACCTGAATGGGTCACCTCTTCTTCCTGACAGATCAGATGGTTCACTTCTGCTGCCCTATTCTTCAGATGCACCACTGTGCTCCTTGGCAGCTTGTATTTGTCCGTCTGAGGTTCAAAAGTGTTTTTCGTCATGTCATTAATGCATTTTAGGACTCGAAGTTTCAGCCATCAGTAAGCAAATGTGTTGTATATGGTGCGCCGAGTACAACCAACAGATAAGCTGATACATCGGCTCATGGGACTAGATGGCATCTCTGGCTTGTGCTGAATCATATATACACAAGGTTTATTGAATGGAGAGGAACTGTTCCGCGCAGCTATTTTTTTGCATAATTGCAAATTTGAGGCAAGTTGTTTAGGGCTAGGCTAGACAGATGCCCCAGCGGTGAAGGCGCCTGTGCCGCACAGTTACAAAAAGTGCACCGAGTCTTCCAGGTTTCACCCGAACAATGAACAATATCCTAGAAACAATCTTAGGATATAAAGCATACTTTTTGGAATAGTACACAATGTGACGATAATCAATATCATCCTTAAATCAACGAGTTGTCGCGGCTGTTTTCGGCACATATTTCACAAATATTGCTGTCAATGTAAAATGGTGTGTGAATTTCTCATCATCGGAAAAAGAGGAAGAAGATGTGGGTGAGAGGGGCTTCTATACGGACATATGTTCTCCCCAACTTTTAATTGGTTTTAACGTTAAGCCTATGCGCGTTTCAAATGTGATTTCGACATGACGTCTACCGTTCTCCTCCCCTCCCCAACAACTCCAAGATGGAAAAGCTAGTGCAGTGTGTAAAATTGTGAAGCTCATTGCCGACAGCAGATTATGCGCTGCTACGAAAGTCGGAACGCAAAATGTTGGAAACCAAGCTACCAAGGTTCTCTCGGAACATCAAGGAGAAATATTGAACTACGATAATGCATTTATATTCATTATGCATTTTCTCCTGCAGTTTTATATCATGTGGTCACGATATTTGTATGGTTGCTTAAACCTCTATAAACAGCATCATTTTGATTGGATGTGCCAGCAGATCTCGTATTTGGTCGTCCTATACTGAAACGTCACGTGCCGCCTTTTCTAGCTGCCATTACGGGAAAGCTCAGTCAGTCGGTTCTTCCTGTTTGCCAACAGAGTCGATGGGCGAAATATAGCCAGCACACATTCAGATTGGCGCCGGAAGCGAGTCGCGATCGATACGGTCGGCGTTCTCTGTTCCCATTGAACAGGAGCGGGTAAACAGCTGGACCAAGTCGGGGCAAAGGTGCCCGCTCGGCAGTTCTGAGACGATAGCAGCGACTTTACGACGCGCCACCGCCGCTTCTGCCCATCGGCAGACTTGGCTGTCCTCTGAGCTGGTAGCGCCGGCGCGGTTTGGACGACTGCCCAGCATACTCAGCACCCGTACCCTACCGCAGACAGACCGTGCGCGCACACACACACACACACACACACACACACACAAACACACACACACACACACACACACACACACACACACACACACACACACACACACACACACACACACACACACACACACACACACACACACACACACACACACACACACACACACACACACACACACATATATATATATATATATATATATATATATATATATATATATATATATATATATTGAGCGCCACATTAGTAAAACCTTGGCCCTGGTACGCTGGGAACAAAATAGCGGGCTATGTGTTTCCTGACGTGGTTTTCCGAGTTCCCTCCTGCAAGCTCCCATCAATCCTGCATTGTTCATGTCTCCATGGATGGAAGATGTGGTATTGCAAGTGTCTCAGCTACGCCAACAGTTGTCTATAAGTCTACATTGCATTTTCAACATCAGCTCTGCTGGTAGCTTCTGGTTGTTTGTTGGTTTATTCCTTTGGGGTGGTGAGCAGTATTCCCTGTTATGTTTCCGACAGGTGGTTTTCCCCAAGCACCGTATTATGTGGAGTGTGGAGGCGTTTTTGTTACCTCTATTGAAGTGCGGACCTTTAATTCGCATGTTATTACCTGATGCTGGATTTCCCCCCCCCCCCCACTTTGTGAAACGGAGCTGTGCTGTTGACAACACCTGTGTGCAAGCTTGCTGTTCTCTGACAGCAAGAAGGAAGAACCGGAACTGTTCTTACCGAACACCCACCTGACTCCTACTTTCGAGCTTCTCTGATCTGGTCAAAGGCGGAGATGATGCAAATGCTCAACGCTGGGTTTTGTTGTCATCACTTGTCGTTGCCGGTATTTTTGACTGGGGTCCAGGGATTGAGAGAGTATTGGATGACTGGTGTCACTCCATTCTTCATCTCCTTCTCCTGTAGCTAATTCCATGGTCTGAGGATTCCGTTTGACCAGTTCCTTCGATTGCTGCGGCTACCCATGATTCTGCTGTGAGAGGATATGAAACCGATCGAGGCGGTGGCCACTATGGCTTGCCACAGTTTGTGCTCAGGTGGGCACGCAGCCAACGCGAGGCTGCGTGCCGGCTGCGTGATTTTTTTCCAAATACGCGGAAGCTACAGGGCGCATTTTATTGGTTGATGGGCCTGCGGTGTGACGTCATTATCTTTGGTACTCAGAATGCATCATCTGTTGGCTCCATTCGTCGCGCTGGCGGAAATTTGAATTCGTCTCGTTTAGCAACGGATGCGTATCGTCTGAGTTCCCTTGAAGCTGTAAGAGACTAAGTTGTGGAAGGAGACTTGGAAGAAGGCAGTGTAATTGTTAAATCAACCATAGCCTGAACCGGCGATCTTTTACTTTTGCACGTGGGTACACCGCGTGAGGTAGACACAGATGATGTAAGTCTGACCTGTGAGGTCGCCTAATGACCTGCTGCCATCACAACGATAATATTTGGCTTCCTCTCGTCACGCTCGACGCGCATGATTTTGTTTCGCGACTCTAGCGCAATTAGGGGCCCGGGGTTTACACCGATCCCCTCGTAGGTCGTGTGACTCGAAAATGTATGGCGAGGGTTATGCGGAGAGAGGACTATACAAGGACATTAGTGTTTGGATAACGTCCGTTATTGTGGGTTACTTGTATATTTGCATCTCTACATGTGTACCGAGGTGATTGCTAAAAATTGGCATCTCTATTTCGCTGCGTTTCGGTTGATGACGTCACGCCGCAGGCCCATCAACCAATCAAATACGCCCTGTAGCTTCCGCGTATTGGGAAAAAACCAGGCGTGCCGCCGGCTCGACCAATGCGCAATGGTGCGTGTGTTCGCGTCTGACCCGGACGCCGTCATGGCCGTCCCGTGCCAGCACGTGGCGCGTGATTCGCTCTCCCATTGGTCAGCCGGCCGTCCGGTCGCCCCTGGCTGCCATGGGTATTCATGTGTGGGCGGGGCGTGTTTTTTCCCAGCGCTGGCGCCGAGTGGTGATGGGCGCCGCGGCGGGGGCGGGCTGGCAGGCAGACGTCGTCGGTGCACAAGGCAAGCGCGCGCTCTGCGCCTGGAGGCACTTCCAGGCTTCATTTTTTTCAACGGGCGGCAGAAACTTCGTCAAGACCGCGTGTGACGAGTCTGTCGCAGGTGTATGCGTGAAAATGCTGAATGCCCTTTAATACTTTGGACTCAGTGTGCCACTGGTAGAACTGAACGGATAATTAAATGGGAATTGGTGTTCACCCACGTCGCAGCAACTTAGTCAGACACCTGTGTACCGGCAGTGGCACATTTCAGGTGACGCCAATGGCTGCCAAGCGGCAAGTGTTGGGGCACAATTACTGGTGGGACAGGAACTTACTTACACGTAACCGTGACGAGGCAGCCTGTGCCTAGCTTCCAGTGACGTGTCCCTTCCGTACCGGAATAACCGACTGCTGATGCATGGCTTCCTGTCCGTCCGCATTTCTACCGCAGCTTCCCACGGAATCTATTTCGTCGTCACTCCCAATCGAAATACCACTGGTGGTGATTCAAATTACCGCGAGGTATCCTGCTCGGCTCCCCGCAACACGGGACACGTCAATCTTGGGGAGGGGGACGAGTAGTCTGGGGGTAAGTTGCTTGTCTCACAATCGAAAGGTTGTGTGTTCGAGCCTCACCTGTCGCTACTCTTTGTTCGCGACCAATCGGCGTGAGAGATTGGCGACGCTGCATGATTCAACGGGCGATGTGTCGTAAAACCAAAAACCAACCAATCCTGGGGGGGATTTCCGGATTTCCGTATTACCGGGGAGGGATTCTCGGATTCTCTTGTGACCGGCAAGGAATTCCAGTTCTCTTTGATCGCAGCCAAAATATTTGTATACGCTAAATCCGATACTCCCCATCGCTACAATATCCGTGTCGCCAAATCGTGGACGCGGAATCCCACCAATGTCAGGCGTATATCCCGGATTTTTCGATCGGTGTTCCACGGAACGTCATGTCGGGTACAATGGTCAAACTATTGAGATGTGATACTTAGTATGGAGGCTTGCATTCTTGCAACGTAAAATTAAGCTAAATTTGTATTAATTTAACTAGGTAAGTGTAATTAAAAATGAACTCCACCGCTTGACGATCTTCTTCTTTAATACAAAAAAAGATGCAAAACGAAAGCAAATCCGACTGGATTGAGCCCTCCCCTCCCAGTTGCGTTATTGCTTGCCCCGCCTACGTGATGCACATCCTGAGCCGTGAACGGCCATGGCTGAACAGCTGCCATTCTGTGCACCGGCGTCCAGTGAGCCGCCTGTCACAGTGAGAGACAGCCAGACCTGAGCCGAACCCTCGCAGCACGCCTCGCCCGGCAATTGTAGGCTGCAACTCGACCACCGTTTGCGTTGGAGAAGGGCCAGTTCCTCAGTGAGACTAGCTGAGGTCGACTACGCCTGCATAATGTATGGCGGCCTCCGTCTTCCCTGACGCTCTCTACCCGCCCTCCCCACCCTCTCTCCCTCTCCCTCTATCTCTCTGTCTCCTCTCCCTCTTCCTCTCCCTTTTCCTCTCCCTCTCCCTCTTTATCTCCCTCTCCCTCTCCCTCTCCCTCTCCCTCTCACTCTCGCTCTCCCTCTCCCTCTCCCTCTCCCTCTCCCTCTCCCTCTCCCTCTCCCTCTCCCTCTCCCTCTCCCTCTCCCTCTCCCTCTCCCTCTCCCTCTCCCTCTCCCTCTCCCTCTCCCTCTCCCTCTCCCTCTCCCTCTCCCTCTCCCTCTCCCTCTCCCTCTCCCTCTCCCTCTCCCTCTCCCTCTCCCTCTCCATCTCTCTCCCTCTCCCCCTCCCTCTCCCTCTCCCTCTCCCTCTCCCTCTCCCCATCCCTCTCCCTCTCCCTCTCCCTCTCCCTCTCCCTCTCCCTCTCCCTCTCCCTCTCCCCCTCTCCCTCTCCCTCTCCCTCTCCCTCTCCCTCTCCCTCTCCCTCTCCCTCTCCCTCTCCCTCTCCCTCTCCCCCCCTCCCCCTCCCTCTCCCTCTCCCTCTCCCTCTCCCTCTCCCTCTCCCTCTCCCTCTCCCTCTCCCTCTCCCTCTCCCTCTCCCTCTCCCTCTCCCTCTCCCTCTTCATCTCCCTCTCCCTCTTCCTCTTCCGCTTTCTCTCCCTCTATTTTTCTCTTTCTCTCCGCCTCCCCCTCCATCTCTGACTCCGCCGATGTCAGTTTATGTGTCTTTGTATGTCGGCGCAGACTAGAGCGTCAACTGGTGCATGGGAGGTCCAGCTGGCTCTCAAATGACTCAGGACTGAACATTTAAGTTCTCGCTAGTTATATTTGTGATTCAAACTGGAACATACTCAGATGCATGTGCGTATTTTCTGAATGTTTGCATCCTGTTGGCACGGCTCAAGTCCTGCCAAACTCATGTGAAAATAATGATGATCGTCCTTACTTTTGTTAAAATACTCAGATCACGCCTTGGCGGTCTGTCAATTAATCATAATACAGAATGTTGTGTGGGACCTAGATGCGCTATTTATAGTGATTGTGGGAAGTAGCCTACCCTCCGGCATGCTTCCAGACCTAGTAGCATCAGACCGCCCACCATTGCTCTCTTGAAGTCATTCACCAAAGCGTTGTTCGTCAGCATAAGGGCTGGCGTGCCTCGCATATCACGTGTCGTCCGTGCTGGAGTTCTGCCCGAGCGTGCGCGTGTCGGGACGGCACGGTTTGCGGCGTTTGCGGCGTGTGCGGGACCATCGCTCACCTGTGCCGGCCAGGTCAGCCGCCGGTGTCAACGGCCGGCAGCCGGGCCCGACCGCCGTCGTTGGCGGGTCGATGCCTGCTGACCTGCGCGTCATGACAACCCACTGGCACCGGCCGACCCGGTCACCGCCGACCCGCCGGCCTGGGGTCAGGGCCTGACCGGGCGCCAGCGCCGCCGCCAGCGCCGCCGCCATCGCAGCCACCGATCCGCGTCGGCGCCGTCCTGTCCGGCTCTGGAGGTCATCGGCCGCGCCCGAGGCATTGCCCTTGTTTCTCGTGATCTTGTTTACTTCGGAGTTCACTCGACGTGGAGGGCACGGCTTAAATCGATACACGCACACACGTGGCCGCCGAGCCAGCGCTACAAACAAGGCAACACCGGCACTGCCATCTCTCGGAGGTGGCGGCAACTGCGCAAATGGCGCGCCCGACCACGTGTGCTGCTCCGCCCGGTCAGCTGTGACCGCACCACCGAAGTACGCAACGTTTCCTGTCCTGCTGAGGGGCATGGGCTCCTTCAGTGTTCGCTGGGGATAACATTACTCTGGATGCTAACATGATACTGTGTTCGGTAGCTACTTCAATGCTTGTTTTGGTTAACATGTACAATAATTGACTCTGACGATGTTAGTCACACCTTTTGTGTTCTTCAAAACATCCATGGCTGCTATCGGAAGTCGCTTTAAACGGAATATAATATATGGATTGAAAAATGAGAAAACAACAAATCCAGTCCATTCTGCGCGCAAATCCTTTTCAAATAAGTTGTTTGCATTGTTTCCGTAATCTGCAAAAAGATTGCAATTGAGGATTTAAAATTCTGCCATCTCCTGCTGAGCAATAGGTATGAATCAAACAGTAACGCAGAATCTAGCGCCGATTAGACGTCGAGTTCTGGAGCAGTTCCTGTGTGAACTATATCTTCATTGAGCACGATTGAAGGAACCATTCAAAGGGCCTATGGAGCGGAAATAAGTTCATTCGACGTCTAATGTTGAATGCTGGAATTGTGTCCTTGTGGTTGGAATGTGCTCTGAAAGACGCTGAAGGCTACTGTGCCCAATGAACTGGCTGATGGATTATATGTCCTCTCTCTCACTCATTCTTTCTCCCTCTGTCTCTCTCCCTCTCTCGCTCTATTTCTTTCTCTCTCTCACTCTCGCTCTCTCTCTCTCTCTCTCTCTCTCTCTCTCTCTCTCTCTCTCTCTCTCTCTCTCTCTCTCTCTCTCTCTCTCTCTCTCTCTCTCTCTCTCTCTCTCTCTCTCCCTCTCTCCCTCTCTTTCTCTATCTTCGGAAACGTAAAAGGCTGCTATATGAGTCCACGTTCCCAGAATGTGGGTCCACGTTCTTATCCGGGGAGACAGTCACATTTTCCTCATGTCGCCTCTAATTACTCGAGAGCCGCGCGGAAAAAGAAATCAATTGAAACCCTTGATATTCGAGTTTTACAGATACCGTCCCGGGAAACGTGGAATGTATATCATTTGCTAATGACCGGGCAGCCACAATCCTACATGGTCGGACGCCGAATACTTTCGATATGGTGCAGTGTTGTTGGGTATATTCTGGCGTGAGCCCATTGCATATGATATGTTCTGCATGATGGCGGATGTGTAAAATTTCCTAAAACAGTTTTGCGTTTGAAAAAAGAGCTCTATTTCAGATTAGGCTTGCGCAAATACGTAAATGCTCCTCTGAGCCCATCGCATGCATAGCTTATTGGTCAGGTCGAGCAAAACAAATCTGCAGTTAGCTCTCGAAGACACATCTAACGGCTATTAAAACTTGCAAGGAACTACTTTGCAATCCATCTGAGTGAAGCGATGGCCATCGAATGGAATTCAGAGCGAACAAAATACATTGAAGCTCAGCTGAGCCCTAGAGGATCATCCGTGGTCAATTGGGGTCAGCGGCTTTACCAAACTCTCGAAATTGACCCATGTTATGATATGATTGGGGAACAACAAAAACACATGACATGCTGTCCAGGTTGGTGTATTAATTGCGATAAAATGGGGAAAAGCACTGTCCGACAAATGTGCACTAAAATGTCACACCGGATCACGGGACAGGCATACAAATTATAGCAAATATATTAGCATATTTGAACGGAATACCAACCATTCGAACCGGAAACACAGCATTGCACCTTGTCTTCTTGGGGCCCACGGCAAAATCATTCGGATAGCGGCATCCGTTCCCTAGTGAGAGACTGGACACCATTTACTATTCATTACGATGAACCCAGGCTATGGATTTGCGAAATGCATTGCATGTTGGTTGCTTCCATTTCCTTATCGGTATTTAATTCCGGTAATACGACAGTTGTCTTTTTGTTTGCCTGGGCGCTCTGTGATGTCGAACGTTGCCTGACGTATCTTCTGTGGTCCATTGGACGCCGTATTATTCAGTAATAATTCATGTACTCGACAATCCAAGTGTGCGACATTTCCTGTTGATGATGATCTGCCCCAGCGGTCAACCACGTGCTCTTGCATGGACTTGGCTAAAGAAAACACCACTGTGACAGATTGTTGAACTGTGATCCACCCCAGGGAGGACGATTCGACAAATGGTTCGCAGAGAATATGTGACCTTGTGCTTACTCATGATTAAATCATTTCAGACCGATTTGGAAAACGCAAATTCAGTATCTGTTTCTGTATCTGTAGTGCCGTAGTATCTGCATGTTATGCCTGTGTTCGATATATTCTTAAATATGTCAGCATTATTTGAACAGGTACAGGTATAGGTGCCTATCCACGTACCAGATATAGATGGATACATGTGCATAGTGCGTGTCGATCGAGTTCGATACAAATTTCGACTGCGTATTTCGACTATTCGTTTATCATGAATATGTTCAAGTACATGTTTGATTCTTCTTATATTATATTATTTCTCCTTTCTTGTGACGGCTCGACGATAAAACATCTTTGCGATCCAGAAGTGTTGGGGTCAGCGCAGTGCAGTCTAGCCTCTTCTACAGGATATTACGCTCAACAAATGCTCTTTTGCTCCGGAGTTCCCGCGTCCACTGGCTCCGTGGCAGGTTAGATCGCTAGACATTTCTGGCTTTAACGCACGTTGGACGTCTAGAGGAAGCGCGATCGAATTTATTTTAATTTAACATGATAGCTTCGTCGTTGTTGACACTTATATGCTTGATCTTTCACAATTAGCGATTTTACCGAACTAGGCTTTACATGTCTGCTATTGCGTTTTGCTTTTGCATGTTTTCCACGTTTTATAATATTTTAAAGCTCTGCGGTATGCCGAGCGACCCGATGGTTCTCACTGGAGTTTCAACCAAAAGGGAGAGCACAACTGCCACGGCAGAAGCTGGTATGTCTGTTATCTGGAGATGACGTTGACATGCGCGCTTCAACCGAACATGATCGGCAAAGGCCTGCACTTATAGTTCCTTCCGTGGATGATGATGACAAGCCTGTTGTGGCTTGACTACATTTGTAGTAGCTTGACTCGAGGCATTGCCGGTGAGGCATCTTAGCAAAATTACGACATGCCTGGTAGTCAGCTTTCCCGTCGCTGGCACGAAAAAGACGTTTTTGTGAAACTTCGGTGAACCACCGCAATAAACACGTTGCAATCGCGGCGTATCGATCCCATTGGTTAGCAACCAGTCACCACCAAACTCTCACAAGCACTATCAGCCTGTGAATGATGGTTTCCGCCGTCCAGGCTCTCTCCCCTTTGTCTCCACCAGCTGCGCTTTAGTGCAGTATAGCTCCCGGGCTGCATTGCCCCCAGTGACATGGACGTTTATTGCGGAGCTCGGTGCGGGGTGCAGAGTGTGCACCACTGCGAGCACGATATTATTGGGCCCTCCATATAAATAGTCTACAGCAGCGTAGATCAAAATTCGTCATCAGGATACATTGATCAATGCGTGCGTATTTTATGAACGTGCTCAACCGCTTACAATTAGAATTAAGTTGGGTGATGGCCCTTTCCGAGAATTATGTGCCTGGAATATCCAACATCATTCCTCACTGTCCAATGGGATAATTATTCTCATTGTACACAATTATGAGCACCTATGACGTTTTCTGTATAACACAAATAACACATACGAGCTGGTTCGCACATACCCGATCAGCTCGAAGCAAAGTGCTAAGTTTTATCTATTTGCTATGTTGTATGATATTTCCAGCCAGTACATGACGGTAATTCCCTAGGGTTATGGGCGTTTTGAATCAAACTATCATGAATTTGAGGTGGAGTATATAGCAAAAGACATAAAATAGCAATACTTTTCGGCATCGCTATTAATTTAAGACATGTTGGTCAACATTTTACCTATTAAAAGGTTTTATATGAGTGAATCGCTGGCCACATTTAGAAAAATTGAGATTAAATTCAGGTCACAAGGTCAAACTTGGAAACAATTGAAAATGTGAAATGTAGAAAGTTGTGCCAATGCATTCTAATTGAAAATATATTCGTGTTTCAAAAATCAAACTGTTAGTTACAGTAGCATTAAAGTTTCTTTCTTAGGAGTTTGGCAAAAGTGGTCCATTTTACAAACATCCGATCGCCCTAGCCAACATAACGTTGTTGGGATCTAGATAAAAATGAAAAATCTGAAATATCAGGCATGCTTGACTAACCCTGTAGTCAATTTTCATAACAATCTAAGTCTAAGGTGTATTGATTATGAAGTGGGGGTGCCCTGTCGAATTGTTCTGTAACCAAAACGATATTCGTTATTAATGCATGCGGACTGAACAAGCCGTTATAACACATGGTATGACCGTTACTGGTGTATTAATGGCCTGCTGCGCGCCGCTATTAGAACGCTGCTTCACAGGTTATGTACCCCTTACACCTCGAATATAGCCCCGAATTGGATACGTTTGACACCACTTAGGTAGTGTTGGTGCAGACACGGTCGCTGGCCCGGCACCGGTCGGTTTTGATCATGATTTCTTGCTTGGATGTGAGCAGGATTTGTTCATCAGTTGGGAATTTTTATGTGCAATCTGTGTAACCATGTATTTTTTGTGCAATCAGTACATGGGAACCACACATGTACCAACTTACATTGTGAAGTAATCTTGGGAGGTCTGGAGGTTCGAAAACAAAATTATTCGTGGGACCCAAGGTGTTTTCATGCCATTATTCCAGTGAACACCCAAAGGCAACTTGCAACACATTAGAGGCAAATGGCCAATGGTAAATGCAGTGCCATGTGAAAATCATTTGCTGAATCCGCCCTTGTCGTCGGCAAGTGTTGCCCCGACTCACTACAGCTTTCAAAGCGAACTTACGTCCGTGCGCTGCAATTTTCCTATCTGTACGTCATACAGAACTCTAGTTTGAACTTGCGTTTGTAAAACGCCAAGCACGGCACGGCCGTTTCCCAGCGAAAATGTTCCTGACCGTGAATGATGGCCGGTCAGGCCGATAACGGATCGTGTCGCTTCATAACTTAATAGATAAAAACATGATCTGTGTTGGCACCCTGGCACTGCGAGTCATTTGTTTGGTGCTGACGTGAGTGTTAGTCATTTGTCGGCCAATTCCTCTAAAGCGTGTTACTCCTTTGCTGCAATGTCCCGAGCAGTGGAGCAAAGGACCTGCCTGCCTTGTCCTCCGTGCTCGGTATTGGACACCTCCGAAGCTCGGGTGACGAGCACGATCTAGCCCAGGCCTTCCTCACGGACCCCTAACCAATGACTGCTCGCTGCTCTCCACCCTCCGTCTGTGTACAGAAAGCCGCGGCGCCCAGAATTGACCCAGTGGCCGCCATGGATTTTCTGAGCGACTACGAGGCGCCGTTGACGTCCTTACTCGGGCCGTCTTGTACTCGCTGTACTCGCGCCATGCTGGTGTATTAATGGCCTGCTGCGCGCCGCCGACGTCCGACCTTTGAAATGCATTCAATTCTGCGGCCTGGGTTCGTGCTGGATGCGCCATGAGCCGGCGCCGCATCCTGGCTTCCGACATGTGGTGGCGCTCTCTGCGGCGCGCTCGCTCTGCGCCCCGAGGGAGGCGGCTGGTGGCAATGCTGCAGCGGGCGCGCCGCCCACCGGCCGCCGCTCCGCCGCTCTGTCCGTGCGCCGGCCCGCCCCGCCCCTCTGCCGCCTCTCGGCGCCGCGCACAGTTCAGAGGGATCAATAGCGCCGCTCGCATGGCCGCATGTTAATGGCGCCTGGCCTGCGCCCAGCCGCATCCAGCCGGCCCGAGTATAAGCCGTCGTCACTGGCCGTCTCTGGACTGCCGTCGTCCCCGGCGCCGGGAGCTGGCTCGGGCAGGCCCGACTGGCCGGGGCATGCCAAGTGGTTCGGCGCTTTGTAGAAAACTCGTCGTCGGCCTGCTCGATAGCCGGTTATGCTATTGACGATACTCAGAGTCCAAGATGTTTGGGCCGGGGGATAGAGGTATCGTTTGATAATACAAAGATAGTCAAGTCCACTTAGTCACTTAATGGCTGGCTACTTCATGTCCACTTAACGAAAATTGAGTGAATATGGGTATTCGATAATTATGCCAGTGTTCTCGAGGAAAATGTCCTAGGTGGATGGAGTGTGTATTCCGTTTTCGACTCAACTTTGGGTGGGCACAATTTGACATTTGAGGGGCACAATTCAGTATTGGAGGTGCACATGTCGCTCAAAAGGTATGCGAAGTGACATCGGTGGGAGGAGACATGCAGATGATGTGGAGTACTGGGCATGATAGAAAAGTGACATTCTGTGAAGGATGACATTCACCGAAGGATGATATGACTTCGGTGGTGATGTGATGCCCCTGTGATTTGTGCTTTAAGCGCGAGGATATGTTGAGTTCATGAACGTAGCGTGGAAGCTCCGACGAGAAGTGTTTGCTGACAACAACAACAAAAAATGATACAAAACGTGTAGTGAGCACAGGACCGTCCATTATGCGATGTTCGCATACAAAATAGCATGGTTGGCTGATATAGTAGTGCTGCAGCGAAGCGTGGCGTGGAGTGTGGTGTGAATTTATACTTGGTGTGGAGCCCATTTCCCCATGTCATCCATATGATCACGGACTTTGCACAGGGCGATCGTGATGGATGCGTCACCCACCGAATTTATACTCCAGTAGGCGTTGCATGGACAGAACCAACCCAAAACACTCGATGTTTTCCACATTTTTGATGGTAGCTCCAGCATGCATTACTTTTTAGGAGAGCTACACACCTTGATGGAGATATGCAGACCTGTGGATTGAAAAGAGAGACAAACAGATGCTTTGGATATGTTGAAGGGGCTCCCAGCCCCCAAAAGGCATAACCACGCTTCCAATGATTTTTGTCGGTAAGCAGTCGAGAAATTCAATATACTTACTGACAAATATAAAGGATGCGCAGAGGTGGAAAAAGTAACCTCTTACCCTCCATGGAAGGTAGCTGATGGACCTGATAACGTGCAACTCCTTAGTAGTACACTCTTGTTGAGAACATTAGCAGCCCCCACTGTGCTAAAAAGGATGTTTCATGCGAATGAATATGCTTACCAAAATTGCATATATTAACTTGGAAAAATTGTAGCACCGGAAATTTGCGGGGGGTGGGGGGGGGACTTGTCTGGAGTAGCACCATTTCATCAGAGGGCCACCACTGCCAAAGTCACCGAAACGACGCATTCGGCAGAAAAAATCGTTGAACGGAGGAGGAAGTGCACTGAAGCATGTTGAAGTGGCGCCTTTTCGTCTTAGGGGCTGTCTTTTCCTCCGATAAGCCTTTCGTCTCAGCCTTTGGCTGATAAATCCCTGTAGCGGAAGGTGGGCGGGTGCACTCGAGCATTCCTGGAGGGGAGTCACCTGTCCATGTGGGGGAGATGCATGTCTCCACTGCTCCCCCATCCTTTGTATCCATCTCTGATTGGAAGATATTTGGGGATATGACTTCGCGTTGTGGTAGCAACAGTCCGGGGAAGCCACGTATCGTATAGTATTTTTACCGTAGGTCTCTAAAATCTGATTGGTCGGATACCAGGGAAACGTAAGCTGATTTGTAAGATTGGCTGAGATAGGATACCCCATTGAAGCATGTGACGGTCTGTTCAACCTCTCGAGTCGTTTGGTCCAGGACAAAGCATATCAGCTATCCAGCGATACAACATGTAGAAACATACGTACAGGTTTTCTCAATTGATGGCGACGCAATTAAATTAGTTAAAAAAAGAAAATGCAAAGTGCTTCGGCTTTTGAAATGGAAAGGGCTTCCGGCTTGACGGAAAAGGCCTTGAGCCTTATTTCCCCCTCTTCGGAGGGGGAAGTAGGCGCATTGGCTCTTCTTTCCCATTGAGGACAAGGTCGACGGAGCGGCCTTGACCAGCTGCCGCACTATTCCCGACCCCGACCTCAGGTGGTCAGAAAAGACTCCTGGGCCGACGTATGGGGCCCAAGACGTCCAAAAGACCCTGGCATGGTGAACATAACAACGATGGACATCCTGACTGACTCAATGGTCGACGTGTCGTAAAGCCAATAGCCATCACCACCACCCTCTATTACTCAATCAATGTGTAGTGTGTGCCCCTCTTAGCAGCTAATGGAGACTAATTTACCTGAGAAACTAGTTTAGGTTTGATGCATTGGTAATGCTATGTGATACGCATAGTTAACAGAACACTATCAAATGTGCTTTTTTGGGGAGAGGAGTGGAAATTTGCCATGTTTTGAGGAGCACTTCATTGTGGAGAAGTCTGCTTGCAGCTTATTACTTGTTTGCTGGCATTGCATGTAATGAAAAGGCATTGTCTAGTTTAGTCTTCGGTGAAGATTTTGTGTGGGAAGCCATGGAATCACTGTGTCCGAATTCAGAAATTTTAAGGAAAATGACCCATGATTGAAACAGATTTGCAACTAAATAAATGCACTCACTTTTATGTGTATCCATATAATATTTCTTGTCACCGATAAATCAATGATTGAGGAAGATCAATGTTTTCACCGTCGAAAGTCGTTATGTAATCATTTGCGTCTTCAGCGGCGGCACTAAGCGCTAGAATGCACGCCTATAGAGGTAAATGCACTAGGTATGGCCTATGATATGATAAGTAGCAAAACTGGCCTGTGGTATCAATTGAGGGTTCTCGATATAGGATTGGCACACTTTTAGGATGCATGTTTTTCTACTTCGCTTAAGCACATTTTGCTTCGTACTTCGTAGCCGGCACATTTTACTCCGCAGGCGCACTAGTTCCGCTCCAGTCGGTTGTCCAGTTTTCACATTCTTATGCATAATATCACTGGGAAATCCCTGAGGCATCACTCCACCATATCGATATGTTTGCGGCACCTTGGGCTTGCGTAGCCACAAGATGCTCAAACTGACTAAGGATGGACAATACGTTCAATATCTGCCTAAGGATGGTATTTTCTGGTTGATGAGATTTAAATTAGCTGATGCTTGGCCTGAGTCTTTTCCCCGCCTTGTGCTTTTCCTTCGCATGAGTCTTGAACTAGAAACATTTGGTAACATCAATGCGGGGAAGAGCTGTCCTGAAGGCGGCGATGACGATTGAGCGAGCAGGCCCACTGATTGCGCGCCACGCGTTTTTGGTATTGCACTGAGTTCTCCTTTACTTGTCTGATTCACGAAACCTCAGGTGGCCCAATCATAGGAAATGTTTTAGTATTGCACTGAGTTCTCCTTCACTCGTCTGACTCAAGAAACCTCAGGTAGCCCAATCCTAGGAAAGGTTCACTCACAACCATTGGCGGAACTTGTGCAAAATATTTGAGCAGGAGGGACAAATGGGGCTTTCATGCCATTACTTCAAGTTAACGCCCATCCGTCCCATACACCTCAACCCCAGCAACATGGGGGGGGGAGGGGTTATCTATGGCAAATACCTAAAGACAAAAAGACAAACACCTTCTCAAAGTATGGGGAGTTCCACTCCTGCCCGCGACTCATATCACCAGCCAGCATGTATGGTGTGCACGACCAGGAGAAAACCTCGTGCTATTCAGTGTTCGCCCAAATCAAACAATCACTGCACAGACCGACACTACACGGCCACCGGCCGACACAGACCGACACTGCACGGCCACCGGCCGACACAAACTGGGACTGCACGGTGACCGACCGACACAGACCGACGCTGCACGGTGACCGACCGACACAGACCGACACTGGGCGGCCACCGACCGACACAGACCGACACTGCGCGGCCACCGGCCGACACAAGCTGGGACTGCACGGTGACTGACCGACACAGACCGACACTGCACGGTGACCGACCGACACAGACCGACACTGCACGGTGACCGGCCGACACAAGCTGGGACTGCACGGTGACTGACCGACACAGACTGACACTGCACGGTGACCGAGCGACACAGACCGACACTGCACGGTGACAGGCCGACACAGACCGATATTGCACGGCCACCGACCGACACAGACCGACACTACATGGTGACCGACCGACACAGACCAACACAGACCGATACAAGCTGACACTGCACGGCTACCAACCGACACAGACCGACACTGCACGGTGACCGACCGACACAGACCGACGCTGCACGGTGACTGACCGACACAGACCGACACTGCACGGTGACCGACTGGCGCCGTATTGTGTCCGTGGCGGTTTGGTCGACGTTTGGGTGTTGCGGAGACGGATGGTCGGCTGGTGTTCCCGGAGTCCTTTGTCACCTGTGGAGTCCCACGCGCCCATGGCGTCCAGAACCATGGGCACGTGGCGTCCAGTCTCATAAACATAGCTTAATGAGCTGGTCTTATGAGGAGGGCGTGGTAGCTCAGTAGTTAAGCTGAGCGTCTGGCGTGCCAGAGGTACGGGGTTTCATTCCCCGCTGCGCCCGCCCTTTCTGCCAGGGTGAAAGGCAGGCGACGCCATATGGCCTCGGCTGCTGAGTGCGTCGTAAAGCCACAACCAGCCATCGCCGCCTCGTAGCTCTGTGCACAGGCGCGATCTCGTGTCGTATAATTCTGCTGCTTGCCGCCGAGCCCCCAGCTGTATTTCGCTTGCTGACAGTGCCGTGATGCCTGGTCTGATTGTGCAGCATTCAGTCACTATGGCGGACTCACGTGCCTTTGTGATGCCCCGACGTTGTTTGGCACCGAATTCAGCTCCGAATTATTCGCTGGCGAGTGCAGTTCCGCCTAGAGTTAGCACGTCCCACTGTACAGCAGCACCAGCACTGCGGTCCCAGACTGAATCGGCGTACGCTTGCACCCGCTGCGACATTTTAGAAGAGCCTTACGACGTCAAACACTATGCAATTAATAAAGAATGCCTCATGTCCTATCCCATTACAATGCGACACGATGCTCGGAAGCCCAATATAGAGTTCCTAGGACCCAGGTCTAGAACGCTGTCAGGTGGCGTGGGAGACTTAGCCACCTTCCTGCGACTGTATATGTCTGGTTTGGACAGAACATGTTCAATTGTGTCCACTCCCTCGCATAATGTTTCCTTTTTATATTTTCCGGTGTCCCCCGTCCCATCGTCCTCCTGTACTATAACAGTGACCTAGGTTAGGTGTATGATTAATTCGTGTACAACTCTATGGCCTGATGGTCTGGATTTCTCCAGTTGTGCTTCTGGATGGGTCATGATAACCCGTGTAGCGACTATGGACAAGACTGCCTTTGACATTTCAGATTGGATGGGATGCAAGCGACACCCGGTCCCCACCGACTCAGCAAGAGCAATGGGTTCTATTTATATCGGAATGAACGTGAAATCTAGTGAGGAACAGAACGTGGCTCCTGTGATTGCCAGAGCAGGTCTGAGCTGCCAGAGAGACTAGGTGATGGCCAAAGAGATTCTGTCAGAGCTAGAGGTGTCTCGGAACTCCAACTAGAGTAGCGAGGCTGAACGGAAAAGGCATTCAGCTGGGCATTGGCGACCATTCGTTGAGCACCAGTCTTATATATGAGCTATTATTCTACGCAAACATGATGCATTTCAAGCAAGCTGTTCAAAGATGGGTGGCGTCAATTTTGGTCACATCGCTCGCTTTGAAGTAAATTGGGATGAGGGTACCATGATGCCAACAGAGAACCACCGGTCTACGGAGCCACCCCGGAGCTGGCCAACAATTCGGGGGTCATGTGCCCGTTCGATTGTCGGCCTCGTATTGTCACAGGGGGCACTGAAGGGTACACTGGTGTCATCCCGGCACTCATATACTCGTGCCTACATGGGCACTGGAGGGACACTGGTGTCGCCCCGGCAGTCATATTCCCGTAGGAGGACTGGAGGGCATACTGGTGTCGCCACGGTACTCATATTCCCACAGGGGCACTGGATGGCATACTGGTGTCGCCCCGGCACGGAACACCCGTCACACGACAGCCCCACCTGGCCACTTCTCGGAAAACAGAAACGGCATCCGTCGTAAATTGCTAATGTGTACCGGGACCGCTAGCTACGCGGACAATTCAGCTCCCAGCTGCATGGGGCCCGGCCCACATATTCCCGGAATTGCAATGCAGTCACGCAACGGCGACCGCCCGTCGCCTTCGAAAAGCATCGCCAACGACACGGAGCAAATCAAACAAGCGGCCGTATCGCGTCCAGATCGTGAGTGTCGCCGCCGGCGGAGGCGGCTCGCCCCGCGACCGACCTAATTAGCCCGGGGGCGTACGGCTGTCGGTGTCGGAGCGGCGCGACATGTCACGTCGCTCCGGCACAGCCGCGTGCCGCCTGATCGGCGACAAGTCTGACGGTTCTCTGATCACGGACACGTCTTGGCGTCCTCCGGTCGGTGACACGTCTGCGGATCCTCTGATCACTGACACGTCTGCGTATCCTCTGATCACTGACACGTCTGCGGATCCTCTGATCACTGACATGTCTGCGTATCCTTTGATCACTTACACGTCTGTAGATCCTCTGATTACTGACACGTCTGCACATCCTCTGATCACTAATGCATATTGTGACACTGACATTGACATAGCCTGCTGATCACTGCGGTGTCTGTACGATAAGAGTGCAGCTTCCTATCTCATTGGTAGCCCTGAACGCACCCCAGCCCCAGTAATTTGTACATTTGGACGCTGGGGCTATGGACATATACTGGACCAGTCAGGTTTTGAGCACTGTTTATTTTTGTTGCAAACGTCCTCATCGTGTTAGCGAAACACCGGTGCTCTAGCATGCGAGGCTTCTGACCAGTGGTTCGTTTGACCAGTGACACATCCGACCAGTGGTGCATCTGACCAGTGGTCCGTCTGACCAATGGCACATCTGACTAGTAGTGCATCTGACCGGTGGCTCGTCTGGACAGTGGCACAGTTTCACTTCGCCAGATCACTGACACGTCTATACTCCGTCTGATCACTGACACGTCTATGCTCCGTCTGATCACTGACACGTCTATACTCCGTCTGATCACTGACACGTCTATGCTTCGTCTGATCACTGACACGTCTATGCTCCGTCTGATCACTGACACGTCTATACTCCGTCTGATCACTGACACGTCTATGCTTCGTCTGATCGCTGACACGTCCATACTCCGTCTGATCACTGACACGTCTATGCTTCGTCTGATCGCTGACACGTCCATACTCCGTCTGATCACTGACACGTCTATGCTTCGTCTGATCGCTGACACGTCTACATCCCTGCACGCCTAACACCGTGCTACCACCCGCACCCAGAGCATGGATGTAAAAAGCGGCCTAGAGATGGCATGCACAGTCTCTGGAACAGGCAACGCTCACTTCCTTTCTACGAACGTTGTGTGGTGCCCTGATCCGCAGTCCCGGTGAGTAGAAGCTTGCCCCCATCAGACGGTCGGCCGAGCTGCCTGGAGTCGTGTGTGATCTCTGCAGACAAGTGACGTCACCGATCTGGGCAGGACGATCTCCATACAACGCGGCCAGGTCGAGGCGGGCCCGGCCTCGGCCGGGCCGCCATGTCATAGCCCGAGGCGTAATTAATTCAGCGCCGTGATCGATAACGCTCTGAGTCGGGGCCATGAAATCGGGCTCGACCGCTCCGGCGCCAATCTGCCCGCGACCAGTCAGGCTGTCGACCTGTCCGACAGGTACCACCGCTGGCCCGTCCGACAGGTACCACCGCTGGCCTGTCCGACAGGTACCACCACTGGCCTGTCCGACAGGTACAACCGTTGGTTGACCTCTCCGACAGGTACAACCGCTGACCTCTCAGACAGGTAACACCTCTGACCTGTCCGACAGATAACACCTCTGACCTGTCCGATAAGCATCACCGCCAACATGTCCCACAGGTAGCACCTCTGACCTGTCCGACAGGTACCACCACTGACCTGTCTGACAGGCATCACCGCTGACTTGTCCGACACCCCACCTGTCTGACAGGCATCACCGCTGACTTGTCCGACACCCCACCTGTCTGACAGGCATCACCGCTGACTTGTCCGACACCCCACCTGTCTGACAGGCATCACCGCTAACTTGTCCGACACCCCACCTGTCCGACAGACTTCACCGCTGACTTGTCCGACACCCCACCTGTCTGACAGGCATCACCGCTGACGTGTCCGACACCCCACCTGTCTGACAGGCATCACCGCTGACTTGTCCGACACCCCACCTGTCTGACAGGCATCACCGCTGACTTGTCCGACACCCCACCTGTCTGACAGGCATCACCGCTGACGTGTCCGACACCCCACCTGTCTGACAGGCATCACCGCTGACGTGTCAGACACCCCACCTGTCTGACAGGCATCACCGCTGACGTGTCCGACACCCCACCTGTCTGACAGACATCACCGCTGACGTGTCAGACACCCCACCTGTCGGACAGACATCACCGCTGACTTGTCCGACACCCCACCTGTCTGACAGACATCACCGCTGACTTACCCGACACCCCACCTGTCTGACAGGCATCACCGCTGACTTGTCCGACACCCCACCTGTCTGACAGATATCACCGCTGAGTTGTCCGACACCCCACCTGTCTGACAGACATCACCACTGACTTGTCCGACACCCCACCTGTCTGACAGGCATCACCGCTGACGTGTCCGACACCCCACCTGTCTGACAGGCATCACCGCTGAGTTGTCCGACACCCCACCTGTCTGACAGGCATCACCGCTGACTTACCCGACACCCCACCTGTCTGACAGGCATCACCGCTGACTTACCGGACACCCCACCTGTCTGACAGGCATCACCGCTGACTTGTCCGACACCCCACCTGTCTGACAGACATCACCGCTGACTTGTCCGACACCCCACCTGTCTGACAGACATCACCGCTGACTTTCCCGACACCCCACCTGTCCGACAGGCATAACCGCTGACGTGTCCGACACCCCACCTGTCTGACAGGCATCACCGCTGACGTGTCCGACACCCCACCTGTCTGACAGGCATCACCGCTGACTTACCCGACACCCCACCTGTCTGACAGGCATCACCGCTGACTTGTCCGACACCCCACCTGTCCGACAGACATCACCGCTGAGTTGTCCGACACCCCACCTGTCTGACAGACATCACCGCTGACGTGTCCGACACCCCACCTGTCCGACAGACATCACCGCTGAGTTGTCCGACACCCCACCTGTCTGACAGACATCACCGCTGACGTGTCCGACGCCCCACCTGTCCGACAGGCATCACCGCTGACGTGTCCGACACCCCACCTGTCTGACAGACATCACCGCTGACTTGTCCGACACCCCACCTGTCCGACAGACATCACCGCTGACGTGTCCGACACCCCACCTGTCTGACAGACATCACCGCTGACGTGTCAGACACCCCACCTGTCGGACAGACATCACCGCTGACTTGTCCGACACCCCACCTGTCTGACAGACATCACCGCTGACGTGTCCGACACCCCACCTGTCTGACAGACATCACCGCTGACGTGTCAGACACCCCACCTGTCGGACAGACATCACCGCTGACTTGTCCGACACCCCACCTGTCTGACAGACATCACCGCTGACTTACCCGACACCCCACCTGTCTGACAGGCATCACCGCTGACTTGTCCGACACCCCACCTGTCTGACAGACATCACCGCTGAGTTGTCCGACACCCCACCTGTCTGACAGACATCACCACTGACTTGTCCGACACCCCACCTGTCTGACAGGCATCACCGCTGACGTGTCCGACCCCTTCTGACAGGCATCACCGCTGAGTGTCCGACACCCCACCTGTCTGACAGACACCGTGCTGTCCGACACCCCACCTGTCTGACAGGCATCACCGCTGACGTGTCCGACACCCCCACCTGTCTGACAGGCATCACCGCTGACTTATCCGACACCCCACCTGTCTGACAGGCATCACCGCTGACTTGTCCGACACCCCACCTGTCTGACAGGCATCACCGCTGACTTGTCCGACACCCCACCTGTCTGACAGGCATCACCGCTGACTTGTCCGACACCCCACCTGTCTGACAGGCATCACCGCTGACTTGTCCGACACCCCACCTGTCTGACAGACATCACCGCTGACGTGTCCGACACCCCACCTGTCTGACAGACATCACCGCTGACTTGTCCGACACCCCACCTGTCCGACAGGCATCACCGCTGACTTGTCCGACACCCACCTGTCGGACAGACATCATCGCTGACTTGTCCGATACCCACCTGTCTGACAGGCATCACCGCTGACTTGTCCGACACCCCACCTGTCCGACAGACATCACCGCTGACGTGTCCGACACCCCACCTGTCTGACAGGCATTACCGCTGACTTGTCCGACACCCCACCCGTCTGACAGGCATCACCGCTGACTTGTCCGACACCCCACCTGTCTGACAGACATCACCGCTGACTTACCCGACACCCCACCTGTCTGACAGGCATCACCGCTGACTTGTCCGACACCCCACCTGTCTGACAGACATCACCGCTGACTTGTCCGACACCCCACCTGTCTGACAGACATCACCGCTGACTTGTCCGACACCCCACCTGTCTGACAGGCATCACCGCTGAGTTGTCCGACACCCCACCTGTCGGACAGACATCACCGCTGACTTGTCCGACACCCCACCTGTCCGACAGGCATCACCGCTGACTTGTCCGACACCCACCTGTCGGACAGACATCATCGCTGACTTGTCCGATACCCACCTGTCTGACAGGCATCACCGCTGACTTGTCCGACACCCCACCTGTCGGACAGACATCACCGCTGACTTGTCCGACACCCCACCTGTCTGACAGACATCACCGCTGACTTTCCCGACACCCCACCTGTCTGACAGGCATCACCGCTGAGTTGCCCGACACCCCACCTGTCTGACAGGCATCACCGCTGATCTAAAAATGAGCAACAGTTTAGCACTAAATAAACACATCGGGGTGTTCGAAAACGTGCCGGTACGTTACAAAGTTCATCGATAGAAAAAAAAGCAACAACACCCTGACAGCAGCCGGCGTTTCAAAAATGTGTCTGGCCATTAATAAATATTGGCAAAAAACGCATCGGTTCCATAAAAAATTAAGACCAAGCCAGGGCCTAGGTTCGGTAGCCAATCCAGGATCATATTTGACCAACGAGGTGAAGTGCATCAAAACTCATTGGGTGTCAAGATTTCTTACCCACCAGGAAATGTTGGAAGAAGAGAACTAATCATGAAATTGAATGTATGGAATTTTCATAGCGAACCCCCATGCGAAGCATTCCATCGCGTAAAACATGGCGCAAGACTATCATGTGAAAAACAAATAGCAAATTCTAGGAGACCAAGCAAAAACCGTTGAATGGCACGAACTGTGTGGCAAATGCGCCGAATGCGCAAAGCGGGCGCACATGTGTAAGAACGTTGGCGTGGTGGTGACCGGACGTTATGAACTGGAATTATCGAAATTATAAAATTTTGCTTCTTGAGATGATTTGTTCTGAGGTGACTTATCAAGGAATACCAAAACAATAAATATCGAGTAGGGTAGGGGAGTCAGGGTTGAAATACGGTGACTCAGAAGCGATGGTGATAGATTGGGCCTACTCCACGGAACAAATAAGTTATTCACAAAATATTTTATTTTAAAAATATAAGAGCGCCTTTTAAAAATAATAGTTGTCGAAATCCGGTGCATCTGAGCCAAAAATAATGAACATCATCCAATTTCGTTTGCCCCCTCCCATGACGCAAATCCTGGATACGTCACTGGGGTACGGGGGGGGGGGGTAGGTTCGGGTCCGCGCCGAAAGTTGACATCCCCAAACAGGTGGACTAGATCCGCTAGTGTCACGATATTATACTGATTTGGTATGAATCCCACCTTGTGAAAATTCGTTTGATGAGTCCCTGCGGGAAGGCATTGGGGAATTGTTGGATGTACGCTGCGTACTTTTGATGTGTTGTGGCTTATTGTATAGACCATGTAGTTTGCTATGCAACCATGCAGTGACAGATTTTTAAGGAAATTGTTTTGAGGACTCAGCGTTGTCAGAACTGGTGAATTAAAAACACAATGGATGGAAATACTGATGAAATGACAAATGCTGGACCATAGATGCGATGCGAATAGTTGTAGTTACTGGAGGCCCTTTACCGAACACTTGAGCGCCCAAACTTCTCCCAGGAGACACAAAATCTCCACATGTATGGTCGGGAGACGCGCTTTTCCCTGTCGTGTCCAGATAGCAGCATATTATGTGCCAGCAGCCATGTTGACCCTTTGTTTTCTGTTTGCAGTATATCAAGAATATCCTGCATGATGCTGATAGGACGTAAGTACACGATGAATGTGAATTGTTGCAATAGCCTCACCTAGCATTTCGCTGCAGGGAGAGCCATGCATTATCCATTCCGTGGCTGGCCGCTCCGTGTACAATTCCTGCCAGCTGGCTGCAATACACCGTGTGCAAATAACCGACGGCACTTTGTTTCCGGTCGTGGAGACGTTGGAGTACTTAGCCATCTAATCAAGGTCACATCTAAGCCTGTTCTCTGTTGCCTCGACGCTTTGCTAACGGGTACTTGCTGTGAAATGATTTTGTCGCGCTCCTTTGCACGCGGGAGTTTAACGGTAAGCTCCCACGTGGAGCCGGATGGATAAGACAACTCTTGCTTTGGTACGAAATGATCGCGACTGGGCCTCGCCTCCTTCAAAGATTCTTCCATAAGTGCTGGATCGCAGCCAAAGCCGGTGTGGCGACTGACGTTTCTATCCATAGGCCCCATGTTAAATCTGAGCAGGATTGGTGCAGAATTCGCCACGCCTTCCTCACGGCATTCCCCACTCACTGGTGCTCTCGTCTGGCCGTGAGTCAACTGATCGGTTATTGGCAGGCTGTTGCGACCTCACCTCGATAGCTAAGTTGGCTGGAGTGTTGTGGCCTGCATCTGTCTCACCTGTCCTGACAATACAGGGTCAGAGTCGCTGTGCACCTACGTAGCCCCGAGCCGTGATGGTCAGCTGGACCGGTAAGGCCGGGGACGACGGCGACTAACGACGGTATCAGTGCACTGGCGGCAACTCCAGCCACAATTCTACTGGTGGATCGGAATGATCATATCGGATGGTATCATGATAGGGTCAGGTTCACGCAACAAGCTAAGCTTATCATAGGAATCTGTTCCATAAAGCCAGCCCAGCAAACATTTTGACTAAGCTTCCTTAAAATGTCTGGTTATTAAACAGCTACTGTCAGATTACTGGAAGGAAATGCACAGCTTATTGACCATATCTTGACAGGCCATTGACCGGTTATTATCACTCCGATTATGCAGTGTTCGGGATCATCATTGATACCATGAGCGCTTCACTCTGACCTTGAGCTGTTTGTGATGCGTCATCGGCTGCAAAACTGTCCCACAGAGATGCATGCTGCCACATGAAGAACAAGTGACAAAGACGAGCCCAAAGCGTAGCCCAATACAGTCGCATTACCTCGTCCGCACCCAGCGCCCGAGAGCTAAGTGTCACGCTTGAAGCTAAACAATGGGTCGTAAATGTACAAAAAAGAAGGCTGTAATGTACTTCAATGATAATTTGAATACATGCCCCAGCATGCATCGGCCTACGGCACCGGGGAAAATGTCACCTGGGCAATTCCTACACATATATGCAAACAATTACGTGAGAATGCAGAAGATGTTTGTTTATTTGGTGGTTCACGACACACTTTGTGCACATTCACGGCTAATGGCGCCGCCCACACTGTTTCGCCGGTGGGCCGCGGGATTGGGAAATGTCCTGAGTGGCGCTAGAGTCGAAGCCGGCAGAAGATGTATATAACCATTTGATGCGGACGTTTTCGCATAGCTTTTCTTCCTTTTGTTCAATATATGTATTATTTCACTGTCCACGAACAAATTGCAAGTAAGAGGAGTGATTCCGTACCTTGGACAGACATTGTTCGTTTCCACAGTGTTTCGGTACCTTCGACAGGCAGCATTGGTTTTCCTCGGAGTGGTTCGGTACCTTGGACGAACATTGTTCGTTTCCCCCGTGTGGTTCGGTCCTCCGACAGACAGTGTTGGCTTGCCTCTGAGTGGTTCAGTGGTATTCCACGTTGCACACAGTGCACTGTCCGAAGACAAACAACGAGCTCCTATCAGCATATCAGCCAATACCAACGATAGCAACTTTTGCGAACAGTCGATGATCCCAGAGCCTGCGTATCGAATCAACGCTATCAGGTCCGAACCCTGCACTGCATAGAGCACATCCACCATGCGCTCATGAATGTCAACAATCGACCATTCACTTTGATGCCACTCAAGCACTGCACTGCAACGTCGCGTCGGCCAGGAGCGTGTACAGTCATTGTCAATGTACACACCCACACCCACACCACCCACGCGACAAAATGCAGCAGCACGCCGCAGACGCACCCCCGCCCCCCAAGGCGGACGTCGGTCGGCGGCCAGTGCTGTCGGCCCTCCCCGACGGGTGTCGATCGGCGGCCAGTGCTGTCGGCCCTCCCCGGCCGGTGCTGTCGGCCCTCCCCGGCCGGTGTCGATCGGCGGCCAGTGCTGTCGGCCCTCCCCGACGGGTGTCGATCGGCGGCCAGTGCTGTCGGCCCTCCCCGGCGGGTGTCGATCGGCAGCCAGTGCTGTCGGCCCCCCCGGCGGGTGTCGATCGGCAGCCAGTGCTGTCGGCCCTCCCCGGCGGGTGTCGATCGGCAGCCAGTGCTGTCGGCCCTCCCCGGCGGGCGTCGATCGGCAGCCAGTGCTGTCGGCCGTCCCCGGCGGGTGTCGATCGGCAGCCGGTGCTGTCGGCCCTCCCCGGCGGGTGTCGATCGGCGGCCAGTGCTGTCGGCCCTCCCCGGCCGGTGCTGTCGGCCGTCCCCAGCGGGTGTCGATCGGCGGCCAGTGCTGTCGGCCCTCCCCGGTCGGTGCTGTCGGCCCTCCCCGGCGGGTGTAGATCGGCAGCCAGTGCTGTCGGCCCTCCCCGGCGGGTGTAGATCGGCAGCCAGTGCTGTCGGCCGTCCCCGGCGGGTGTCGATCGGCGGCCAGTGCTGTCGGCCCTCCCCGGCCGGTGCTGTCGGCCCTCCCCAGCGGGTGTCGATCGGCGGCCAGTGCTGTCGGCCCTCCCCGGTCGGTGCTGTCGGCCCTCCCCGGCGGGTGTAGATCGGCAGCCAGTGCTGTCGGCCCTCCCCGGCGGGTGTAGATCGGCAGCCAGTGCTGTCGGCCGTCCCCGGCGGGTGTCGATCGGCGGCCAGTGCTGTCGGCCCTCCCCGGCCGGTGCTGTCGGCCCTCCCCAGCGGGTGTAGATCGGCAGCCAGTGCTGTCGGCCCTCCCCGGCGGGTGTCGATCGGCAGCCGGTGCTGTCGGCCCTCCCCGGCGGGTGTCGATCGGCAGCCAGTGCTGTCGGCCCTCCCCGGCGGGTGTCGATCGGCGGCCAGTGCTGTCGGCCGTCCCCGGCGGGTGTCGATCGGCGGCCAGTGCTGTCGGCCCTCCCCGGCGGGTGTCGATCGGCGGCCAGTGCTGTCGGCCGTCCCCGGCGGGTGTCGATCGGCGGCCAGTGCTGTCGGCCGTCCCCGGCGGGTGTCGATCGGCGGCCAGTGCTGTCGGCCCTCCCCGGCCGGTGCTGTCGGCCGTCCCCGGCGGGTGTTGATCGGCGGCCGGTGCTGTCGGCCCTCCCCGGCCAGTGCCGCCGGCCCTCCCCGGCGGGCGGTGCTGTCGGGCCTCCCCCCCCCCCCGGCGCGGTGACTAGCCATGTCGCGTGCCCCCGACGCTTTGGTGGGGTCGGCCGATCGACGGCGTGTGCACAGTCCAGCATAAAGGAGAATTGGGCGGTGGTGTGGACGGCGCGGAGCTGCGAGCGGCGCCGACTGGTGCCCGCCCTGACGTGACGTGATGTGACGTGACGGAAGGTCGCCGTGCTGGTGCCCGCCGTGACGTGACGTGATGTGACGTGACGGAAGGTCGCCGTGACGTGATGCGACGTGACGGAAGGTCGCCGTGACGTAATGTGACGTGACGGAAGGTCGCCGTGACGCTGACCGGTGGTCACTATGACGTGACGTGACGTGACGTGACGTAATGTAACGTAAGGCCGCGGTGGCGTCAGCCCGTGACCGCCGTGACGTGACGTGACGTAACGTAATGTGACGGAAGGCTGCGGTGACGCCAGCCCGTGGCCGCCGTGACGTGACGTGACATAAGACAACCGTGGCGCCTACCGGTGCCCGCCGTGACATGACGTGTCGTGATGTGATGTGACGGAAGGCCGCCGCGGCGCCGATCGGTGGCCACCGTGACGCGACGTGACGTCAGCCCCGTCGCTACGCCGACCGCGGCGCGTCCGCACGGAAATGCCGCCGGCGCCGGCCGTCACGTGAAATTTGCAGTCCTCGGTGGTATGTTTGTTGCACGATTGCGGTGTGCGTCGCAGCCCATCTCAAGAACCGACCGTCGTGGCGAAGGGACATCCCAGGCGGCGACGATACCCGGAACGCCTGCTCCTGGATGCGGAGATTGTCCGTGTTCGGACGTTGGAAGTGGGACGCCCGTCCCTTCACCATCGTGCAAGGACTGTATATTTGCGACTGGAGCTGGGAACACGACTAGCAAGCTTGTTGGCCATGCGCATAATAAGATGTCATTGTTTTCCATTGCGTGATCTTCGACTGGTTACAAGTCGCTGACCTCTACATTCTGGAAGCACTCATTCCGCGCAGTGGGACACTGGACGCAGACACGAGCAGAGACCCCGAGTCGCGGGATGTGGGTAGGGAACACGAGTGCGTGTGGGAGCACGAGTAGGTGAAACAATCAGGGAACACTGTCTAGGCTGTCAGTGAGGATCGCGGAGGTAGCTGACATTGACGGGGCGGGTAGATGTGACCTGACCTTGCGTCAAAATGCTGACGCTATGCACATGGTGTAAGGACAACTTGCCCAGTGCGCGTGTGGGTATGGGGGGAAGCGGTACCGGCTATACCTTCCTCATCATACCTGGTTGGTAGATTCGGCTTGGCACTTCTCTATCTAAGATTGGTGGAGCCTCAGCATTTCACGAATGGGTGGTGTAAATCGCATGCCGGTGACCACGCAATTCGATGTGAAAGTAGGGTCTGAAAAATGTCCTGTTTATGCTACGTTAAGTTTCTCGTTCGGGCAAGGAAGAGTGATTACGGTCTTCTTCCATTGTGTTTAGGATATGTCTCCGTTGCAGAATGCTGCGTTTTATCAGCGACGCAACTACACCTTGTTTGTGTGTCGCATTTACTTACACTTATCCTTGTAGTTACACTAACACAAATACCATCAGTGACGTATTTGCGACGAAGTCACTCACCCTCCGCAAGCTGCAAAAGAAGCTTCCGTAGTTTCCTCACAAGCATAAAAGAGCGGCAACATGGCGGGACTTTGCCATCAACTCCTCTCCGTGCCTGGTCGTTTCCACAATGTACATGACTGTACTGCTGACATGTCAGATTTCGTTGTCGGTTGGATTCCGTACCGAGCGCCATGTGTTCCGTGCGGTGTTACCGAGAGCAAGCGGTGGTGCCAATGGCAACCCAGACTGGGAGCTGGACCCATTGTTGGTGAGTTGGATTCTTCTTTGGTTGGTCTCTTGAAACAGGGGCATACTCGCAAACGGAGACATGTAGACGATGGTATCTATTGGAGACTAAAGATACACAATTTCCCTTGCGTCGGTGATAAACGAGCGTGTTGGGACTGTCTGAGAAAGGGGCCCTCATTAGCATGTCGCTCAGAGGCAGCGGCTGCTGTAATTTGCGCGTTTTCGTCCCATTTTAGAGAGGCTCGTACATTTCGTCAATAAGCTTGACTGATTCTGACAATTCGGCATGTCTATTCAATGTTCAGGCGGTTGCATATACCGTGTTCGACACGGCATATTGCATTTCGTATAATCTGATTAGGGTGAAACTCATTTATTTCTACTGCGCTTCTGGCAAAATTGGCGGGATTATTACCGACAAGGCGTTCAACCCCGGAATGCAGTGCACGTATGTATGCTCCTCTGTTTGTACCTCTATCATGCACCCTACTCTCATTCGCCCTTTCTCTTTTCGTTCTCCGCCGAACACCACCACTGCTGAGGTCATTGTCTGGATGCCCTTGCCCTCGCCCCGTTCACTTCGCTTAGATACAAGCAGTCTGCAACTGTCGCGAAGCAAACATCATTGTGAAAATGTTTGGTGTTTCGAGACCAGGCGCAAATGCCCCGGTATCTCAAATCAATGTCAGCATGATATGTACTACGTTGCGCATGCGTTAATATTGTCGCAATATAACTAGCGGAGAATCCAATGATCTTGCATCATTCTACAGTCAGCTATCATTCATTTTGAATCGAGCAACGATATGAACGTCGTGAAGTCACCAGTCCGATGGAGAACTTCCGTCAGACCAGCTGCACCATAGTTCGTACTCGATGCGATATCTCACTCCTGTTTTATCTTTTCTGTCGCCAGGCAGCTTTGAAAGAAATTTCTTGCGGCTCGGCGGGCCATTTGGTGGCGTTTTTGTATCATCTCCAGTTACTTTTCATTAGGACGTGTTCGCCAGCCTGTCAGGTTTTTAAAAAGATTTTAATTAGTTCCGAGATTTAGGGAGAAATTAACGATTACGGCCTTAAGTGCTGAATTTGTGATGATTCCGCTGTTATTCACGGTGGCAAGAAAAATATGAGGCTCTTCCAGCTTACGTCGCGTTCTGTTGGAAATATGTGGGTGATAAGCAGTTGTGCTGTTCTCCTAACAGGAACCACGACGATTTTGATGGAAAATTGGTGGCTGCGGTAAGGTATGAAGAGTGCCCGTAGCTCGTTCCACAGCAGCTTGTCATAATTACCTTAGCACCACCTAGACATCTGACTGTACACACTACAGTGTCGGGTCATCATCATCTGACATCTACACACCACAGTGTCTGGTCATCATCATCTGACATCTGTACACTACAGTGTCCGGTTATCATCATCTGATATCTACACACTAAGGTTTCAGATCATCATCTTTGACATCTACACACTAAAGTGTCTAGTCATCATCATCTGACATCTGCACACTAAGGAGTCAGATCATCATCATTTGACACCTACAAACTACAACAGATGGTCATTATCATCTGACATATACACACTACAGTGGAGGGTCATCATCATCTGATCTACACACTACAGTGTCGGGTCTCCAGACTGCGGTACAAGGAATTACTTGTGGATCGGTGTGTTCGAATCCAGAGCCGAAACTATCGGTTCACATGACATTAGTACGTGCTTAACAGTGCGGGAAATCTAGCGAGACCTTGCATCGTGCGAATTGTTCTCACTTTGTGTTTATTCGTCATGAATAACCTCTTGAATGGTGTTATGCACCGGGACTGTGGTTGGGTTCTCACAGCATGAGCAGACACCGAGCGGTGTAGTGCGGGAGACCCGTGCCACCTGTCGTGCCGCCCTGGGCCCCGGTCAGCAGCCGGTCTTGATCGGCCGCTCCCTTGGACTCTGCGGCCAGCCGGAAGGTTTTCGTCAGCCGCTGCCCGCTGCCGCCGGCTCGCCCTCCTCCATTCATCTTCGCGCTCGCCTGCGGTGTTCATTTGTTTCCGTTTTGTTTTCTAATTTCGCCTGTCCACAAGCATTTCCGCCTTTCCGCCGTTGTCGTAGATATAGAATAAAAGTTAGAAATCAGCACTTTTCCGGCAGCGCCGTGCCAATCGGCGGTGATTTGTGTCCGTCCAAAGATCAATAGGCTGGAAATGGTCGCCGATCGGCGGCGGCGCCGTTTGCCCGGTGAGTGTTGCGGCGCCATCGTCCGCATCGCATTTAAATGCCGTGTCTAATGAGTGTCCGCGTGCCGGCAGGCGCGGCGCGGCCGCCGCAATAAAAGGTCGGCCGCCGACGCTGGATGTCGATCCGTTGGCGCCACGGCGCCCGCCGTTGCTGACTGTGCGTTTCGCGGTGCGCACGATGCCCGATAAAGGCGCCCAACGTGCGAAAATAAAACAGGCCGCCGAGGAGTAACCGATTTATAGCCGGTGTCAGTATTCTGCTCGGGACCCGGCCAGATTGAGATGAAATCCGGCAGAAAACAAGAGGACGCAAAAAGGATTCGCGACCCGGATGATTAGAATATTGATAGATTTTGAAAGCTGTAATGCTAGACAGCAATCAAATAAAAGATAAAATATGGAGCACGTTTTGAATTGCTTGAAACACAGAACGAGAGAGCGGCAGAAAATAAAGGTGGTAGGATATATGGTTTTATTTTTCGGCTTTATAGGGATTGGCATTTCCAGATTTATGAAGTTGATAGTTCAGTGTTATCGCGGTATAAGATTTTGCCTTTATGACCACTTTAGAACCTGTTTTGAGAAGATGTTGTCGATGAGGACTTCAAAATCGGCGGGAATAAAGCGGCTATGTATCATTCTCTGTTATCTTGAAAGTGTGTGCGTCCACTTTCCATCGCCCGGTTTCAATTGTTTGTCACTAGCGTTGAATGATGCATTGCATTCTAACCTGCCAATGCCTACAGCTTGTCCGTGAAATTTGCCACGGCTGGCACTGTGCAGGATAGTTTGGCCACGCTCGTTTGTTTGCAGTGCCTTTCACTCCCACCCCACAGTCACACTCGACGCCCACGACTATTCTGCGGAGCCAGCTGAAACACTTCCACCTGCCCGGCAGACCGGCCGGGCATGTAGTGTTTCGCCGCTCCGCCCAGAGATGTCGCCCTCGACGACGCCAGCAGTGATCCCCGCCACGCCACGTCCGACGTGTCCGAGTCTGCTGCAGCGTAGAGACGCATTGCCGCATTAAAACCGTATCGTCGTTGCGGCGTCGCCGCCGCGCCGGTGCTTATGCGGCAATTCCTGGATTTCGGGGTCATTTGTCTGATAGGGCGAGACTAGACTCGGCTGAGGAAGGACGCACCGGGGAACTTGTGCTACAAGCCAATACTTGAGATACCTTAGATACCGAGCTGCCGCCGGTTATCACCCATATCCACAACGGCATTGCAAATGCATGAGTTCCAAAGCTCGGACAACGAGCGACACAAGTAAAGGGTCGAACCCCGGAGAGTACATAGCGGTGAAGGATAGTCCAAGTATCATAGTGTATAATTAAATATACTTGGCTGATGTACAGTTAGTAGTACTTGGTTCATGTCGGCCACAATAGTTTTTATCGGTCCAGTGACTACAACAAGCGTGACGGACTTAACGCTTATGTGATGGACAACCCTGCACCCCTGCATAGTAGTCCGCGAAACACTTAAGGAATTTCCGTCGTCTTCAAACCGTCAGATTAATCGTCCGAGGAAGAAAGTACAGGTACCTACTGGCAACATAAATGATTTAGCTCACTGTCGCTGACATTGACAGAGGCGGGGTGGGAAAGAGCTCCCCCCCCCCTCTCCCACCCCTCATTGTCTGATCTGAGAAATGCACAGTGCCTTTGATTTGGCGACATATGCACACACTTTGTGGAACAAATATTATTCGAAGCCGCCACTCATGCACTAGCCATATATAACTCTGAGAAATAAACACCAAAGACGTTTTTGGGTGGATCCACCGATAGCCAAGGATTCGCATTCGGCACAGCGTGTCCGTATAGGTAGAGGATGGGAAGTCTGAGTGCGTGTTCCTAAAACAGTGAGGGCAAACCTCCAGTGCATACCCCGAAGTGCATATCATCCAGTGCATATCATATCACTAACACTTGGGCTATGTGACCAGGGACAACATGATCTCACTAACACATGGGCTAGGAGACCAGGGACGACATTGTCTCACTAACACATGGGCGAGGAGACCAGGGACCATAGAAGCTCACCAACACATTGGCTAGGCTAGAGCAACCTTCGATGCATACCCCGAAAGCCATGTAATCTCACCATCTCATGGACAAGGAGTTAGATCCTACTTTCCGAAAGAGCTTGACCAGGAGCTCCTTCACGGACACTGAGCGGAAGGCGTGTTCGGGCATTTCGGGCGGAGGGCGTTATTCTCCACCAGGAAATAGTCAATAAACAACTTCTCATAACCCTGCACTGTGCATGCCCTGTTGGTTCCTCTGTTCCATACACTTAAAATGAGCACTGGGGGCTTTTGCAGTCAGATTGTATGGATTGTAATCTTAGATTGTATGGAAAGGACATTTCGTCCCTAACCTCGTCTAGGGTGAGTAATTTTGGAAGGTTCTCCGATGCGTTTGCTGACCCACCACTATGTGCAGGGAAAGATCCACCCCTACTAACACTAAGCGTTCATCGGCAGCTTCCGAATTGCATCTCCCCATTCTGGTTCAGAACAAACGTACTGCCATTACCGATCAGCATATCAAAACATTCCTTAGCCATGCTCGGTAGCTACATTGAGTGTTTTGCATGCGCACATGAATAACCATATTCCACACTATTAACTGGGATATCGTACTCTTGATGTGGGATTGAAGAGTGATATGAACCACACTGTCGGTCGCCGATGGCCGCATACGCCATATGGTGTCGGACTAATGTAATTTACTCTTCCTCTTCCCCTTCCTTTCGACAGCCTGCTTTGTTCAACTGAAATATGATGACTTAGTGAAATAAACCGGTGATACACTGTCTGCCAAAATGCTGGATTCTGCGTTTTTGCGTATCTGCAATCAGCAAGTTCTCGCGACGTTAAATGAGACGCAATCGGTGATTAAATAGTTGTCAAATTGTGAAACGGAATAATTAACCCATACATATCTGCCGTCTACCCATAAAGATGTCGTGAGCGCCATCGCGACGCCAGACGAAAGAGGAGATTCCATCGCCGCTTCAGACGTAAGAGGAGGTTCCATCGTTGTCAGCATCAGTCAAATTATGCCACTTATTGAGCTGCTTGGAAACTGCTCTCTCACACATTAGTTGTGCGACTAGCCGAGATATGTGTGGTTTGAAAAAAATATTTCTGCAACGGTTCAAAAAGATGTTAATCAAGCGCCAACTTAACAACTTCGGGGTGAACTGCTGACAGCTTTGAAGTGCTGACCAAACTCAAGAACCTTTTTTAACTGACGCTATTCTGAAGTGATAAATATCTCTGTTTCCCCAAGGTTATCGATAAATCATTCGTAGCAAATGCCTTCTTTAGCTGATTAGTGATTTGAGGCGCGTTGTCACTGAGTCTATTGGCCACCTGACACAGATGGCGAACGTTACGACTGCGTCCATTGGCCACCTGGCACAGATGGAGAACGTTACGACTGCGTCCATTGGCCACCTGGCACAGATGGCGAACGTTACGACTGCGTCTATTGGCCGCCTGGCACAGATGGCGAACGTTACGACTGCGTCCATTGGCCACCTGGCACAGATGGCGAACGTTACGACTGCGTCCATTGGCCACCTGGCACAGATGGCGAACGTTACGACTGCGTCCATTGGCCACCTGGCACAGATGGAGAACGTTATCACTGCGTCCATTGGCCACCTGGTACCGAGCCGGTCAGATGTACCAGAGCCGGTAAAGTGTACCCGAGCCGGTCAGATGTACCCGAGCCGGTGAGATGTGCCCGAGCGGGTGAGATGTACCCGAGCCGGTGAGATGCATATCTGTACAATAGACGCGGTAGTAGATGCTCGAGCTTCGCCCTCGGGCGGAACCACACGCTTTCTGGCTGGCTATCTTTGTCAGACTCCACTTTGGGAGTACGGATTGTGTGTACCCTCTTCAGAATTGTAGGGAAATTAACATCCATTTTTTTCTTATGGCAGCATAAGCGAATCTTCGTGACAAAGCCTTTCAATATACTTGTTTACTAACGTAGCTCCCAATAAACTCCGGAATTAGGGCAAAGGGTGAAACTTTAGCGTCGACCGTTCCAAATAGGAACGGGATTGTGCTTTTTACACCCGATGTTATGCTCGTCAACGTAGTTATCTCCAAAGGGTTCAGTTTTTCAAATTACAAAGAACTCCGAATTGTGGGTAAAAAGTAATCAATTGGCACATTATACTTCTAGTCAAAAGCAAACTGAGTTTCACTCATACTTTTATACCCGGCAATTTAGTTGCTTCTAGCGGTCCATTCTACGACTAATGAATAGAAGGCCACAATTGTGAGCAAATACCGAACCCGGAACTTGAAAGTGGGTGCTGCTGGTTTCATATCGGTGTGAAGCTATTCTCAAAATGTTTTAAATAAGGAGAGGCAGTTGCTAGGATTTGGCAGCTTGAAAATGTTCGTGGCCGGGTGGTCAAACGCTTGATCCGCTTCCAAGTGGGAACAATGTGTGGGTCACGAGATGGGATCCGCGCGTCTCGTAACCTCTTCTCGGAAGACACACCGTCGGCTGGGTTCTGACAAGTGTTGCTTTGGTGATGTTGTGCCCAATAAGCAATCCTCCTGAACGTAGGCTGGTCGAGGTGCAAATGAAGAAGGAAACTTTATGGAGGTGGATGCTGCTTGTCTGTTGTATCGTGTATGAACGATATATTTTGTCCGGTATGATTTTGCCTTCCTGAATGCAGCGGTCATATGGATATAGCGCAATGTTAATATATCACTTATGTCCCCGCCATGTGAGGCCAATTGTGTGCATCCATTTGTCCCCTGTGATGAAGAACTGCTGGACGTTACATCACCACCGTCCATCAAATTGAGAGCGTCATCTGTCACAAAATTGTATATGGATTCCAACTCCTCCGCCTCACGGTACTAATTCGAGTGTTATAAAACTTGTTTCATTTGACCTCAATCAACTCCCCAAAGTCGCCTCTATCTGGTCACGCTATTCAGTTTCTGAAGCATTACTTATCAAGGAACAAGTTGAAGAGCGGCGCTAATCACGCACACAGTACAAGTGCAGATGCATTAGTCCGCGACATGGTTATAAAGACACTGGAAATAGGACGGGATATTTCTAGTTCCTTGTCCCTGTATGTGCAAAAAGGTAGAGCCTCCGCTGGACAGAATAGGCATTGCCTATTTGGCCAGTGTACATAAGAAATGTATCGGACGTATTGGTTAGCTAGTGCACTGAAATGTTTTCGCACAGTTCTGGCCATTTCGAAGTTATACGATGAAAGAGATGAGAAAACAGCGTAAAGATGAAGGTGGTCACGGATCGGTATCGTGTGGTGTAGAACGACCGGATGGAGTGCTCTTGTTGCGAAAAGGCACTAAGTTGCATACTTTTGTGCTCCAAACTCGTCCCATTATATAGAAAACTCATCAGCGGGGCGAAGCCCGAACCCGACCTTCGGCAGGTATGCGATTAACGATCCAGGCTAATTGAATGAGTTTGTTTATTGAGGCTTTATTGCACACCGACCGCAAACAATGAGATAGGTCGTGCTGCTGGTACTGCGAACAGCATCCATCATGTTCATCGGAGACTTCCTCAAACGTTCGGGTACTGAATAAAGCACCATTAACAGCAATATTATAAGTGAAACTGTATCCAAGTTACTTGAATGGGCACAAAATTACCTTGCTCTCGACCTCCCCCCAAACATGAATTCATTATCGTTCATTGCTTGCTGCTCCAAGCTGGAGCGACTTGGAGGAAGTTACAGAGGTGTATGTGTGGTAAATTTAGCCAGCCTGACACTGTATTGGTGATGTCGGCTGTTGCGGTGTGTTTTTCTGAGTGTGTAGTTGTGTAAGGCTTAGATGTGGAACAAGGTGGAGCAAGGAGTGCTGAGTTGAGGGTAGAAGACGAGAAAGGAATTGTAGAATTGAGTTGAAGAGAGTCGACGGGAAGCGTAGTTGAATGGTATCTTGAAAATAGTCGAGTAGAGATGAGCAGAGCTGTTGAGGTACAGTAAAGGTGTAGCTGAGCTGTAGCTGAATATTTGTAGTAGAGTTGGAATTGAAGAGTTTTGACCGGCCGCTACTTCACCGTGATGAAATACCGAATAAGCTACCAATCCGGACAGTGCCTGTTTGGAGGGTGAGTTGGGAATCTGCCACCGCTGCTAGTGGAGTTGACTTTTACAAAAACAGAGCAGGCACTGGATGGAACCTTGCTCTTTGTTTGTTTTCATGCCTTGTCGTTTTGGCTACTTTTTTGGACGAGTCTAGTTGCTTTTTTACGTAACATATGCTTCTTTTGTTTATTCTGGATCTCCCTAATCGTGTTTTCGTTTCCTTTTTAGCGTATCTTTTGATTTTGATTTGTTTTGCTATACTTGAATGAAAAATACACTTTCAATCTATGGGTGCACTAGACGCTCTAGACATGGAATGTCGTTGACCCTTTCCACTAGTTTGAAGACATGATGTCAGCAGTGGCAGCATGGACATTGTCACGGTGGAGGAACCGGCGGACGCGCCCACAAACTTCACATGGAAAAGTCGACCCAAGCACGCTCTCGTTCCTCCCCATCCCCAACCCTTTTCAAAATGCGTGGCGACGCCCATGGGTGCGAGACTTGTCCTCGGTCCATTCCATCGGTGCGACACGACCGCTCTGCCGGCCACCATAGTTGGCGGCGGCGACAACAGATGTCACCACTAGCCCCGCTGCATGCGGCCTCGTTGCAACACATCTGTGACGTAGGCGGGCGTCCTGGGTGCAGAGGTTGTCTCCGGTCGCCGATGACAAACGCGCTCGGCGGCCGCCGGTGCCGACAACTAAGCTGCTATTATGACGCACTGGGCGACCCGGCCGGCGCAGTCAGCACTGTTGTCCGCTGACTTGCCGCGTGACGAGTATTAGAGGTGTTCACGGTGGCTTGTTCGAATCCGCTCTGAGTTACGTCGCATCAGGTCTGTCATGGCCGGTCGACGCGACGGTCATCACAGACGGTTATGCAATGTTATGAGACCACATTGGCCGGCACTCGCCAAACTATATCGATACAAAATATACTGATGAATAGGGCATTGAATGGATGGCAAATGTCGACAAATACTGGAAAATGGTTTCGTACATCAATGCCATTAATGGTGCTGATTATTCGCATGCATTTTGAGATTTGAATCCCAGGGTGTGTGGGCTCCGATCCGAGGTTGAAATAAATTTGAATTTTTGCATCGAAATTTCGAAATTTGCACGCCATGTAGTTCACACATTTAAACCGATTTAATTGGGTTCGAGTTGACTGTCCTCGATACCTGCTAGTGCCGCATTCGTAACTCATTAAAATACAAATGGAGGGGTATTAGTGCCAGTTCGGGTAGTTGTCGAATTTGAGTGTAAATAGGATCTACAACTTCTCTAGAACATGGCGTGACATTTCGCACACCGGTCCCTTTACATTTGCATTTAAGCGAAGTTTAAATTTGCGAAATTTTTGGGCTTGACCTCGACCTGTGATGTCATATTTCACGCAGATGAAAAGATGGTGTCTATTCGTGTAGTTGTCATACGCCTTCTCTGTACCTCATCAAAAACAAAGACATATACAAGTCATACAAGGTGAAAGTCAAAGTCAAATTGGAGTTTTCAACATCAAATTGTGCGATGTATGTGTTCTGGATCAATTTAAGCTCAGAACCCCGTGAAACGCATTGAAATATTTATATCTGCACCCGAAAGTCTTCAAATGACTGTCACAAGCTGTTTTGTAGTGTGCATTGACACTACATATAAAGTATTGCGATTATGTAAATATGACTCATGATGACCTTTGAGATCACGAGCGGTGTAAATTGGCAACGCATTACATTAGAATCCGTCATGCAATCTGTCAGCATCTTGCAGCCCCGGTGCATCGATACAGATCAAGCAAAGTCGAAAAACGGCAAAATTGTAACAGCTGGCCCTCTTGATGACGTCATTTTGGCATACCTTGGATGATCTTATCAATCAATCTTTTCACCAATATGTTCAGAATTGATGCACCGAGAGATATTGAAAACTTAGCACGGCCAAACCGGATATATAGCGCAACAAGACATTGAGGACCATTAACGCCCCCTCCCCCTCCTCCACTAGCAGCTGCCAGGTTAGCGTCCCGCCTCCTATCAATAGGAATGGCGTCCGCAAGCCATGAAAACAATTCCAATTCACTGAACAAACTCTATGTTTAGTCTACAACAAAGCATGTGTTTTGGCATTTGAATGTTTCGACGCGACACCATTGCTTTACATTATATCTGGAATTTTATCTCGTTCGAGCCTATCAAACGGGATGCTATCTCGTATCTCGAACTATATCTCGAAGTCGCATAGTGCATCGCTCGAGTCCACCATTGTACACCTCGCACCTTGTTTGACAGGAACACTCGTGCTAAGCCTATTCGCACTCCGGCACTGCCGGTGGCTGTTGAGAGCCAGCCCGACCTTAGAGAACACACGTTTAGCTGGAGTGCTGGAGGCGGGGCACGGACAGGTATCTTTTCACGGGTGGTCCGAGCAGATGATACCGTTCTTGTTTTCTTTCCACCACAGAAGAACCGATGAGTTCCTTAACACCTTGTCTTCCCGGAATTGTTGCAGTTCATCATCTGCTGTTGTATACTTATCCTCATCTGAACTCGAAGGCAAGCATATGATGAGACGCCTTTTCTATATTTGTTGACTTTCCGACTTGTTTTCTTCTGGTCTATGATCGTGCCCGTCAACCGGCTCGAGAATATTTATTGATATCTTCTGTTGTAATTAAATTTCGAACATTTCGTAACAAGACTGACATATCTGAACAATGTTATTAAAAACAATAAGTAACAAAAATTGTGAATAACAATAATGCAATGTGTGCACTGACTAGACGGCAATACAAATTAAACACAATCTTTTGGCTGTATCTGCGGCCGTAGCCAGATGATTCCAGGTGATTTTGGCAGAGCGGCTCCGCGTGTATGCCGCACCCACGTACCCGTAGATACAGCCGAACCAGGGCAACATCTGAGCGCTTCTGCCGGGCTGGACATGACCGGCACGCTCCGGGGTTCTGCAACTACAGCCGAGCAGTAGGCGATAGGGCGGATCTATGAATGCTTGTTTTTGACAGCAAAATTGTCGTGTCACATGGCCATAAAAAGCTTGATGTTTTTTATTTTTAAAACAGAACTTTGACACTTAATCGGTCCTTGAAATTTCGAATCATCGAACCGGCTGCTGCGTGTAAGATGACCCTACGTCGCTAGTAATTAAGAGCCATAATTGCGTGCACCGACATTATCCCGCTACTGACGTGTTCCACGACATTTACACCTACCGATCACCGGGCATCGGGGCGCTTGCCCTAAAAGTTAAGCAGGTGAATAGACAGCATATGCCGCCTGTTTTTCGCTGTTATCAACAGTGCCATCTGCTCCAATGACCACCACGTCACTTTCAAACTCTCAAGCTACAGACTGTAATTATCGAAATATATTATCCACCTGCTCTGCCAGATGCCGGGGTGAAAAAAGCTCCTGATTCATGGATAGTTGAGGATCGCTCACTCTCGTAATATATCTTGGTGTGACAATCCCTGCTGAATACGCTCTCCCATTTAGCGCGATCGACTGCTGATTCGGCAGTCATTTGTATTTCATTTTCGTGGGACGACACCCGTCGCCTTTTTCAAAATTTCGTTTCTAGGGGTGACACCGGTCACCCCTTCGCGGCTTATGTCCTCGTCGTGCTTCCGTTCCCTGTGTTTCTGTACGTTTTTCGTGTTTATTTAGATTTCGTTAGGTAGGGCTTTCCCCTCGATTGGGAAGAGCACGGAAGAAGCTCCAGCTCGCCACCGGACTTCGAGTCGGAGTTTCCTCCACTGACTCCACCTGGCGACCATCGCGCAACTCCGAACCCGGCCCCTGATGCACCCTCAATTTATGCAGCCATTGCCTACCCGTATCGGACTATTCCTTTGGATGACGTTATAGAAGCCCTTTTTTCCTCCCCATCCCCTGCTCGTCCCAAGGTCACGACTTCGCCTCACGATCCGGACCGAACCATCACGCTCCACGCCATTGACCCTCGCTCGAACCAGACCACGTCCTTCTAACCTGAACGAATTCGACCCATCGAACCCTGCCTCGACAATGCTGGCTCGTACGTAGTCGTCAAGCCTGTCGAGGAATCCGTTTCCTTCCGCCGTATCAACATTTTCTGGCCAACCAAACAACTCCTCGCCATCTGCTCCTTAGCCAGTCCTGACATAGAACCTTCTGCCAACGGAGCCCTCGTCACAAACCCAAACCAGAGCCCAGCCCAAAGCCCTCCTCCGTACCACCACATTTTGTGGTAAATCCGTCACAATTACTCCACATTCCAGCAGTAACACCACCAGAGGCACCATCTTCGCGCCGGAGCTCCTCTTCCTGTCTGAGGAAGACATTCAGATGGACCTCAGGTCGGAGGAAGTTACCCACATCCGTCGCATCACCACCCTTAAAGACGGCCAGAAACGTGATATTAGCTTCCTTGCCCTTTCCTTCAACTCTGACACTCTTCCCAGAACCCTCCTCGCCGGATAACTACGTTTCCAAGTTCGTGTCAGTCCTCTCCGCTGTTTTAACTGCCAGCGCTTCGGCCATGGCAGCAAATCATGCCGCCCATCAGCCCGATGCCCCAAGTTCGGCGAACCACCCCACTATAACGTGGCCTGCCCCAAGCCAACCCACTGCCTCAACTGCAATGCATCTGGCCACCTCACCACTTCCAATCTCTGTCCAGACTGGCGATGAAAAGAGGTTTGCGTCGTCAAGGTCATGACCGGAGTCTCCTACCCCCAGGCCCGACGGATCATCGAGACCACCTCCCCGTCCACCAGAGCTGAAGCCCTGGTGGCCAGCATTGCTCCCTCCACCTCTCGCGTCAAAACTAATTCCACGTCCACACAAACAGTACTTATTCCTGACCTGGCACCACTCACCAAACTAAAACCAATCACCATCACGACACAAACAACTCCGGCTCCCAACACACAAGTCACTCCGGCTCCCAACATGCAAATCACCCCGGCTCCCATCAAACGGACCACTCCATGGAGAAGTGACAAGCCCCGCAGTCATTCGGCTGCGGGAGCAACTTCTCGTTCCCCGTCAGTAGGCCGCCGATCGAGCCCTGCTCGTCCAGCGTCGGCCGGCGCCCACGTGACACGACCGACTCCTCCCAGCCGGATGATATCCCCCGCGGCAATGGCCCGCCGCCGTGACCATTCCAAGGTCCCCTAAGCAAATTGGCTGGAGTCCTAAAACACATTCGTAGACGATGAAAAACGCAACGAGTCCACGAAATGAACACCTGGCTAGGCATTCTGTTCGGTAGCCAATCTAGGAGCATTTTAAACCGAAGAGATGAAGTGTATCAAAGCTCAGCGGGAATCAGGATTTCTTAATCTGCGAAAAAAAATGTGGGAAGAAGAGATCGAATCAATAATCAGATAACGATGACCGAATTACTTTCATCGAATTTTCCCAGCGAGTTCACATGCAAAGTATTCCGCACGAATGCCAATACCAAAATAAATACCTTCGACCTGGATGTGGAAAATTAGGGCTGAGATACAATGGTGGAAGATTGCGCCCCCTCCAGAGGATAATTAAGTTGGTCACGAATTATTTTATATGAACAAAAATTACCCATTTGAAAAATAGTGGCTGGAATCCTGGGACTTTTTACAAAATGGAAGAGGGTAGACCCCTCCAATTCCGTTTGCTCCCCCTCCTAACGCACATCATAGGTGCGCTCACATTTGCCGCCCCTGTAGCTCAGTAGGTTGGAGCGCTGGCCTGCACTGGTCTCCCCATGTACTGGCAACACAGGGTTCGGGTCGCTTCGCGCGCTCGCATTTAGCCCCTGGCCGGGAGTGTCAGTTGGCAGCTGGCCCGATAAGGCCGGGGACCAGCTACCGGGCGGCCGTGTTGGTGCATTGGCGGCACGTTAAACTTTCGGTTTAAATTCTGCCGTTGAGCTGGAGTTTATGGATCGGGTGGTGGGGTCAGGGTTCATGCAACAAGCTCTGCTTAGCAATATATCCCTGATTCCTCAAGCCACCCCAGCAACAATTCGGATCAAACTTTTTTTTAAAATATAGGCACGCCACTGCTTGATGACTAGTTGCAGAAGCTGCATCTGCAGTCGGAGTTTCTGTCCCACGGTGACTCTCCATGCCCTCTTTCCTCGTGTGGGAGGCATCTGGCTAATCGGGTTCATGACCATTGCGAGGGCTGATCACCATGAGGCGGAAAGTCCGTTAATCTGTCAGAAACTCCGTCCACCATCAGAAACTTTGTTTCATCTGGAGCGGTACGTGTATTGTCGGAACATTTGCATTGAGCGGTATCGAACAACTTCAAAATCCATTTTTGTCTCGATCTACTGTCCCCAGATTCCTCCGCTGTTTATTTTTTAGCTCTTCGAGTTTGCAAAATGTATTGCAACAGAAGCTGGTCGGCTGTGATATTGTGGCTTTAGACACAGTAGGAATTCATTCATTTTGTCAGCTTGGTTCCACACGAACGTCAACGTGTGCAATTATTTCCTTCATATACACTCGCAAATTAAATGTTGCAGTAATTAATCACCATTCGCACATGGTTGGTCACTTGCTTTCCTGTCACAACCACATTCCCGACACGTAGCTTGTGGGGAGCACATTCCCCGGCATATAGCTTGCAAGGAACATTCCCCGGCATGCAGCTTGTAGGGAGCACATTCCTCGGCACGTAGCTTATGGGGAGCACATTCTTCGGCACGTAACTTGGCTGAACCAGTGCAAAATTATCGTTTTCTTTGCGCAACTTGTCGCGGCGCTTCGGCGTGCTTAAGCGTCATACCAGGCTATGTTCAGGCGTCCACCTTCCGTCAGGTTTGCCTTCGACCGTCCGAAACTGACACGTCTAACAAAGGACATGTGGCCTGTGCCAAACGAACATATAGCATGACCGACCCAGCCGCAGTGAACGTGACACGGCACTAAAATAATCAGCTAGCACACGGCGTCGGTAGGCAGGATTGAGGGTCACTAGTGCTGCAAAAGTCGTCATTCCGCCGAACAAATAAATGTGCAGTGTTCATTTAGTTCCATCCAAATTATTTCTCAGCGAGTAGGTGGGCCTGAGCGGCGCCGGTGGTCGGCCAGGCGCCTGAGAGCGACACCGTGTGACACCGTATGACCCGACTGTCAGCTGAGTGTGGCGGGGCCGACGCGACGTTTGGGGCGCACCGCCGGCCGACCATGTGGCGTAGGTCAGTACGCCCAGCTGGCCGGCCCCGACCCGCCCTAATTTATTGCCGTGTTCGCCGAGCCGTCCGTCTTCTACAGAACGAGTCGTACAACCGGATTAGTTTCTCGAGGGGTGTTTCAGCTCAGGTACACTGGCCGGTGTAAAACGGGCGTGCCAAGCGAAGCCATGCCGAGAGGTGTCGTGCCGACGCAGGTGGATGAGAACAGGGGAAGTTCAGAACTATCGATGCATTTGCAGAGGAAGTTCCAGCAGATCCACGCTCTTGTCCCAGCGATGTCCTTCCTCACCTATTCAGCCTGTGGTTGTGGTGCACTTGATGAAATGGAGTTCGATGCCATTTAATCTCCCCCGGATCACGCTGGTCACGTTCCACCCATGATCCTGGGTCTGAGTGTATGGAGCCAGACTACACTGTCCGCCGGGTGTACCTGCTGTAGGTCAGACTGCCCAGGCCCGGGTATGCAGAGTGCATTCAGTAGCTGCGCCTACACATGAGTGGGATGGGGTCAGACCGCAGCTATATGTATGTATCTACGGTCCGACCGCCGATGGGACTGCTCCGGCTTGATCCTGTCGAGAGCACGATGCTCCTTCGTGCAATGGAGTCCTAACCTGTCCCGATGGCCTGGTGGAGAACAGCTTATGCTGACGTATAACCAGAGCTTTTCATGCTGAGCGTGCCGAACCCATTTGCCCAAAGACCTGCGGTGATACGGGATAAATAGCGTGGGAATTGTCATAGAAATACGGAATTTAGGGGAGGAATGGGAGGTGTAAAAGTTGCTCAGAAACCGACCGCGAAGAGAAGAAAAATCTTCAGCATTGACGGGGAGGCCGCTGGAACTATTCTTTTCAAATGTCACCCTGCTGCACAAATGCCCCTTTGTCATTGCTCCCTCTCACTCAGGTCAGACGAAATGCACTCCCCTGAACGGGAGGGACTGGAATGAAACAATGCCAAGAATGATTAATAACAGGAACAGAACGGAACATGGAGGAGACATGTGCACAATGTGGACAATGTGTACATGCATGGACAGGCCGGTGTCAGCATGAGAGCACTACGGCTTAATAAGTACTGGAATGTGATCTTACATGAAATGACTGGTGTCAGTAATGGTGTACTGCTGCTAAGAAAGGGTTGGGATGTGATGTTGCATGAAGTGGCTGGTGTCAGTAATGGTGTACTTCTGCTGAGAAAGGGCGGGATCCAGCCCGGATCCGGTCCGGGTCCGTCCGATAGCGTGATGTGGACACCCATGCCAGTTCCGACTCCGGTACTGATGAATTGTGCCCAGACCCATTCCGTCCAGGTCCCACACATTGTGGCGAATTGTGCCCAGACCCGGTGCGCCCAGGTCCCACACATTGTGGCGAATTGTGCCCAGACCCGGTCCGCCCAGGCCTGGGCGGCGGCGGACACCAGCACCCACTCCAGCCGAACACCTGGCGGTCGTGCCACCTGCACCACGCGTGTGACATCACGGCCGCCGTGTTGCGTCATCAGGTGACGTCGCTCGGCTCCGGTGACCGCGGCGGGCGGCTGGGCGCGCGCCGACCGCCTGTCGCCCGCTTCCGACACAGTATCTACAGCGTGTTCAGAACACCGCAGTGTTGATCGCCGACTCCGGTGTCCTGCCAATGCCGAAGTATATAGGCGCGGGCGGTGAGAGCGAAGGCTCAGTCGAAGACGGTGCCGCCCTGGAACGCTCGGAGGTCCGTGACCTCGCGCGGCGCTCGCGGCCATCGGTGGTTTCCCCAATCGCAGCACCTCTTCCTTCACCGACTATCTCTATGAAGCCTCTGGCCCAAGATGAACTTCTCCCGTGATATTGCTGCCAGTGTTCGCACGTCTGCCACTCAGGTTGGTTTACTCCTGCCTCTGCTGTCTATCTCTCTGCTGTCTGTCTCTCTGCTGTCTGTGTGTATCTCTGTCCGTCTGCATGTTTGTCTGTTTGCAGTCTGTCGGTATGTATGTGTATCTGCCTCTTCTTTTCTTTTGTGTCTCTTTTCTTAGATAGCACTCCCATTCATTTTCTTCCTTTCCCTTTCTCGAGGCTGTTTGTCTGTTTCCTTCTTCTTCCGATCCATTTACCTCTTGCATCGTGTAGACGGCTTCTGCGTTTTGAAGCGTTTTCTAGTTTTGTAAGTTTAAGCATTGCCCACTGTATTTTTCTTTTTCTGGCTTCTTCACACCGAAGTATCCAGCAACAACAAAACCTGATTATTCTGGCTGTCCTGCAAAATTGTCTTGCTTGCGCTTCTTACAATTATAAGCGGTAGAAAGTTATATTCATGTGCATTCATCCATATAATGCTTTTATAAAGAATATCTTAGTATAAACTCACTGCATAGTATATGCTATTTCCTAAATAATACCAAACGTACGTGGTCAGTAGCTGCGGTTTAAAGGGATTAAGAGGGTTGTTGCTCAAACAGGATGGAGCTGAATGGTGCTTTTCAAGACCATAAGCTGGTGTAAGTTTTTGTGGAAGATATCCCCGACAGTTGAAGTGTTGTTTTAAATGTGCTTAAAGGGCTACTTTTCCCTCAGTGTTGATTTTTTTGCTTCTCCGTCCTCCCATAGCGTCTACACTTACGGAACTCTATGGAATACTCCCCAAGCATGAGGGGACACATAAATATTAACCCAAAAAATCCTGGTACTTGGAATTACCAAAACGGTACTGTTATTATGTGTTCTTGTACAATTAATAATAATAGCACCCCAACTCACATAAAGTAAAGGAATACTACATGGTGCCCTTGAGTTAGAACATGTATTTCTGCATGCCCATAAATAAGGGGGAATGCCAATTTTTTTAACGGATACACTGCTCGTAAACCATGCAATGTCATGCAATTTACTTCCGTCTCTAACATATTGTGTACTACTGAGCACTTTTGCAACTATTGAAAGGAAATCTAGTGATTCCCTTAACCATGTTTATAATGCAAAATACATGACATTTGTGACAATGGTGGCAAAATACTCGACGTTTCGACACCAAGTCATCATCATGTGTGATGATTGTCGCATTTGGCAAAACCAGGAGAGCTATGCCAAATTATTTGGTCTTCGCATTTCCTGCACGGGCATACGCCTGTACAGAGGTGTGATTAATAACTTGCCGGTACGGTTGCGGGGCTGCGAAGCGTCCGGTCGTCACCGATGCTGACCATTCGCTCTTACCATGATAATTACCTCAGTTACCTGCGCCTTTATCTGATACCTCGTGGACCTGACACGTCTGTCGACGCCATCCTCGCGCAGCTAAAACAATGCTCGTTAGTCTGCTGACGTTTGCTCTTGCTAGTAATATACACTTCTGCACATCTTTTTACAGTGCTTATAGTACAAATATGCGGAGGAGCAAGAAGGAAGGTCTATGAACATTGGAGTTATGGCAAGGTGTGATGTGTGATGCACTCTGTGTTTTATGCAGCCGCGTATTAATACACAATTACAGGCGATGGAATGTCGCTTGGAAAAAGTAGAGAACCGTCTATCTAAATTCGCGTAACTCGCAATCTTTTTGGCCGTATATGGGATACTTTTAGTGTCAAATTTATGATTCAAGGCGTTGAAAAGAACAGCGGCGTCACGTATTCAATGCGAACCGGCTGTGACATAAAGCAAATCATCTGGCATATTTGGACTATTGAGCTAGGCTAATTTGAATTACGGCCATCGCAGCGTCGGACCCGGTGGGTCTGCATAACAGGCCGCGTCAGGAGAGCCATTGAAATGTCACCGTCAGATAAGCAGACCGCCGCGTGCTCTGGGAGCGCAGTGTTTCCGCTCCAAGCATCCTTTCTCCGCTTGACTTATGCAAATAAGAATTCAATCAATCCGAACTTTAATCTTCCCCAAGAACAACTACAAAATCTAAATTAATTGAGGCCTGTGAGAAAAAATGTCAGGGCTATTGATTGGCTCTGAAGTGACTTATGCTGGGGCGCATTCTTTTTGTCGGGTTCATCGTGGGACGTCGGGGCTCCCGTCTGTTCCCGCTCTTTGTTGGGTGGAAATTTTTATGCAACATGCCATGTGCCCAGGATTTTTTATCAGGCCTGACTTGTTCCCTTTCTTTTGATCCGACGTCCAGACAGCGTTTAATTATTTTAAATGGGTCAGGGCACAGAAAGGGTGCAGACTGGTGCCAGCATCCGCCGGAATTCAGCACAACCCACCGGTCGGGACCGCCGGTCTTCTAGCTGAGTGATCTCACCCAGCCGTGGGTTTGGTTTGGGGTTTAGCGACAGTGAAGGAAGTATAGTTGCCATCCAGTGGACGCAGTCGTGAAAATCATCGTTTAATATTTATCAAACGTTCACAAGTTTAGCTGGTGGCCCCAACCGAAGTGCTGCCTTCCGGTTGCCGGAGAAGAAAGGGTCCCGACTCCTGACATTGTTTGCAAGCTGCATTTGTGGCGCGTACCAGTTGGGCTTTACTGACATGGTGGTCGCACACACGGGATAATGCCAGCCCGTGGGTGATGTTTTTTTCCGCTCGGGTTTAGAGGAAGCGACATCTTTTTGTAGCGGTTTTTGTTGGCATGGGCGGGATTTTTTGCCGCTGCGGTGCTGGAATGCGCGGCGTCCCCTGCCCTCGTAACCCTGTGAACCAGAGGAGTCTGCGTCACGACCACGAATGCGGAGTAGCCGTGCTGATAGAGCCGCCTTTGTGTTGCATCTCTCGATCTGTGGACCAGCGAGCGCTAGTGGTGGGCTCCGTGCCATGGTCGGCTTTTTACTGTACGTTTTTTTGTGTAATCCTTATCCACCGAAACCTGTTCGTGCGGTAATTATGCTGTCCAATTATCCATGCAAGCGGATGGTACCGCACAATGAACTGCACTCGGTGGCTTGTTATTCTACTAATTCAGCATCTCTTCAAGCAGTAGCACAGACACGATTCAAGGACTAAGGAAGAAACAAATTAGACTTCCCATCCTGCTTAATGTGATTAAACACAACTATGGCATGTGCACTGGTATATATATATATATATATATGTGTGTGTGTGTGTGTGTGTGTGTGTGTGTGTGTGTGTGTGTGTGTGTGTGTGTGTGTGTGTGTGTGTGTGTGTGTGTGTGTGTGTGTGTGTGTGTGTGTGTGTGTGTGTGTGTGTGTGTGTGTGTGTGTGTGTGTGTGTATCAGTGCAAAGTAAAAATCATGCGTTATTCCATGCGTAATTTTCTTGGTTAGCCTTCCATTTCTATGCAATGTATATATTTGTTGTCAACATTCTGTGGCACGGTTTTCGTTTCGCACGCCATGACCTTTTCTCACGATATCGCCTCATGACCTTCCGTGACGCCAGTGCTCAGTGAGCGATTTCAGCGCAGCCCACGATTAACTGCAGCCTTGTCACGGGAGCATTCGTCATGTACTGATTTCTTGACATTGAAGGCGGAAATCTATCGTCTGGACAAAGCGATACGGACGGCACGTCGGTGCTCGCGGCTATCCGGTTCGGTGGTTCAGTGCTGGAATGAGCTCGTCTCTGGGCCCGCCCCTACCTTGTCACGACCTCAACCACCAACAGTTTTGTGGCACTGTGTGAAGAGCTTTAAAGGCGCGTCGGCGTAGACGAAAGCCATGCTTGCTATACTTCGGATCGCTGCATTAATTCCGTGTTGGTTTAGCATGGCTCAACAAGTCTCTCACCTGCATGGGGAGGGGCGCTGGAGGGCCCCCTGAGTTTCTTTTTTTTCGACATAGCGACCGAATGAGTGGACGCAGAAATATAAAATATTAGTGCCTTGTGTCTTCTTCATGCAACTGCAGAAACACATTTCTACGAAGGTAGATATCAGTGATCAAAGTGCTTAATTAATTGGACTGACACTGGGTAAAGCGAACAAAAATATCAATGAGTATTTCGACCTTTATTGACAGTTTTTGGACGGTAATGAGCTAAATGAGACAAAGCAAACAAAACAAAAACTTCAGTTCGCAAGTCAGTCTCGTAAGAAAGCCTAAAGGTGGTCCGGTGTCGGTGGCGGAAGAAACAGCAACACAGATCAGATGGGAGAAAACAGAACAGACAATAGTACTCTCACCACACACAAAGGCATCATGACTCCTTCGCTACACACAACTACACTGAACATATTCACATCTATATACCTAAATGGGTAGAACTTGGTGTTAGTAGTGGTTTCTGGTGTTCTTTGGCAGAAGACTGTCCCATATCGGACTCAATACAAACTTTCCGACACCCTGGTTGAGTGAAGAGTTATTCATCCTGATTTCGATCGCCTCCCTCACCACGAGGCGATACCACTGTTTTTCTCCAGCTGGCGTAGTCGCCTGGGAGGGGTCGAAATCATGTCGGCTTCTGGGCCAGTGCTCAGCAAGTCAGGAAGTGTTGCCACACCCATATTTGAGAGCCGCCACGT